>VZRX01023797.1:188137-211584 GCA_013398075.1 Notiomystis cincta
GAGCTATTTTACATATCTGATTGGGTAAATGGAAAATTGAAAGTATTTGTATCTTTCTGAAGAGAAGAGTGTGTCAATAATCTTAAAAAGATAGGTCAAAACCAATGAAAGGTAAAAACTCACAATTAAATTTACCCAAAGGAGTTATTTTGCTGAAGTCAATTAGAGTAATATTAAAGCAGAGAAAAATATGAGACCAAGGAGAAATTAAGTGGTGGTGAAATTAGATGATTAAGACTATAATTTTAAGTGTGAGGAAGCCAAAGCAAATGTGAAAACAGTATTTGAGGTCCAAAAATGATTAAGAGTAGAAAGGTGGAATGGGATGAAGACAGGAGGTGAAAAGGAATGGAGGTAAAGCAGGTGTGATCCAAGGGAGATATAAAGAGATGGAGTGTGGGTTTTTTAAATAATTCTCAGTGCAGATTTATAGCTCTATTATTGTGGATGGGAATGAGAAACAAAGGGAAGCATGATTGAAGGAGAAATTAAAAGCTGTGGGGAAAAAAACAAGTGAAATATTTTACAATATAAGAAATAGAGTTTTGCTGTTTAAACCTTAAGTGTTGTTTTGTTTCTTTTGCGGGTTTGTTTGGTTTTGTTGCGGTTTTCATTTTATTTGAGATTTTTAAGTATTTGTTTTGTTTCAGGTATTTTGGGTGTTGTGTTTTTTCTTCCCAAGAATATTCATTTTCTTCTGTTCCTTTTTTTACAATAAAGTTTTGGAACCTAGAGACTAGCATCTCATTCAGAGAGCATCTTGATTTTTCCTCTTGAGTAACAATGATTTTTGTTTTTCCACTCATTTTTTTTTAAATTCTTCTCACTCTTTGGGGCATAAGCCAACACAGTTTTCCCTATTCTCTGCCAGTCTCATCAATGATGCAATTATATGCTATGAACACAGCTCCAAAACAAGATTTTTTAGGAAAACTTGCCAGCACAGAGAACATAAACTGTGCAGCTCAACAGCAATTGGGCACAAATGCAATAGATCCATACATAAATTATGGCTATTGTTTGTATGTTTTTTACTTTCTTGGCAACAACATATTGATTAACAAACAGTGACTAGCAAGAGATTATAAAAAATTTAAGGAACACAACATAGCCTGTTTTTCATCTCAGACTCCATTTAAACTAATTTATACTTGTTTTTAGTATTTTAGTAATATATAATAATTTGAGAGATTTAATATTTTGTAGTTTTTAAGTATTAATTCTAATTTACTGGTGAAGGAAAAAAACCAAAACCTTCTGCATAACATTGTAAAGATATTCTTTTAATTGAACAACCTACTAGAAAGAAATGGAAATCTTTTGTTTGCTTTTTTTTCTCTCAGGTATCTACTGTTGTTCCTGATTATAATCTCTGCAATGAATGCAGAAAATTGTATGCACGATTTATTTTCAGCTAGTACTGAAATATAATTTTAACCTTCTTCCCAGTATATAGTTGTTTACCAGTATGGTTTACATTTTAAAATAGTCTGGTTTGTGTATTTCATTCACCTGTTGGTGTATTAAATGCTTGCAGACTGCATCCACAATAGAATTTAAATGTAATAATGTTCTGCAAAGAAGGGAATGAAATGAAGTTTTTATCCTCTTCAGACTGCTGAAGTAATAGAAAAATGAAGAAAGAAAATAATGAGAACATTGTATATGTATTTGGAGACAGAAAACATACATTCACCACTAAAAAATATAAAACTCACTGAAATTCCTATTGGTAACTTTCTAAAAGAAAAGATAGGGTGGAAAAGACTGGTAATTCAAAATTTAAAAAGAAGAAAACATTGTATGGTGCTCTTTCAGTCAGAATGTCTGGGTTTGTTTTCAGTAGAAATCAGTAACTAGGAAAAAGGAACCCTTAGTTTCCTGAGCCTTGTTCTGTTAGGGAACAGGGACATGGCTGGAGTGTAGAACATACTCTAGGAACCTAGAAGTTTTCTCAGATTGATTAGTACGCATACAGACAAAAAGATCAGATACTCCAAATCAGCTGCCTATAAAAAAATAATTTTTAGATCGGACAGGAGCCTGAAAGTGTCTGAAGAGTGATTTAACAGCACATTATTCATTTGTGCATTGCTTTGTTTAA
Organism: Notiomystis cincta; assembly: GCA_013398075.1. NCBI lineage: Eukaryota > Metazoa > Chordata > Aves > Passeriformes > Notiomystidae > Notiomystis > Notiomystis cincta. Next base: position 190,242 of record VZRX01023797.1, read on the forward strand.
CCTAGCCAAAGGTCTAGAATCTCAAGATTTTTCTATCTGTGTTCATAAGGACTTAGATTTATCTCATTTACCTTTGGACAACTTAGCGATATTTAAGTTGGGAGCCTACATTTTTTTTAATTTTCTTTGAAATTTCCTCTACAATTCACGAGGAGGTCTAAGCCCTTTTCACTTAGAGAGTGAATTTCCCACTGACAGACTCTCTGTTTTGGAATGGACTCACTAAAATTAGCCTCCAACATGCTTGGTGAATGCATGTAAACAATATTTGTCTGAAGGTTAGAGACTTCAACAACTAGAAAGTACAATGAAGAATTAAACAATTTTGCCTACAAAGTAGTACCCAAAAATAATGTGAAGAAGTGACCAGCAATGGCAGATGAAAGACATAATGATTGATTAAATCAAGGGTCAAATAAGAGACATTCAATAGGCCAAGGAATACTCAGGAAAGAGAGTGGTTGTATAAATGCAATGCAATAAAGCAAGCTTTGGGGAAAATATGCAATGATATCAGAATAACCAATAAAACACCCTACTGCCCTGTAGAAGCAGAGGAAAATCAAGGCAGGGAGGACAATAGTCTTGTCCTTTTCAGTGAAACAGGGACACAACATATTGTGATTTGGACAAGTTCTCACCAATGACCTCAGAAAACTTGGGTGCAGCAGCTCATGTTGAGGTATGTGCACAGGAGCAAGGTTTTCCATGCTGTAGCTGTGATGAGGTCATTAGAGTTCTTGCAGGGTACATTTTTTCTCACTCGGGATGGACATCAGAAATACTGATGTCATCTGAGGCACACCCTGAATTGACTGACACCATGGAGAATACAGCCCATGGGCACTTTTGACTGTCAGTTTTACAGTGGAGTAATACATTTACATGATCCTTAAAGAAACCACAGTAAATATGTAACGAGAGAGAGATGTCCTCTGTTGTCCAAGTAAGGCATTAACCCAAGGTGATTAGGATGGCCACGAGCTTAATGGTTCTTGTAACCATCTGCTACCAAGAATAGAGGACCTGGCATATCAGGTCAGCTGGCAATTCTTGTGAAATTGTCCTTAATATTTTTGGTGGATTACTTCATTTCCTTCTCTTCTGAGATTTGTAATTATTTTGGTAATGTGAATTCTTCACTATCCATGATGGAAATGCAGGAAATTTACTATCAAAATTTGAAGAGAGTAAGGAAAATAAGGAGGTACTGAAAAGTAATACAAAAAAGAATTGATTAAATAATCAAACGTAGTATTCTTTTAGGAACAGTCTTTGCTATTTGAGTATATTTTAATATATATAACGCTTGAGGATTTTTTTCTTAGGCATTTAAAAAGCACAGAAATAAAATAACTCCTAATTTTTGTGGGTTTGGTTTTTTGGTTTTGTGTTGGGATTGGTTTTCTAATATTAATTAAGGGTCATTTGCATTTATGTATAAAGAACAGATTATTTTGTTTACTACAGCTTCCAATCACATTTAAAAACAGTGAAAGGCATGGATACGTTGGGGTTTTTTTCCAATTTTGGACGTATGTGCAAACTATCAGAGAAATTAAGGTGGTAGTTAAACATGAGTTGAAGGAGATGCTGAACATGAGTTTAATGAAACATTTTCAAGTTGGTGCTCCAATGAATATTTATTATTTATACAAGAAAGAACTTTTTTGCCAAGGGAAATTGAGAAATGTGCCCCAGCTCAAAATAGCTAATAGAGAATATGATTTCCAATAACTTTTAAATTGCTATATCCATCTTTTTCTATGTGTGATTTTCAGTTTTCTTCTGCTAGTGGATTTTCTATCTCATCTTCCTAATTACACCTGAATTCATTTCTTTGCCCATCACATTGGGCTACAAATCTGCTGCAGTAACTAAGCTCTCTTAAATTACTACCTACTTTAACTTTGACTTTCTGGTAAGTTACTCCCTAAGGTCACAAGTTAGAAGTATTGGAACATTTATTCCTAGGGAAGAGGAGAAAAATTAAATGGAGTTTGCCAGTCAGGAGACAGTTCTTATTGTATTGCAAGTCCCCAGAGATCAGCCACAATTTTGGCCATTCCTGATCGTAAATTGTTGTGCAGTGTTCAATATGTTGAGTTTATTTCAGAAGAAAGATTGAAGAGAACATGGCTACCAAGAGAATTCCTTCTGATTACATTATAGATGTCCAAGTTCCTGTTATGCATTTTCAAAAGACGTTAATTTAAAGATTAATATTTATGAATATGCAATATATATGATAGTTTTCTTTAGGAGTAAAATTGCACAGGAGAAAAAATATACAATAATAATATTATATTCAGAGATTTTATTTCAGTCCTAGTGGATTAGATGTGATGGACAGCAAGCACCTTGAAAGATATCCTGGTTGGGGGGAAGACAACTCTGGTACTCATTTACTAAACACTGTTTTACTATCATGACAGCCAAAGACCAGTTGACAATTGTGTATAATGGTTTCAAAATTATTCTTTTTAAAATCAGATTTCAGAAACAAAGTTTATATCAGCATTAGAAAATTATGATTAGCTTAGTCCATCCACAAGAAATTTGTTTAATCTAATGTTGTTTTCAAAGCAGAATAAAATTCAAAATTAATAGATAAATAGAAAGCATTTAAAGCTTGCCTTTGTTGGTCATAGGTATGTTTGGAAGGTCATTTCTGTGCAGCTTTGTGAAAGAATCAAATGTTCTTTGAGCTTCCTGTGTTACTCAGTGATCCAGAGTCCAATTCCTCAGCAAAAAGGTGCTGGTACTTTCCACTTAATGTGTCCAGATTGTGTTTTACTGTTCTGTGAAAGGAACTATAGTTATTTCCCGTGCCTGTTACTTGAATGACAATGTATTTTCTGCAAATCTGGGATTTTCTTTTCCTGAGTTCCAGATTTCCTGCTTTTTTTAATCCCATACATATTTGGAACTTGGTTTCTTTTGTGTTGTCTTTAAAAAAAAGTAGATGAAAGCCTTTGACTTTATACATACTTTATTTGATCTCAGCCCTACCATAGCTTAGTAGTAAGTAAAAATTGTTCCTGATAGTTCTTCAGTAACTTCCATGAAATTAGTTTAACACTTGCAAAGTACTTAAAATAATTGAATTTTTCATTACATTTTCCCTTTTTTTTCTCCCTAGAAGTTGAATTTAAAGCCACATTTGATTTCTTCTTGTGCCCTGGTTGACAGGCTCAGAATCTAATGAAATTGCAGGGCAAAACACTAACTTACCTCAGAAGCTGCCTTTTCAAGTCAGTTGGCAACAAATTTGGAAGTTTAGTTTGAAAAGTCTGCGAATTTTTTTATGGGAAGACAAATGGATCTGCTCAAAGATTCTTCTTTTGACTCTTGAAATTCATTGAAATACTTATGATCAGGGTCTTAGAGGTATCCATATCTAATAATTGAAATGCAAAAGCAAAAAACCAAGACTCCTTTGCATTGCTAAATCTCAAATTTTCAATTAAATTAATGGCTTAAACTATTTTTATGTCTTCAGTAATATTATCATCTTCTTATAAAGAGAAGACTGTTTAAAATCCAGTCATCTCTAACTGCAGTTGAAAGAGTGGTAACAAATGGATAGGAATTAGTAGACTAGCACAAAATAAAAACTTTTCTGTGAGGGAACTTGCCTGGCAAAGAGATCCATACTAAGTGTTCCTGACAAAAGGTCTCTCTATTGTTGCCACTTGTTCTGCTGCATAAGCTTTTACAGTAATATTTTGGGTTACAAATATACATCTATTTTTTTTGCAACAACTTAAGATATAATTCCCCTTTCTTTAGTGAATGTTTCAGAAATATCTTTTGTTTCCCTAAAATCAACATAGTCATCAAGAATAGACACTAAGAGCTGATAATGCCTCATTTAATATTCTAATTTCATCTTTTTGATGAGGCACATAAAATAAGAAAAAACCTCAAGCATACCTTGCACTTTTTGCAGCAGAATACTAAACAACATACAAAGCATTTAAAATATGAAAATATATAAAACAATATACAGAGCATTTATTTAAAATAAAGCTGTCCTTTAAAGCTGCAATCCGAAGTTTGGCATGACCATTCAGATTGAATACAGAACTTGCTGAAACACCACCCTCCTGCCTCCTAAAACTATGCTTTGAACCATAATGGAAAACTTTGATGTTTTTTCACCTTGTACCAGAGGGTTGTTTAGCCTGGACAAAAAGAAATTCAGCAGGGAGCTTATCACTCTCAACAAGTAAAGGCTGTAGTGAGGTGGGAGTAGGTCTCTTCTCCCAAGTAACAAGTGACAGGACAAGAGGAAAGGGCCTCAAATTGTACCAGGGAAGGTTTAGGTTGGATATTAGGAAAACTTTCTTCACTGAAAGGGTGGTTAGGCATTGACACAGGCTGCCCAGGGAAGTGGTGTAGTACCATTTCTGAAAGCATGTAAAAGATGCATGGATATAGTTTAGGAGTGAACTTGGCAGTGTTAGATTAACAGCTTGACTTGATGATCATAAGGATCTTTTCCAACTTCAACATTCTATAATAAACTGTCCAAGCACAGGAACCATCCCTTTTTGATTGTGATGGTAAATCACTTTTGTGGAAGCATGTGAAGAAGGCTGGGCATACCTTTGGGAATTGGCTGTGAAGCAAAGAATTTTTTCCCAAAGTTTTGTGAGACCAAATTATTTGCCTCTTTTATGTAGTCTCATTTATTTACAGACATCTTCCTTATACTAAGGGTATCATTTTGTATCATTGGGGACTGTCCAGGGAAAAGAAAAAGAAATCATCAAAAATGTGTACTATTGATGTAGTAACACACTCGGCTTCCTTTGCTAGTCAGGGGGAGAAGGAGAAAGAATCCTCAAAGTCAAATTCATTCAGGATTTAATCTCCATTTTCCTTTAAAAACAATATCCAAAACAACATCAGAATTGTTCAGTCGTGGCAAAACCTCATGATATGCTGGGGGATGGAGTGGGACAGGAGGATCATCAAGTATAAATCCCACTAATTATCTACTAAAATGGGAAAAAATCCCTGGCAGTAGTTCTCTCTTACCTACCATGCTGAAGCATCTGAGGTTCACAGAAGTCTTTTTCATTACCCACACAGCCGCATTATACAACATTTAGTGGTTCTGAAGAACCACCCAATCTAATACACCTAACCCTACATCTGAGAAAACTTTTGTTGCCTAAGTAAGTGTGATTCAAGTTCCCAGTTAAATCATGGAAGATAAAATTTTGATGTGCAAAACCTTCTTTATCTTAGGTGGAAAATATTCCTTAGAAATTCAGGCAATTTTGGTGGGTTAAGTACTTCAGTGCACCAGTGGTTTTACTGCTACCTCCCAACCCAGTAGCCTTGAAACAGTATCAGTTACCCAGGGAGACATCCTGGAATCACTCTGTTAAAGCATTGTTGGAGATGGGTATTTTCTGCCATACTACTCTCCCCTGAACAGTCCTATTTGGCCCATAAAAAAGCCAGCTGGTTGCTGATGCATAATGGTAGATTACCAGCTAATAAATAAAGCATCTCCTCCCATGGCTGCCATTGTCCCAAATGTATTGACACTGTTTGAATGTATTGAGAGAGAAGCTGCAACACAGCATGCTGAGACTGATATGGCTCATGCTTTCTTTAGCATATCCAGTACTGCAGAATCCCAATTTGACTTTTTTGGGAAAGAAAAGTCCCTACAATACACTTTTGCTGTCCTGATTCAGGGGCTTTTGCATAGCTCTACTATCTGCCACAGGCTAGTGGCACAACATCTGGAGAATAATAACATCTCTCCAGATTGTAAATTTTTCCATTACATGGATCTTACAATCATTACTGGGCTCACTGAGCAGGAAGTCAGAGAAACTTACAGCAATATTTTAGACATCATGAAAAACATAGATGGGTGATCAATCTCAAAAGATTATTAGATATTATTTCAAAAGATAATACAAGGGCCCACTACAGAAAATATGTCAGAAACCCTGACATGTTGTGTGAAGTGGCTAAACAAACTATCTTACATGTCTCTGAATACAAAAAATTGGAATTCTGGATTATGGGACACAATTTCTCCCTATGTCACACAGATCTTATGGCTGTTGTATCATATATGTGAGAAAAAGGCCTAAGTAAAATTGTGGGAAAAGGAAAAATCAACTTTTGTACAAGCCAGACAGGCTGCCTTACGTGCTGTGTCTTTGGGGCCCATATTTGCCAATAAAACTTTTGAATTTTAATCTCTATGTATATGATGATACTAGGCCTAGAAGAGCTTTTGGCAATGAAGGAAGGGAATGCAATTCTCCATGGGTTGTAGTCTCAACTCCTTTCTACACTGACTCCAAATTACACCCCTTTTTTATATTATTTTAGCTGCATTTTGAATAGTGTCAGAAGCTGAAGAGACGACAATGCATTGCTCTGTCACACTACCTGTCCTGCCAGGGTGTCCAACGACAGCACCCATAAGGACAGGAAATTACAGGTGGTATGGAGTGGAAATGATGTACCTCCACACATGCTAAGCCAAAGGTACCAGTTTGGTTGGGACATATTGTCTTCATAGCAAGTTGTGTGGTGCTATGTTTTGGATTTGTCATGAAAACAGTGTTGACAACACAAGGATATGTTGTTTAGTGCTGAACAGTGCTTGCAGAGTTAAAATCTTCTCTGCTTCTCATACTGCTCTGCTAGTGAGTGGGCTGGGGCGAGAAGAAGGAGCTGGGAGGGGATGCAGCCATGTCAACTGGCATCATGGGGACATTGGAGAAAGGAGCAAAGTGACCCATAGGCACTGAGGCGTGATTAGAAAGTGGTGGGAGGAATCAAGATGAGAGAAGAAGGAGCAGGAGGACATGCTCCAGAGGCAAGAAGCAGGATTCCCCCAGAGCCCCCTGCAAGAGAACATGGTGGAACATCTATTTCCTTGCAGCCGTGGAATGAACCACGGTGGAGCAGATATCTACAATGCAGCCTTGTAGAAAGGACCATGCCAGTGCAAGCAGACACACTCCAAGGAAACTGCCCAGGACCCCACCTAGGAGCAGTCTATTCCTGAAGGGCTTCAGCCCATGAGGAAAGTCTACACCACAAGAAGGGAAAAGCATGAGAAAAATGAAGCAGAGAGGAACTGCTATGGTCTGATAGCACCGTTTGTCATTCCCCTTGCATCCCTAAGGGTCAGATGGAAGTAGACAAGTGGAAATGAAGGAACAAATTTGAGCTTGGAAAAACACTGGAGTAAGAGGATGGTGTTTTAGGTTTTGTCTTGGTTTCTCAGTATTCAAATCTATATTAATTGGTAATGAATTAAATTAACCTTCACCAAGATGAGTCTGTGCTGCCTGTGATAGTAATTGTCAAGTGATCTCCTTGTCTTTGCCTCTATCCAAAAGCTTTTTCATGTTGTTTGTCCTATTGAGAGGCAGGAGTGAGAGACTGACTGGGTGGGCAGCTGGAAGCTGCTGAGGTTGATACATCACAAATATGAATATAGTCACACCTATGTGCCTAGTGTATTGTCTTCTCCACCTAAAATGTTATATGCACCCATTTTGGAACTATAGCTTTATGAAGAAAAACGTTTGGGAACTCATTATCCAATGGACTATTCAAAGCTGAGCCCACAAGGCAAAGTAAATTTGACTCCAACAAGTGGCTGCTGATTAAATAACCTGAAATGCCCAGACCTCTATGTCAGTGCCTTGAGAAGATCTCTGAAAGAGGACAAAGTGAATGAAATGCAAGACATTGTAAAAGCGAGCAAACAAAGGATATAATTATGTAATAGGGGTGTAAACATATTAAAATAGGTATTAAATGAAATAATTATGAACTTTTATAAAATATTTTTCTTACAATAATAACTTCCTATCAATTTTATTCTAATAAATACTTTGATACCTTTTCTCAAGAAAAGCATCTAAGAAATAAAGGAAAATCTAAATTTCATCTTGTCTTATATGTTGTTTCTTCCTGTGGTCCATATTCCAAAAAAGTTTCCTAACTTCTACATTGTAACATAAATACATTATGAATTCTATTTTCTTATTATATTTGTTTTCACATTGCTTATTACCTTGTGCTGCACAACTGAAGAAAAACAAAGAAACATCTTCAAAATTCCTTCAAACGGATACTTAAATTTTTAGTGAAAAGGAGTGTAATTTAAAAAATCTCAATAACCGATAAGGTAGAATGTGCTGTCTTCTATGCAAGAAAGGATGACAGAAATTCTCCAGGAAATTATAATGCTTCAGTCACATCAATTTGCATTATTTTGAATATCGATTTGAGCTGTAACATTCCAACTCGAATTCCAGCAAAATCTGAATCGCACATCATAGATTGAATTGTCATATTTCATTTCAAAAATTCATCTCTCAGAATCCTTCTCAGCTGCTTTTCCGACATTTAGTCAGAGAAGTTTTCAGCATGACACATAATTCAAGTGTAGGCAATAGTAAGAATTATCCTTGAATTAATGAGTGGTAGATATTCTGAGTTGTTTCACTTGTGTAAAAATCCCTGTGAAGTCCACTGCATTTGTCCCATTGTCTCCCTATTGGGGAAAAAAAGAAAATCCACTAGTTCTGTTGTTTTTCTGTTGGTGCAAGCAATGTGGCATGTTTGATTTCCAAGCGGAAGAAATTCTAAATTCTTGAATGTGAGTTACATTGTCGTAAATTTTCAAATCAGATTTCTTTTTATACGATGTACAATTTCCCAATTTTTCATTTTGGTTTGGAGTTCTGCTTTAAAAATAACTAAGAGATTTCAAGTGAAAGATTTTAGAGAACATAGATTCACTTTTCTGTTTTTCTGTGTTGCTCATTTCTGTTTGCTGAGATGTACTGTTAGAGGTGAATTATTGCTCAAACCCTTGGCATTCTAAGTTTCACAGTTTTTATAATATAGAGCTTATACAGAATTCATACTTTTCTTGCCTATTATTACTTTCCTCTTTTCATGCTATATATTTAAAGACAATTAAGACCTCTACCATCATATTTTTATTTATTTATTGTATTTTTGTTTTGCCCTCTCATTTTGCTCTGTTCTTAATTACCTCTTGATAATTAAGAGTATGAAAAAAGAAATTATATTTTCTGGTATATTGAGAATTGGAAAGTGAAAGCAAAAATACTGCTGAGGAAAAGGAATGAGTTGATTACTTTATTTGAATATAGATCAAGATGGGTTTCTCTTTCTTTCTTTCTTTCTTTCTTTCTTTCTTTCTTTCTTTCTTTCTTTCTTTCTTTCTTTCTTTCTTTCTTTCTTTCTTTCTTTCTTTCTTTCTTTCTTTCTTTCTTTCTTTCTTCCTTCCCTCTCTTTCTTTCTCTTTCTTTCTCTCTTTCTCTCTCTCTCTCTCTCTCTCTTTCTCTCTCTCTCTCTCTCTCTCTCTCTCTCTTTCTCCTTCTCTTTTTTTTCTTTCTTTGAAAAGCTGACCAAGCTGCATTGCAGAGCGATTTTACAACTCCTTGGACCTTTGATAAATGTGGCCTGTGTACATAAATAATTCTGGCAAATATATGGAATTATTAAAATAATAAATGTGAGACTAATATTCTGATAAATTGAAAGATACTGCTTGTATAATGAAAAATTATAGTTTAGCCTATAAATAAAAGTAGCTTGTTTGTCTCAGCTGTTTTCTTTTTGGAAACAGGCCTTTATGATGGTGGTACACTACATAAATCGTATATATTTTAGCACAACTGTCTCCTATATACTGAGTTATTTTCTGAGGAAATGCTGGCCTGTCTAGGTAATTTTAAAAGTAAATTAACTGAGTTCCTGAAATTCCATATTTCTTCCTATTCAGGAGCTTGTCAATGGACTACAAGATATTTTGGTACTAAAAAAACATTGTCATCTAAAATGCCTAATTTTATAAAAAGCAATATAAAATAAAAGGTAATTATGTAAAAAATCAGAAAGAATCTATTTAAATTTTCTGACTTAGTCCAAGTTACAATCTATCTTGTGTTTTCTTTATCTTGTTAACATTTCAACAAAATAATTCCTTAAAGACTTAATATGAACTAAAATATAACTGTACCTGCAACAGAGAATGTGAAAAGCCATCTAAAACCTACTTCTATCAAAATAATCTCAGTTATTTAAAAGCAGTGATGCAGGTTTTAGCAACATACTTTATATGCTTAATCCTTTGGAGAATATTAAGATTTAAGACACTAACCATTGTATTTGAAACTAATAACTTGAATTATGAGATAGGCCACAAAGATTGAAATGCAAAATAGACTCAATCTATAATCATGTGCCTCAAACACTGTGAAAGTATTTGTATATGTTGACTCTTTTATACAGATGTTTAAATCCATATATTAGAATTTAGCACATTATAATCCTGTTTCCTACATTTTTTCCTTGTTATTTTCCAAAGCAGCAATAGAGTGATGTTGAGAAAAGGCCATGTTTGCTGAGATATTATTCCACTTCTGCATATGTTGTCCTAGTGAAAGAAAAACAACTGGTACTACTGATAAAGGAAAATGGAGCAAGCTGCCATTTACTGAACATTCAGAGTTCACTGTCTCCTTCTCCAACAGAACAGCACTCAGTTATTAACTTCCTTCATCTCTTCCACAGAATTTCAGTACAACTTCCACCAGTTCTTTCCATTCTCAGACCTCTTTAAGGGTTTTAATAACACCACACTTTATTTTTATGTACATCTGCATCCACTTACACTGCTCATTATCTAGGTTCCTTCTGATATAGTTTTAATTATAATTTTCCAGTACTGTTAGTTTGTTTCTATCTTTTGCCCTTGCATATGACTTGTAACAATAGAAAAGGAGAAGTCATGAGAAAGGAGAAATGAGAATAACCAGAGGGAATAAGAGTGTTCCAAAAGGAATTTCATGAAGTTCAACAAGAAGAAATGCAAAGTACCATGTCCTTGCCACAAGGGAGGCTAATGATATCCTTGGCTATTTTAGAAAAGCACTACCTGCTCTTGGAGGTTATGTGCTCCTCCTTTTATTTATTCAGCTCTGCTGAGGCCACACCTGGAGTATGGTGTCCTCTTCTGGGCTCCTCAACACAAGAGAGACATGGACATACTGCAAAGAGCCCAACAAAGGAGGACAAGGATGATTAAGGGACTGAAGCACTTCACATATGAGGAAAGTCTGAGAGAGCTTGGACAGTTCAGCCTAGAGAAGTGAATGCTCATGTGGTATCTTATGAATGTGTACAAATACCTGGAGGAAGGATGCAGAGATGTGTCCAGGCTCTTTTCAATGGTCCCCAGTACCATGATCAGAGGCAATGGGCACAAGCTGAAACACAGGAGATTCCATCTGAATATCAGTAAACACTTATTTTACTTTGAGGCTGAATGAATCTTGGCACAGGTTGCCCAGAGAAACTGTGAAAACTCCATCTGTGGAAACATTCAAAACCCACATGGACGTGGTCCAGGGCGACTGACTCTGGATGGCCCTGTTGAGCAGAATGGGTAATAGTCTTTTCTCTACTGGTAAAGTTCTGAAAGCCAAAAGGTAGTTATCAAATGACTGCTTACCAGAAACCACAGAAGTTGAAGTAAACTCCATGCTTACAGAGGTATTATGCTTTAAATGTTCAGAGACTAATAAATACCCTGACTTATAAAGGCAGTGGGAACCTTGCTCTTGACTTCATTAATACAAGTCATTGGCAAAGAGCAGGATCATTAAACTGCAGCCCCCATAAAGATTAATATAAATACAGGCTATCCTTTACTCCCAGTTCTATACTGCTCTTCATCTCAAGAGACCCACTATACTCTTACAGAAAGACTCGAGCCAACAACAACGAATTGCAGTAAAATCCAGTTTTGCAGTCTGGTCCTTAATAATAGCTAAGATAAACAACCTGATTAATCAAAATCATGTACTTTGATATTTCAGACTATTTTCTACATCATAACTATACAGAAATATCAGGCTTAAAGGAAAAGAGAAATAAAGAAAGGAAATAAACCCACACTTTTATTGCTTTTGTTTTTAAAAAATCTATCTATAAAAAGGATTGTGAAAGAAAAGCAGGTAAATCTTATAGAGCCTTGAGTGTGAGGTACCATATGTACTATGTACTTCACAGCAATTTCACGTGTAAAAGAAATACTTTTTTAACATCATTTCATCGTGTTTCACAGCACTTTTTAAAAGGCCTTAAAATTAATTCTGATGACATATAAATAAATAATCTCATTAGTACTGAAAAGATACTATAGAAACAATTACCTGTGTATTTCAAACTGATACTGGGAACATATATGCATGCACCAGTTTGGCAAAAAATAATGTATATGTATATCTGTTAAACATAGCTATGTAATATTGTAATAATTATATTTTTGTATATATGTATTAATTGGCACTGTTTTATCTGGGTTTTTTATTATAATAATGAAGAAGGATTCTGAGCATAAAAATAACACTTGTTTAATCCTGAAGTACATTTCAGTGTTTGTCCTATTGACTACGAGAATTTTAATTACCATAAAGTCTTGATTGATACATATACTTTTATTATTATCTTCTTAACTTCCTTGGGTCAAGGAATCTCTCCATCTTGCATAATCAATTAGAACATAAATGTAGATGCAACAGAATATTACTGACATTGTTAGAAAAAAAAATATTTTGCACTTAAGCTAAATAGGTATTATTTAAGAGAATAAAGAAAATATGAACAGTCACACTTATTTAGAGCAATATAATAAAAATGGTACATAGGAATTCATAATGATTATACTTCCATGGAGACAAATATTAGAAAAGGGGAAAGATTTATTAGGTCACCTAGTAAATTTCTCCACCAAATTATCACACAAATATTTTCTCCTGTCTCACTTTAACTGACTCAAGTGCTGTAAAATTCCTCCACTTCCAGAGAATTTATTCTATTGTTCAGCAGAGTAATAGAACACAGTTGTCTTGGAGGCTTTACCTTAATATTCACTTTTTCACTGCTCATTTTTATCCCATTTTCTTAATTATGCCTCTAGGATCTACTTTGAGATAGTTTTCTAAATGCATGCACTGCAAATATTTACAGACAACTTCATAGTCTTATCCCTCACTACGACCTCTTCATTCTCCTTATTCCAGTCAAGTTTGTAATGCATTTATTTAAACTCAAGTTTTTAAATACATCTACAAAACAAAAAAAAAATACTGAAAGGATGTCCATAGGAAGTTCCTAGTGAGAGTAATGAAAGCAAAGTACTTGTTGAAAGTACTTTTCATTTCTAAAAATAAAAATCTAGCCAAATGGTCCAGAAATGGAGAATATTTTAATTGTGAGTGTTGGAACAGAATTCACTGTTTTTCTCAATAGATGAAAAACAATTTATACACCTTAAATTCTAGAGGTCAGTTCACCTTCCTCACTGTAGAATATTTACACGTAGACCACCATTTGATGGTGATGACCTACATTATCCTGCTTTGTCTGTCATTCCTAACGTGCCCAAGTCTCCTGTGAGTTCTTCTTATCTCCATGTCATGGACCAAGACCCTTAGGGTTTCTCATGGTATTAGGTACTGATGTGTCCGATGACAGGACTGAGTTTATAAACATAGTTTGAAAATACTAAAATTATTCCAATTTTAGAATACTAAACATTGTTTAATGTCACTGCTGTAGGAACTCTTTCTGTAGGTGTTTAAATAGAAGTATAACACAATACTAATATTAAATTCTAAAAAGCAGCCTTTGCTGCAATGACATTTTTATTATTTATATTTAACGATGTTTTGGTCAGTCCTGCATTTCATTTTCTCATCATTGTAGAATGATAAGTTTTCCAGAATTATTTCTGAAGTGTTAGTTCTGGATTATAATTTTGTAAATTATAATTGATTTAATATATTATTTCGGCCTAAAGTATTTCATAGTAATTCATGTTTTTTAATAGCATAGCAACTGTCTTTAAATCAAAACAAAACAATTATTTGTTAGAATTTTTAAATGCATGGGCTTAATCTGTGGCCATATAATTTTGTTTATTTACTTGTTTGTTTGTTTTTGTCTCTAATAACAAAGCAGATATGCTTAATCAGATTTCTGAGTATTTAATACACACAAGAAAATAATCATTTATTGTCAGGAATGTTTTACACAGGAGGTGTTGTTTAATGCATTGAGTGCATTAATTTTGAATAATTATAGATGCAGCTGTCAGCCAAACAATGGAGTAAAAATAAAAATTTAGGACATGGAAGAGAGAGTTCTGTTCAAATGAATGTATCTTGGCAAACATGAATAAAAACATTAAAAAACCCTAACCAACCAAAAAGCCCTCCCTCAGAATAGAGCAAATAGGGATCTGAAGACAAATTGGCGCCAAAACCAAAACAAAGAAAAAACCAGCCAAACAAAAAAACCCAAAACTAAATAGACAATAAAACTACCTCAGTTTATTACTCCCTTGACCTTCTGGTAAAACAGATGTTTCTTTCCTGCAACTGTTATTACTGGAAGTAAAGCTTGGATTACAAATTAGTTTTCTTATCCGATCTGGGGACTTAATCTTGGCATCTGTTGTAACTACTGCATCTCTGTGATGTCACATAAATAATAATTACATGCACCTTCTCTAAAAATATTCATCTCTATTTTCCTTTGCAGCATAGCTTGACAGCTATTTCACTTGAAGCCAATTTTCTCAGCTTCGTAGCCAAGCCTTCTTAGTATGAATATACCAAATAAAATTTGCAATTTTATTTTATCACTCCACAGACTTAACACACATTTTGGAAGACTGGGATGAATCTGTGCCTTCACTTTCATGACCATTTTATTGAACTATTAACTGTGTTGGTTTTACCATTGTTGAATCTATCCGTGGTCCACCATGATTTTTGATCCTGTAAGAAATTTGGGATTAGAACTTTAATTTCTAAATTGATTGTGCTCCATTTCCTTGCTTGATAACTATAATTAATTGCGATGTATCTTTCATATTTTGGAATAGTCATAGACGTTAAAGATAAGTTCTTGCATTGTAAATCCAGTTACATATTGATGTCATTCAGATTTATATTTTGCTCCTAAGACCAATATAGATTCTGGTGTTACAGAATTGGGCCTTATTTACTGAACGTAAATCTATGAACAAAGCAATATATTGCTAGGTAAATAAAATTTTTTGTGAATTGGTATTATCAGATCTTCAACAGCTTGAAAGTATTTTTTACTGTACATTAAAAATATGTTGTTTTTTTTTCTTGAAAGCCATTAAATCCATCATAAAAAAGCTTGACAGAAAAAAAAAAAAGCCTTTTCAACTTCATTCATAATTTCTCTATTACAGTATCAGGGTTTTTTTTCTCTCCAATTTGTATAATAATGTTTAGATTATTCCGATGTTTTTCTCAACATTTAGCATCCAGCACAGTTCACTTGTGTTTTTCTTGCCTTGAGAATTCAGCTACTGAAATATTCTGTTGGCTGATTTGCTTGACAAATCCTTTTGGCTGAACTTTAGTATGCACAGGAAACAGCTGTTGAATTACTGACACTTACTGAAAGAGAACCTGAGTAATCCACAAATCACTATACTGTTTGCCTTTAGCCCTTTGCTGACAATGGTACTTGACTAAGCAGTGAAAATCTTTCTTCCCAAGATGATGCATCTCGTAAAGGAGCATATAAACAAAGACCGTGCATCCACTTCAAACACACGAGAGGACATAAAAGATTATAGTAATATTATTTATACAGCATTCAGCCACAGGTTGCTAAATAATTTTCCCATGATCTACTTTGAATGTTCTATTTAACTGTTCATATAAATTTTCAACACGTTTATAACATACAGCATGACAAGCAACAGTTTCCTGTTCACAAGATATATTTGCATAGGCATGCTGAGAATTAGACCACAACATTCTTCAATGTATATCCTTTGTAAAGGACAATTTTATTTATATAACTATATAATCAATGTTATTGAGACTCAACATAAAAAAAAAGCATGGAAAATTCCCTACATTATCTTAAAAGTAAAAAGAACAGAATCCAACTAATTGTTTTCATATTATATGATAAACACCATTTCATGACAATGTTATTCTTACTTATTAATGTTATTATCTTTATACATGAAATAAGAAAAAATTATGTTATATTTTTATATCTCTTTTCAATTTCAATCAGTTGGTAAGGTGAATGGATAAATGTATATATGCATGCCCCCTATAAGTAATACCATATACATAAGACTGGTGGAAAATATTTTTATACTATTTACCTAGCCATAATCTTAAATTAATAATCTTTGTCCACTCAAAGAAACCTTAAAATATCCCCAAAGAAGAAGACTTTTCTTTTCCTAAAAGAAACTGAACAGATCCCCCTGCCATTTCTCATTCCATTTTTATTCTTGTTGTCTTCAGCTGGAACTTCTGAGATTACCTTTCTATCCAAAAAACACACCCTAAACAAAGAAAAAATCCCTGCAACTGCTGCTGTCCCAAGATCCAGATTACAGCTCGTCTGTCAAGACAGAGGCATTTACCAGAACAGATATGAGATCCGAGCAGCCAATGCTATCTTTCTTCAAATAATTAGCCTATTGATTAGCAGCTCTCTTGATCAGATCACCAGTTTGTCCTTGTTATTCAGGGTAACATAATTCCTTCCTTTTAAGTTCTTTATTATTATGTGATTTTGCACAAAAATGCCCTTGCTAATATATTAACATTGTTTTCAGTTTTTTTCATGCATGATTAACAATCTGTGCAATAGAAGAAAATAATAAAATTAATATTCTAACCACCTAAACCCCTTCCCCATTTACTTATGAGAAATTTTTCTATGTATTTATTTAGCATGCAATTTTCAGCTGTTATGATGGATATTTATGTCAATATATTCAAAGTTGAAACCTGGATACTATTTACATTGATGAAAAATGCTGACAGTGTCTTCTAACTTTTAGTTTCTAATGCTGTAAAGTATGGCCATATCATAAATGACCTCTGCATGCCACAAAGGAACCTCAGATCACGTCCAGAGCAGTTTCAGTACTTTACTATTTTTTGCTGTCTATGAAAGACTACTGTCCACACTTCCCAAAAAAACAGTCAAGCCATCTCTGAACACTTAGTCTGACCCCTCCTCAGAGAGTCATAGTTTTGAGTACAAAATACAGAAAGCTGCTAGTGATTTGTTTCACAATTGATTATTTATTACCTTTTCCTTTCTCCCTAATCTGACAGTGTTTCAAATGACCTGTTTCAAACTCTCCTCTGTCCAAGATTATTGTCCTTTCTCTACTTCCACTTTATCTTGCTTTCTTCTCTTGTCCTCTCATCTCTCTTTAACATGAACAGTCTTCTGAAAATCGCCTAACTGATGCATACCTATTTAGACTCTGAGCTGTTACCCTAACTTACTGCTTCTATTTCAGACATGACAAAGGGCTTGGATGCCCAAAAGCTTGGCTGTTTTATTCTGTCCAGTTGCCAGGCAGCCTAGTAAGAAGATGTAGCCTGTAATGGCAGGGCTGGAGCCAGGGGCAGGTCTGGGGAGCTGCAGCTGACAAAATTCCAGAGCCCGGGGAGGCTGAGCTGCTGCCTGCCTTCCCCCATGGCACAGGGATGTATGCACAGGCTGTGGCATCCTTCCAGGCATGCTGCCATCCTTTCTAGAAAAGAGAAGTAAGCATTTTATGGAAGGAAGAGGAGAAGAGAAGAGAAGAGAAGAGAAGAGAAGAGAAGAGAAGAGAAGAGAAGAGAAGAGAAGAGAAGAGAAGAGAAGAGAAGAGAAGAGAAGAGAAGAGAAGAGAAGAGAAGAGAAGAGAAGAGAAGAGAAGAGAAGAGAAGAGAAGAGAAAAGAAGAGAAGAGAAGAGAAGAGAAGAGAAGAGAAGAGAAGAGAAGAGAAGAGAAGAGAAGAGAAGAGAAGAGAAGAGAAGAGAAGAGAGAAGAGACAAAGAGGAGGCATCAGTTACCACCACCATGTACAAATGCAGACCTCAGTTTTAAAGTACATCTGATGCCAAACTCACATCATTAATGTACTCTTGATAAAAGGATGTCTCACTACTAATAAAGTATCAGTTGTAACTGCCGAGGTTCAATAAATAAGGAACATAAATCTACTTGGCCTATCATTACCTAAAAATGAAGTAGGTAATAAAAGTATAATCTCATTCGTATAAATTGAAAGGAATGGTTTAAGCATTTTAATTAGCAATTGACTAGTTAACTACCACTATACTAAAATAAATGCCAATTAACATGCTAATTATGTTTTGGCAATTAATTGATACCAAATCAATCCACTACAGTTATTTTGTTAAACAACAGTTAAATCCTAAAAGTCTTCACAAGTTTAATTTATCAATTACAGAGCAAAGACACACATTTGTTGCTGGCATGGTTGGGTTATTTATGAGGAAAATAGATTAAGTTGGTATTACTTTTAAACTTTATTAAATTAATTTAAAAGGTTATGTATTAAGTGTACAATAAGCATTTAATCTAAATTAAATAGTTGAATTTAATTAATTTTTTAAAGTTTCATGCAGCTTCATGTAATGCTATAGTAGAAACAGTACCTCAGTCCTGAGAACTAAACTGTTTGCTCCTTTCTCATAATTGACTATTTTATTTACATGTATATTATCAATATGAGAAAATTACTTATTTCTCAACCACATCCATTCTTCATTACCTATTATTAGTTTCTTAGGATATACCATTATACTCTGAATGTTCATAAAAAAACTCTTCCACAGACTGATACTTTCACGTTAATGAGTATTTATATGCAAAAACATTTGTTTTGTATAATAAGAAGTTATTCAGAAGATGTTATAAACAGAATAACAAAATAGATTAAAATATAATGTTTAATAATGACAATAACTTAAGGCAAAATGACTAGACACTTGCTTCAAATATTTCATTCAATTACTATTGCAAACAATGTGACTGGGAAGATAAAGAAATAAAAATGTCCATGAAATTAAAACAGATTAAGACCTGTTAATATAACTAATAAGAACTTTTGCAATATGTCTTGACATTGGAAGTTCTATGTTTTTCTTTATTTCTTTATTCATTGGAAGCAATAAGTATTTAACCTGTATTATTAGAATTATTATTGAAGGGTTGACAAAAGTAGCAGTAGTAGTAGTAATAGAAGTAGTAGTATACTTATAAATTTCTCCTGTTTCATCTTATAATAGGAATCAATAAGAATCTATTCATCATTTCAACTGTGAATGTTTAGGAAGATGTATTTCTCTTGTGATGGATTTGCCTAATTCCTGTTAGAATTGATACAAAGGACATACCTTAAAAGCAAACTCTTTCTTTCATAATATTTGCAGTTCTGGCTAGATTTACAGTTCATACCATAAAAATAGGTGCGGAGTTTTTAAATAGATTAATATGTTAATAGCAGAATTGTAGTAGTATTGTATTTTAAATGTTTGGTTATTGCTTCAAAGATTTTATAAATGTTATTATTTTATGCAAGTGTTTATTTGAGAATCATACAGCAATAGTTTAAAGGGAGAAGTTTTTTTTTTTATATAGTAGGGTATATGAATCAAGACCATAATCCTGTCTTCAGCGCTCTTCTAGTTCTAGGAGTTTTGTCAGCTTGCTGAAGTTTGTGCTAGATGTCCTTAAATACTGAGACAATCTTAGCATAAATACTTTGTTCTTTTTAGAGCTTAAAAACTTTAAAAGTACAATTTATTGCTGTTAAAATATTATGGCACATAATAAATGCAATCCAGTTAGAACTAATTAAATTGGGCATTGCCATAACTAGACATTCATTAATTTGCAGGCAAATTTCCATTCATAACATTTTCCTCATAATAAATAATAAGAATGATGCATCAGATTAAATAAAGCAGGATATAAGTTAAATTGTGTTTAAGCAAGTAAATAAAGATTTCATAAATAGCTTTTATTTTCAGTCTCTTTTTCTTTTCAAATACATGATAAATATATTACTGGTTTCAGTATACATTTTTAAATGGTTGGTTTAAATATAAAGGAATTAACCATAAGTGGTGAATTTTCTCTTTTTTACACATAATAAATAATGTCTGAAAAAATATTGGGGATTGCCTAGAGATATGAGTTGCCTCTTTTCCTTCTTCTCCCACAGCACCTAATGAGAAGTTTTTCTTGAGGAAAGATGCTACATGTTAAGTAATTCCCAAGCAACACACCACTTCATGAGCACAAGTCATCCTGGAACCTTAGCTCCTCACTTCCTTAAACCTGAACCAGATGATGGATGAATCTTTTGCCTAATAAAAAATATTGCTCCAAAGATACACATTCTTTAGGTTAGCTGGACTTAAATGCAGTGGGTTTAGGGTGAAAAAGAGATTACATTTTTTTAAAAATATTTCTTACTGCGGAAGTTAATAAGAAAAATACAATAATAATAGTTCTATATTAACACTTAACAGCATCAATTTTCTTACGTTCCCAGAAGCCTTTTTTCTATCTCCAAGTCATGCTGATGTGAAAGAAAGATTTTCCCAGTGGATGTAGGGAAATAAACAACAATATTTGGATTGAAACTCCTGATGAGGGCAACTCTCATTACAGCCATCCAAGGGATATCTAGAGGCCCTTTGATTTGTTTCCAACACAAATGAAGTATTTTAGTATTTGTAAAGAAACCTGCAAGACATTTCCTCTCAACCACAGCTTTAGGAACACCGCTGTATCACATCATTAAATGATCCTCAGAATTTGGGAGAGCAGACGTGATGAGTTCCTAAGTTTCTTGTCATATTTTGCTTTATGACAGCTTCTGACTGGATGCTGATATTCCATTTAATCTTATTTTCTTTTCAAAATGTCTGCCAGGGCCATGAGACCAACAACAGCCTCATTTGCAGCCTCGTCTCCCACAGGGATTTAGCTGCTTGTGTTCATATGACATGACACTCCCATGTAAGCACAGATCAGATTTGTATTTAAAGAGTGAGAATGAGCTGAGAGAAGCCTTGTGTGGATCTGATCCCCCTCCTTCCTGCGCTCTGGTGTTGCACTTGAGCTTGACTGCTGATCCTGACATGTTGACATGACCACCTGTGTTGACCTCATTGCTGCAGTCCTGTCTGGCAATCAGAGAGCTGCTGGTTGAACCCGACTGACATCACCCAACCCGCTCTGCTCTTGTTCGGTGCTGTGCGTTGCTGTTGCTGCTGCTGAGGGCACTGCCCTGCTTGCCTTGCTGTCACTCTTGGCTCCTGGTCCCCAGCCTTTCTGGAGCAATCCACTCCTGCTGCTCTCTGGCAATGTCAAGTGAACTAAAAGAATAAATATTTCTTCCTTTTCC
>VZRX01023797.1:215003-253625 GCA_013398075.1 Notiomystis cincta
TAAATGCAGTGGGTTTAGGGTGAAAAAGAGATTACATTTTATTAAAAATATTTCTTACTGCGGAAGTTAATAAGAAAAATACAATAATAATAGTTCTATATTAACACTTAACAGCATCAATTTTCTTACGTTCCCAGAAGCCTTTTTTCTATCTCCAAGTCATGCTGATGTGAAAGAAAGATTTTCCCAGTGGATGTAGGGAAATAAACAACAATATTTGGATTGAAACTCCTGATGAGGGCAACTCTCATTACAGCCATCCAAGGGATATCTAGAGGCCCTTTGATTTGTTTCCAACACAAATGAAGTATTTTAGTATTTGTAAAGAAACCTGCAAGACATTTCCTCTCAACCACAGCTTTAGGAACACCGCTGTATCACATCATTAAATGATCCTCAGAATTTGGGAGAGCAGACGTGATGAGTTCCTAAGTTTCTTGTCGTATTTTGCTTTATGACAGCTTCTGACTGGATGCTGATATTCCATTTAATCTTATTTTCTTTTCAAAATGTCTGCCAGGGCCATGAGACCAACAACAGCCTCATTTGCAGCCTCGTCTCCCACAGGGATTTAGCTGCTTGTGTTCATATGACATGACACTCCCATGTAAGCACAGATCAGATTTGTATTTAAAGAGTGAGAATGAGCTGAGAGAAGCCTTGTGTGGATCTGATCCCCCTCCTTCCTGCGCTCTGGTGTTGCACTTGAGCTTGACTGCTGATCCTGACATGTTGACATGACCACCTGTGTTGACCTCATTGCTGCAGTCCTGTCTGGCAATCAGAGAGCTGCTGGTTGAACCCGACTGACATCACCCAACCCGCTCTGCTCTTGTTCGGTGCTGTGCGTTGCTGTTGCTGCTGCTGAGGGCACTGCCCTGCTTGCCTTGCTGTCACTCTTGGCTCCTGGTCCCCAGCCTTTCTGGAGCAATCCACTCCTGCTGCTCTCTGGCAATGTCAAGTGAACTAAAAGAATAAATATTTCTTCCTTTTCCTTACAATAATATGAATACTGTGCAAGTTCTTGTAACCTTTGGACAAAAGGTGGTACCTCTTACTAGTTCAGATAATATTATGCAAATGACTAAAGAAACCTAATTTTTATTTTGGTTGTGACCCTAGCAGCCAACCCTGGTGTTGGGATGTGCAAAATAGTGTCTAGAGATTTTGTTGTTTGGGTTTGTCTGTTTGTTTGTTGCGTTTGTTTGTTCAGGTTGAGGGGTTTGGGGCAGAGGATTTTTTTCTGCGTGTTTTATTAGTGTTTTGTGGTGTGTTGTGCTCTTTGACTTCAAGAGTTCAAAGCAGTGTTTAAAACAAAGAAATAAATTGGAATGGAACTTCTAAATCCTATGCAGTGAAAATGTGGACCACATTAATTCTAGTGAAGGAGCCAGTTTTAGTTCTGGAGCAGACTTCAGCTACTGTAGAATAACTGCATTAAAACCACCCTACTACTCAGTAGATTTGCTCAGGTAGAAAATTGAACTGTGGTAGAACTGATAGCATTTTATACTCCTAAGAACATAATGACAAAAATGCTTTAAATATGAGTTTTACTACTGGGTTCACTCAGAAGTCATATACAATCAGAACAATGGTCTTTAAAACATGAAAATAAAATTAAATAAGATTTTAACAGTAAGTATTATAATAATTGTATCTGGGTGAGTGGAGAGAAAAATATGCTTAAAGTACTGCCACAGTTTAATCACGTATTAATGCTATTTGACTGTATCCACACTATCTAATTTTATTCTCATTTACAAAAATATTTTGATGGTGTGAATCTTGGTAGAAAATTAATTTCATGTCCTCAGACTTATTTTATGATGCAAAAAAATATGTCTGTGACAAAATTAATTTCATTTTAAGGGAACTCAATGAAGGTCTTTAAACATTATATTATGTTATGAAGAAACAGATAAAAATATAACAAGTCTTATAAAATTACTCAAATATGTCATATATTTGCTTTGGTCAATTTATTAGGTCTAGCCAAATGGCTCAAAGATCTCAACAAAATCATTTGATCTAAATCAGCAGTGTAAAAACTTGTATTTATATTCTCAAGACATTGAAGAAAAAAAGCCAAATGACAAAAACCCAAAGTAATTACTTTAAACTGTGAATTTTAAAATATGAACTGTGTTCATTTAAAGTTTAAATACTTCTGAAATATAAGAACAATTTGTAAAAATCACAATTTCATTATGAAAAATTGGTAAATTATAAAGGCACTACATTTGAAAAATCAATCATCCATGGTGCATTGATGTCCGTGTTTCTCTCTTCTTGCAAATCCTGGACCACGTTTGGTGTTAGAAAAACACGTGCTTGTTAGTGAGAGACCAAATACAGCTGTCTGTACACATTTTTGTATATATATATATATATGTATATACACACATATATTTATAAACATATAAATAAATATATAAACCTTGAATACTGTGTGCAATTTTAATCTCCAAAATTTAAAAAAGGCATTAAGCTATTAGACACCACTCAAAGGAGGGTAATGAGGATGGTGAAAGGCTTTGAGGGGAAGCTGCATAAGGAGCGGCTGAGGTTGCTTGGTCTGCTCAGTCTGAAGGAGACCGAGGGGAGATCTCATAGCAGTGCATAACTTCCTCACAAGGGGAAGAGGAGAGGCAGACACTGATCTCTTGTCTGTGATGCCCAGTGACAAGACCCAAGGGAATGGCCTGAAGTTGTATCAGGGGAGGTTTAGGTTGGATATCAGGAAAAAATTCTTTACCCAGAGAACGGTTGGCACTGGAACAGGCTCCCCAGGGAAGTGGTCACAGCATCAAGCCTGGCAGAGTTCAAGAAGACTTTGGAAAATACTCTCAGCCTCAAGGACTCCTGAGGATGGTGTTGTGCAGGGGCAGGAGTTGGACTTGATGATCCTGAGGGGCCCTTCCAACTCAGCGTATTCTGTGAGATAAATGCACATACACATACACATATGTATATAAATACGTACATAAATATGAATATGTATGGCATGGAACTCTTCAGCATCTTGGCTCAGAAATCCAGTTGAATCAGTATCTATTCCTTTTATCCCAGGCACTCCATTTGCAATCTTCTGCACATAGGAACAATCTGGGCCAGAGGCTCACACGCAGAGATGCACTCACAATGGACCTCCCCCAGTAGCTTGCCTTGGGCATGCAGTCCACTGAGGAGCCTATCCGAAATCCTTGCCCTTCTGAAGTAATTCATTTGTAGGGACACACACACATACATGTGCATGTAATCATATCTCTGAATCAACCACTAGACACCTCTTTTTCTCCAGCAGCTGGTCAGGACTCCTTTTGTCCCTCTAATACCCAGTCTCCTCTTCAGTATCAGCCTTGAAAAAAACCCCATAACCTTTCCTGGCTACCAGGCCTTCTCAACTACTTCCTGGCTAGCCCAGCTTGCTCTTTCCCAGTGTCCACAGGCTTACTTGCACACCTGCACCCATTCCAGGTGCTGGCATCACCAACACTCAGGCCTCTGGCCACTGGTCTGACTCCAGCCGCTCACACCATACATACATGTGCACACAGAAGAGACAGGCCTTTGACCAGGAAAATAACTAGGCATGGGTCTTAAAACATGTTGGAAGATACTGCTGCTCAGGCACGGAGTGTGGCCACACAAGTGTACTGATCAGCAATCTGCTTACTTCAGCCACCCCCTTTTATACCCTTAGTCCTCTGTTTTCCCATGTTTTTTCTTCCCCAAACCACTGAGACTTCTGCCTTTCCCTTTCTTTTTTACCATTCTTTAAACATTCCTTAATAACTGTAGTATATTCCTCAAATGTTGTGCCCCTACCTGTGTCCCAAATCCCCAAGTTATTGACTCCCACTCATTCTGGAAAATAATGAGAGAACAGTTGCTTTTGGCTCAGGACATGAACCTCAGGCTAAAGTTCTCCCGAGTATTCTTTCCCTGGTGCAATTTCTGGGATTTCCCTACCATCCATTGTGTCATTGTGCTCTTTTTAAGTGTGTGCAGGCATGCAACCTAACAAAGTTCTTTGGGGAGAAGTTGGGTATGTGCAAAAAACACTGTGCATCAGAAACAGGAGTTGCAAGCATGAGCCTATATAGTTATATGTGAAGAAAGAAAAAATGTTCTAATACCGAGAAGTTGCTTTAAATTTTAACAATTTACATTTGCAGATCTGTAGTGATGA
The DNA here is from genome assembly GCA_013398075.1 of Notiomystis cincta. Lineage (NCBI taxonomy): Eukaryota > Metazoa > Chordata > Aves > Passeriformes > Notiomystidae > Notiomystis > Notiomystis cincta. The sequence continues at coordinate 219,199 of VZRX01023797.1, forward strand.
AGGAGGTAGTGCTTTCAGTATGCTGAAACCTCTTGGTTTATCTGGTAGCAGTGTAGTCATCAGAATGCAATGAAAGGTAATACACATGCAAAGATATGGAAAAGCATAGAGCAGTTATCTGTGTCAGCTGCAGCAGCATAAACAAATTAAAAAATTCTAAAAACAACAACAACAAAACTAACTTAAAAAGGCATTTCAATCATGCACAAATATAAGAAACTCAAAATTATTCTGTTTCAGTCATGATACTCTTCTACCAGATACACAAAGATAAAAAGTGAGAACAATAAAACAGAACCAGTTTTCCAAAGAACAAATTGCTTCATTAGTTCATCATGAAAGAGAAGAGATATTCCAGTTTCATCTCTAGCTAGAGAAATTACCTTTTTAATTTCTATATGCACCTGCTAGTTGGTTTTTAAAGTTGTTTAGAATACCTGCTGGTTGAATCTAGCCTTGCATCCTTGTGCTTAGCTGGGTTCCATATGCTTTTGTTCCTGAATTTGCTCCTCCTAAGTGGAACCTTACATTCAGTATTAAAATTTTCCTTGGGGCAATTAATGAGAGTAACTATAAGACTCAGGATGGAATTAATGACAGCATGCAATGATCAGAGATATCTCTAAGATGGGTAATAAAACCATTCACCAATATTTGGACCTCTTCAAATCTCTACCTGTTCTAGTTACCTGTTCCTTTACCCTGCTGAGAAGATTTGAGAAAAATATTTGGGTTAAAGTTATATATGAATAAGGATTCTCTTCCGGTTTTAAATTACATACTTACATGCATTGTGGGCAAAAGCCAACATTAACCTAGTCCTTTTAGAGCTGCAGGTGTAAAAAGAAAAGGTAGAGAGCTTTTTTAAAATTACTTTTTTTTTATGCAGATCTTCCTAGAGATAACATTGTCTGAGCTTTCATACCTATAGTTGCTGTTGGGTTACATACCAGAAAAATATCTATGTTTTTATATTTATTTAAAAATCACAATTAGATGCATTTAACATATATTACTTTAAAATTTACTCATATACTTTCCTTAAAAGCACATAACATCATATTCCCTCCCTGTTTTTGAAAAAAAAAAGATATTTTTTTTCTATTCATAAAAGGTTAGGTCCACAGTTATTTGTTTCTTATTGTGATTTCTACATGTACTTTTTTTTAGAGTGGCCAAATCTTTCCATTAAACAAGAGTGATAATTATTCCCAATCCAGAATTACAAAAGAATTTGAGAAGTAGTTTCTTCTACTCTCTGGTGTCTAACACTTCTGCCTCCTCTTTCATTAAGCAAGAATAACATCTCTTTTTCTGGGAGATGTTTTCATATCAGACAAACTTTCCTTCTCATGGTCTCACAGATAAAAAATTAAAACCAGTACAACTGTGTTTCCCAAATTTAATTGACAGAAAGGGTTGTTTGCTGTTAAATGTTTGTTTCAGTTTGTCAGGCCTTTGATAGAGATGACATTTGCAGGTTTTAATTTAAAACAAGTAGACAACAGTGATCTCATCCCTAAGGAATGATTAAAACAAGCTAAAATCAATAAAATACAAGGAAGTCCAGAGAAGAATTTGCACTATTAGGTTAGTACAAAGCTCATGGCCTTTTACTAGTAATGGAAAAAAAAAGACTTGTTAGGCTGCAATCAAAAGAGGCTGAAGCTGGGAATTTAGACCTTGGAATCAATTCCCAGCATCTTTTCTTTAAAGTAAAACTATACAGTGAGCACAGTCATCTATTCTTCTGAAGCGTCATCTGGCTTATGTTATACCTTGGCTCCAAACACCTGTGGAGAAGGCAACATGCCAGAAAGAAGCATAGTTGTAAGTGATTTCTGTCCAAGGCAGTGTCACCTGCTTCTGGGGCCAGGGAGATATCCCTAGTACACCTTTGTTAGTAAAGGCAAAGTAGTGTGTACTGTTTTCCTGAACCTTAAATCATCCTATTTCCTGTCACACTGAAAACATGCTGTAATTAGAAAAAATGTTTTTCTCACATGGCTTGAGGATTGCTCTAATCTGGTTCTTATGGTAGGATATTGTTTTGAAATATCTTTGGGTGTTTTACAATATATTATTTATAGGTTGACCATACATCTTTTCTTTAGCAAGTGCTGAAGAATTATACAGGATCTCAGCAAAGTGACATATTGGAGGAAAGTTTGATATTCATTAATATAGTCATGAGTCTGGGCTTTTCCTCGTTTTAATTTTTTAAACTTTGGATATTGTTTGGATATTTCTCTATTTTTGTCCAATGGATTGATTACCTATTTGCAGCTGGAGTGCATGCAGTAGGCTGCTGTACAACACCTTCAGTTTAGTGAAATTGAAAACAAATTCATGCCATGCGCTCTGACACTGCTCATTATTGCAAACAGAAGTGCACTAAAAGTACATGACCATAATGTTTTTAATTTGAACCAGTTATGCATTTTTGAAACTCTTCTTCCAAATGTCCATTTACTAAGATTTGATTTTCATCATAGAAGCTCTCAGAAATTAGTCTGGTTCCTTTATATTGAAAGTGCACTGCTAACACACTTTCAGTTCACAGGGCAAGACTAGACCTAATTTATAAACCTCCATGACCTTCAGCAACCTTCGAGTTAAAACTTCCAAACCCTTTGTAGTATTTGCATTAGATTCTCAGCTGCAACTACTCTGCTTTGCAAATTGATTCCTGGGTGTCCCACACTATTTGCTAATACAGGTATTTTATACAGGGAGCCTTCTGTCTTTCTGGGCTCGAAAAATGCACTCCACATCTGAACTAAAACGCTATTCAGATATATGCTCCATGTCCTGCTCAGAATGCTCTTAGAAGTATATTTACAATTGTAGCACTATATCTTATTTTTATGTTGGATCTGCAAAGGAATTAGGAATTTTGAGAGGACTTTGTCTCACACTCATAGTAGTGTTTGGCCTTTATATGAAACTTTAGTTACCACCTTTCTGCACTTCTATTTTCCTCAATAGATTCTTAGTTATTTAATTTTTGCTTCACTGAACTATATAATTGGCTCTAGAAAGGTGAAAGCATGATATAATTCTATTCCACTTCGCATTCCTTGTATTCCATTCAACTTTTCCACTCAAAAGCACCACCCTCACAAGAAAACAGGTGTCTATTGTCCTGAACTACATTGTGTGGGGCGTCATCACACTGAAATAATTTACAGCCTTCATGATGATGGTTCTAACATATTGACAATTTATGTAGTAGTTTCCAGGCAATAATGACACAGTGTGTGTGGTTTGTTAGAAAAGTGCCTGCTAGTATTTTATTTCATTGTCTACTAGAAAACATGCACACCCTGCAAATTCAGAAAGAAAGGCAAGATATGAAGAATGTAGCTTAATTAAACTGCAGCTTAATTATCCGATGTCCTGTGGGAAATACCAAGCAAAGGTTCATATAGTCCAGCTCACCATTCATTTTCTGCCTCCACCTATGTGGGTAAGAAAACTGCTTTATTATTGTACCAGATGTAGAATACTCTAACATTTTTTAGACTGCCTTCCTCTGTGGATTCTCAAGGAATTGAGCCTCTGTAAATAAAGGATAGCTGAACTTGACATGTGCCAAAAGGGGGCACAGACAATTAATTGGTTGTCCTTCCTTCTCAACCACAGCTGGTACTTTGACAGCTCTCCTCTCATGTCAATGAAAAAACCGTCTGCTGCTTTTTCAAAATCCATCTGCTCTCTCCTATCAGTCCTAAATACCCAGTGCAACACTTTTTTGATAGGTAATCTTCCAATCTTCTTATTTACATTAAAATACTGCTACCTGCTCTTTTATTTTTTTCTCTGACATTTTTTATTCTCTGACAGAATCCTACAGTCTCTGTCTATGCCCTTAATTTGCCATCCAAGCAAATGTCCCATGTATGTTTTAAAATCAATTTATCAATAAATAAACTATTTAAAAGATCAGCTACCTGCAAAACTTCCTAATTCTAATCAACACTATTTAGTCTAGAAGCGGCCTTGTGATTGACTCATGTAAGAAGCATAAGCAGTGACAAAACAAAATTGTTCCCATTAGCACTGACCTTCACGTGTTAGAGAGCTTGGATCTTGTTGGCCAGAGAAAACTACTTTTTGGTTTTCAAAGTGCATGCTAATAAAAGCTGAAAATTCTCTACACTTTTTTGTTCTCAGTTTTTCAGTAATTCAACTACATGAAACTACTTTCAATGTTCACATCCTCTCAAAATTTCTGATACTACTGGGAAGCAAATGGAACCTGCTTTTCATCTCTCTCTTCATCCATAAACCCATGTAAGTCTTTGGGTTTTGTTTTGTTGGTGTTTGGTTTCTTGGGGTTTTTGTTGTTGTTGTTATGGTTTGCTTTAGTTTGGTTTTGGTTTTTTCAGGGTTTTTTTGATTGTTTTTATTACTGTATGATAAATTTTATAATAATGTTCAATGTAGATTAGGCAAAAGCTGAGGAGTGTAAAGTGCTAATCTATAAAGAGCTGAGTCAGAAAAAAGGAAGGGAAAAGCAATCTAGATTGTGTATACATTTCCAGAAAATAAATTTATTAGGCAGGAGAAATCATAATTATGAATTTTCTTCTGCCTATTTTATAAGCTCATTTTAAACTCTAATATTTGTTTTGCTCTGTGCCCTAAACATCATTCCAGCACTTATAAGAGTTACTTTCATTCATGTTGCATCTCTGTTTAGCTGATATTTTCCCTATAATTGATGTGAAGTTACTAATCTACAGTTCTAGGATCTCCTTGGAGTTTTCTAAAAGCACTTGCCATTGGCTATGAAAGTTCATTGACTAATTCCTTTAGCGCTGTCTGATGGATTTAATCTGACCCTACAGATTCCGAACATTAATTTAGTCCAGGTATTTTCTCATTTGCTCTTTAACAGTGTTGATGTCTGTTCTCTTATGTTGTTCATCTACTCCCAGCATAATTAATCATTTTACACTAGAGTCCTTTTGAGTGAACTGAAGCAGAGCAAGTACTTACACATTCTGGTTTTTATCCCCTCCAGTGTATTTCCTTTCTGATAATTAGAGCCTTTACCTTTCCTTTTATCTTCCCTTTTTCTCTGAAGTATCTAAATAACTGTTTTTGTTTCCTTATCTATCACAAAAATATATTACTACTACAGAAGTTTGCTTATCCGCATTATTTTTTTTATAACTTCTTATCCTGACTTTGCTTGCCCTTGCAATAAAATGTTGCAGTTGCAAAAAATTCCCATCTCTGCATGTTGTAGAACTTCTACCTCCAGACAGATTATTTTTTATTTTTCATTTGTTTAATTTGTGGAATATTCACTTAATGTGAACCAAGTAACATACAGACAAATTGTAAGTGTTCCAGAAGAAAATACTGAATGTCCTTAAGCTCTTTGCTAATAATGCTAAGTATTGTTTCAAGGAATTTAACAAAGTTAGGGAAAAAAGGCAGTGGACTGAATGTAACATAGGTACTGACTTTGGCATGGATTTGGAACAATTCTGACAAAAAGTCTGAATAGGAAGATGTGAAGGCTCCAGCATCAATTAATTATTCAGTCTACAAACCACACAGTTTTAGGAGAGGCAAAAACTTCATGGTTATGTCATGTGAGGGATGCCTAACACAATTCAATATGGCTAAGTAGCAGTAAAAGAAGGTAAAAATTATAAAGCTTTACATTTTAAAATGTCTGACGGTATATAACAATAATCCCTGGACTTTCCAAGCTAACAAAAACCAGAACAAGAATAGAAGTGAAAACTGTACAAGAAATATTAACAGATAAAAAGCATCAGCTCACAATCAAAGTAAAAAGAGGGAGGTATGCGAATTTGAATGTGATATTTGTTTAAAATAATGACTGAAGAAGTTGCTTTCCTTTGAATATTTATCTGCTTTAAATATTTATTTAGCTTTTGAAAGGTGAGATACTCTCTTTTCTATTCAGCATATATGAAAGTGTTGAACTGCATCACTAAGTGGGCTTTTTAGCTTTTCTTTAAAATAGTGCATGCTTTGATAGAGTAATGAATAGCTATTACTCTAAACACTTACCCATCTTATCTTCCTTAATAGGCACAAGGAGAGTAAGTGTTAACGAGCAAAACATTTTTAAAAAATCACTTTACAGGACTCTTTCTAATAAGCAGTACTGCTAAATATGACCTTTGATCTGTTTTTGGATTGAATCTTTGAGTGTCATGGAAAAAAGAGATCCCTAGTCTTTGTTAAATGAATATCTTTTTTTTTTTCCAACTCTCTGATTCACCAGAATACAAGTTATGAAACCATTTTTATTTCTTATGATTATTCAAGAACATCACTATTTTAATAGGTTACAGATGACATACAGTTGCAAAAGCATAACACTGCACAATACAAAAACTTCACTAAATTCATTCATTAACATTTCACTCCTCTATAGTTGTATAGTAAGCTGTAAGGCTCTGGTCCATGGGGATTCTTAGTTACACAGGTCCAGGTGATCAGGCTTTAAAACTCTATGACACAAGAAGTGGGAATTGAAATAAGCTTGTCATGTTTCTTGTCCAATTCTCTTTTTAGGTGATGCTTGGGGTTTTTATGTTTTTGTCCCTCTCCCAAGGAGAAGGGTTCTCTTCTGGTCCTGATATCCTTTACTTTGGGTAAGTCAGGAGAACTAGTCATGTTCTGCCTATTGAATTGCCCTGCACTTGTCTTTGTCTGGCAGTTTACTGTTTTTCTGTCACTTGGATACCTGCTACATGCAGCTGCACATGCTTTTTCTCATCTGATATCCTCTGTAAAATGTATTTATATTGTGTTTGCCTATACCATTCAGAGTATTACAAATTACTTATGTACCACTGGTAGTTGACTGTTATAGTATACTTCCATTTGGGTACAGGGGCAATTGCTACTCATTACACCCTGGTAAGTTAATTTACAGTTTGTAGGTTTTGCAGCCTCTAATTAGACTGAAATCATTTGCTTGGTGGCATTTTTTTCAGTTTGAGTCTCTTACTATTTTTTTTTTCCTCTGTTCTACTTATAAAGCATACAGATGCAATTATTTTCTGCTGCAATGGGATTCTGTATGTTAACTTGTTAACTGTGATTCACCCATTTATGACTCTACAGTGGCCACCATTAAAAGAAGTGGGTAGAGGTGTCTAAAATGTTATTTTTGGTTTTCCTTTTCTTTCTGCACTTTATAACTCAGTTAATTCAGATTCTCCTACTTGCCCATAAATTCAGGGATCAACACTGACCAAAAATTTTCAACTTAATCCACCAGGACTGAAAGAGTTAGTTTGATAAAATGATGTCAGAAACAAAGATTACCTTATCTATTCCTCTCCTTCTTTATAGATCAAAATCTGAATTTAATTCTGGAAACTCTTTGTCTTAATCTCATGTGGCTCTTGTATTGTTTAACAGAAAACATATCTATCAGAATATTTTCTTTTCTTTTACAGAAGCCATATTTTCATTGCTAAATATACCCCCCCTCCACAAATTGTGTAAAAAAAAAAAGAAAAAGGAAAGAAAAATAACAGAGATGTAAAATGGAAGCACTAGACACATTCAGAAATTTTTTTTTTCTGCAATCTGATAGTTTAGAAATATGGCCTGGTAATATAATAGCATTTTGCAACAGATTCAACTCATGAATTGTACTGGCTGTTGCAGAAGTCTCTACTTCTGGACTTGGATTACTATACTCACCTAGTGTTATCCTTGGGATGTACCTCTTAGAATTTAGTAAAAAATATCATGGGGACATGATATAGATATAAATAGATGCAGATATAGATGATATAGATATGTAACATAGCTCCATTGAAATATGCAAGAGAAACACAATACCAGGCATTTCAATGTCACCTCTACATTTCAGAAGTGTTAATGACAAAAACAACCCTTTACTGACAGTGACAGAATTTCAGTACGTGCCATGACTTTTCCAAGGTTGCCATAAGCCAAATATAAAAAACAAGAACAAATTACAAACCTGAACAGTTAACAGGGAAAATATGCACAGTAAACAACATGGAGCATAGTGATATTAAATACAATTTAGGAAATTGAAAGAGCAAAATTAAAAACTGCTGAGGCATAAAAGGAAAATTTCATATAGCTCCATGAATCAGAAAGACAATAATAATATACAGGTTGGTTTTTTTCTCCCCAGTATTCAGTTTAAAGACTGTGGCTTTTTTATTAGATTTGGAAGAGCTAGTCGTCTGGGAGGCCTAGCAGTTGGAAGTTGGGTAGACTAATGAAAGGTATGACCTTTCCTTTCAAACTTTGCCTTGTTACTATTATCCACTTACTATTCATTCAAAGATAAAATATTTCTTGGCAAAGTTTGCTATTAAGAAGCTTCTAACTCATCTCTTCTCCCTCTTCTCTTGCCCTTGCCAGGCACCTCACAAAAGGATATTTACCTTAAAGTAAGTAAGGTAATTTACAGGGTAATTTACAGTAAAGTAACATAATGTAAAGAATAAATTATAAAGGTGCTCTACTTTTGCAAACTTGAAAATATGGAGAAATTATATCCATCTGAAATTCTTCTTCCAGGTAAGCAGAAAGATATCAAACCCAGGTGTAAAGGTTTAAAAAGGAAATAGAACAATCTAATACTAAAATACCTGTAGACATTCATGCAGAAACTGAACTGAGCAAACTTACATGTTGTGGTAAGAATCTGGTTTTCTATAGATTTTAACTCTCTTGTTACTTTTTCATCATTAGTGACAAAACAACTTTAGGGACAATATAGGTTTGTTTTTGCAAGTATAGAAATATATATATTTTCTTCCACATGTTTCTGGAACTGTGGGGAGTTCATGCTATAGCTTGTGTTTGCTGTAGTCAGGTATAATGTTTTGTCTGATTTCAAGCAGTATTAGTGCAAATATGATGGACTGCAAAGAGGATGGACACACAATTTTTTTTAAAAGCTGATATCCTTGAGTAGCAGTTTGAGGATGTGTTTTTCATGCACATATAAGCTTACATCTTGTGTCTTAGTGGTAGGGCTGAATCCTGTTACACTGTGAAAATAGTGGCTGCTCCTCTGTGAACCTCTGACCGTGGCAAGTGATCTGCACCAATTTAGGAAGTAATGATGTAAATCCGTGCTGCCTTCAGGAACATACAATGTTTACAAAGATGCAGTGATTGCCTTTCTTGGATTCTGGCTACTTACAAGATGGATCATATTTGCTAAATACTTCTTTAACCTTGCTTGGTCCTACTCCCCCTGAGCCTGCAATGGACAGATTCTCCGGGCAATGAAACTTCAGCATGATGACAAAAGGACTCTGCCTTGAAAAATATCTGAGAATAGATGATAATGGAAAATGTACAGTTAGACTTGGCAGTTACCATACTTTTATCACAGATTGCTTCGATTCCAAACTTAATGGGAATTCATGGCACTAAAGGCAGTCAATCAAGCAGTTGCTCTGCTTTAGCTCTGTCATTTTTCCTTTTCAGTCTTTCATCTCTTGAACATGCTTTTTAAATATTAATTTTACATTACAAAGTAAGCTCTTTAAGACAGTTACCATAATTCATTCTGTATTTGTTAAGATTTTTTGAGTGTCTAGAACAATAGCATCATACATTTTTAGAAACTACCAAAATTGTACATTAAATTATTGCTAAAATATTTTCTATTCTTAGTCTGTATTGCATTATAGCATTTACGACAGAAATTTTTTGTTGAATGTTTTGGTGACATTATGGTGACTCTATAATTGTGATCATGGTTGTACTTTAGGATATTAATATTTTCAATTAAGTTATTGCATATTTTATCTTGCTGTGTATTTAATTTCAGTATTATATTCCACATACCTTCTAACTTAAATAGTTAAATTTCTAAGGTACTGCTGCATTAAAAGTATGAGTTACACTTTGATACATCTTGTTATTTATTCTGCTTTTAAAAGATCTTATCCAGGAACAGTTACAGTGTGTGTAAGTGCATCAAGTCACTACTTCTGATGTAAATAATGAGACATTGTCACAATAACTCATAAGATCTAAGCTCCTAAGATTGTATTGACTTGTAAATTACCTAGCTAATAAATTACAATTGTGTCCCACAAAGCTATAGTTAGCAGTTTCCATATAAGTCATCATAAAAAACTACTATTCATCTATTTCCAGATGATAAAAATGAAATAGAGTATCTGGAAAATCATGAATAGATCAATTCACAGGTCACATCATACTCATGTTCAATTTTCTTCCTTAGTACTGATGAGTTCTGTTAGAACCCCTAAGCCCATCTTGTTCAGTGATGAGTGTCAAGAGAAATGCATTATTCTTTTTAGCTAATATGTAAGACTGGTAGATAAGAACCAGTCTAACTTAACTCAATAACAATATTCCTCCTTCTCCATTTTTTATAATACCCCCTTCTCTTTACAGCAATTAGATGTATTTTCTTCTATGAAGGTGAATAAATGGTACTACATTTTTATAAAACTTGATTATAACTATGTTCTCAAAATTAGAAGTCATAATAGAATACTGTATTATTCTACAGTTTCCACTTTCATTTTCAGAGTAATTTCTGAACCTGTTAGAGCCATCACAAATCATCTGTGTTGTTTCAGGAAATCCTAATATTGTAAATGATGCCCATTGCACCGATTAAAAGGGGCTCTCAATGATATTGAAGGTGTTGGTCAGAATAGGCAGCAGAGCATGACACATTAGCAAAGCTCCTAGTAACAGCAACAGGTGCGAAACGCCTCGCAGAGCAATCGTGTCACTGTGCAGGATGGTATCAGGAGTCTGGGGGTGAGAAAGGAATGAGGAATAGCTGTCAAAGCAGGGAAAAGTGGCTAGCAGCAGTGTCTGGGAATGGGGAAGCAACTTGCCCCACAAGACCAGCAGTAGCTTTCACCCAGCTTTGTTAGGTAGAAGGATCTGCCATTCTCAGTCTGTGAATGGCATTTTAGTGCAGGAGGGGAATGGTGCATGACCATATAAGACTAAAATTTGCTTTTATTGTAGAAATTATTACTTGTTCCCTGATGTGGTCACAGCACCAAGCCTGGGGGAGTTCAAGCATTTGGACAATACTCTCTGACACATGGTGTGATTCTTGAGCTACCCTGTGCAGGGCCAGGAGCTGGACTCAACCCTTGCAGGTCCCTTCCAACTCAGGGGACATATTCTGTGACCCTGGGATTTTATGATAACATTGTAGGGAACAGTGCATGCTAACTACAGGAAGAAGAAAGGAATCCAGAAGAGATTTGAATACTATTTCTAATTTATTTTTTATGTTTTTGGGAAAATAATCTTTACTTTTCTGTAAAGATACAGGAGACAGAAAAGAAAGTATATTTTTACTAAAAGTTTATTACATAGTATCGTTGATCTTTAAAATTTGAAAAGAGTAGTTTACTAAAAATACAATATAGTAAAAAACTATTAAAAGCAGCTATGTTAACTTTATAACATTCAGATCTTTTAATTTTAATTTTTTTTTAGTATGATTATATTTAATTTTGACAAAAGGCTCTATGGAGCTATGTATTACTCTGAAATGGGAGGAGTCAAGGAAGACATGCTGGAACAGAAATAACCAGTATAAAACATAGTATCTCATGTGTGATTTAAATATTGCCTTGTGGAATACAAATGACCATATTGAAAAGGTTCTCATTCTTACAGGATGAAGGAACTAAAGCAGATATAACTGTTTTAAAATTTCTTCTATTTGTTTGATGTCTTTTATTTTAATGGGATCACAGCCTCAGTCATCATTCAACAGCTGTTTTCTTTCAAGGGATTTTTACTTAAAATACATTTTTTGAAAATATTATAATTTTACTGCTCAATGAACCTTGCAATAACAACATTTTAGCATCTATCCACCATGGCAGATGGCAAACTAATGAGGCCTGCTGTAGCTGCATACTGATATGTTCTGTACACAACACTTCTGTGCTCCAAAGGGAGGTCAAAGAGTAACTTTTATTTATATTCTTTGTTGTATTTGATCGTCGAAAATCATAAGACAGATTATTAGAAAAAACACTTTTTGCTCCTTTTAATTAGATTCACTAATGTTTACTGCATGTGATCAACCTATAGAACTACAAAATGACACAGTCCATATTTCAGTGTTCTTTAACATGCATTTTTTACAAAAAGTAATACTACTATTTCAAAAATATTTTTCCCTTTCTATTTAAAATTCACTTTAAAATAAAAGCTAGAGATGTTTTTGCTATGCTCGCATTTGTCATTTAGGAAAACTAATACCTTAGTGGTTTTAGATTACAAATTTTAAAGAAAAATACATACTTAATATACTACGTCATTTTTTTTTCTCATGGCACTTTTGTTGCAAACCTCCACCCTTCAAGATTCTGTATTTTTTCTTAATGAAGATATCAGATAATGTTCATTAAATCTAATGGAGTCTAATCTAGTACAACTTCATATTTTAGTGGCTTCATGAAAACATGGTGATGAAAAATCATGGGTCTGGTAATAAGTGCAGTTGACTTGACCTCAGTCAAGGTGTGCAATATACATAGTTGATCTGCACTCCTTGACAGAGAGAGGAGAGCAGTGGAAATGTCAGACAGAGGAACTGACTCTTCTAGAAGATTTTTTATCCTACACAATTAAAAAGAATACCTGAATCACTCTTTGGAGTTGTTTCTCCTAGAAGAAAAGCCAATATGAATAACCAGCATCCTACCTACAAACCTAGATCATGTTTCTGGGTTTGATATCAATTTTAATTATTTTTTCCCTTCAGAGGTATGTCCCAAACTACTTGAACCAAGAACAGAATATCTAGTCCTAGATAAATAAAATTTTACCTTTATTGCTTCACAATCTTTTCTAAATCAGTTCCATGATCCTATTAATGATTGAAAGCTATCCATGAGAATCTGAGTAATCCCATTAAATTAGGGTCAAAGGTTAAAATATTGGAAAGTAAACTACTTTCAGGTATATAGCCTGAAATAACATTGCAAGTAATCAAGTAAAGATGATAACAACTTTCCTTCCAAAGAGCTGTTCTTCACCGATTGCCACTGCTGTGCTGTGTGTTTCTATGTCAATAACATATTACTGAGACCGTCATATTTCACAAAAAGGAGAGTCTTGAAATAATAAATTTCAAAACATTGGTAATCTGTATCTGACCTTCATATACACTTCAACTATCACTTTTCAGCTCTTCTGGCAAATTTCTTTTATTATCACTTGCTTACAGGAGAGAGTTGTAGTCTTAGAGAAATAGTGTCATTAGCTCTTATCAGCATTCTTACAGTATATTGAATAATTTTAGTAGTTTTATTATAATTCAAATTTCAGTATAGGTTTTCTCCCTGTAAATACTCTAGAGTCTAACACTGCTTCCAGTGTGCTCATTTTACAGTCATATAATGTCACTAATTTAATTACATGTACTTTTGTTTGTATATCAATATAAAAGGACTTAGAGACTATTGTAATATGATATTAAAATAAATTTATTTTACATTTGCTTTTTGATTTAACACAGCTAGAAACATCTTGTCACAGCAGTAGGATTTCAAATATCACTTTAGCCTGAAGGTAACTTTGATAATTATATATGTAGAGTTGTGGGGGTTTTGAGGTTTTTTATAAGATTCTTCAGTTTTCTTTCATTTGAAGGGTTGTTCTGAAATTTCCCAGCTGAAGTAACTCTTCACATAAGAAAATTAGCAGTTAAAGGGATGAAAAGAAAGTAACAGACTGTTTCTTTGTCCTCATTCTTTCACAGACACAATAATGTCTTGAAAAACTCTATTCTCATCTTTACCATTTGCTTCAATCCACTGACCTTAGTAAACGATAAAGCAAATAGACTTCTTCAAGAGCCAAAATTACTGTTATTGTATAGTAGATTTAGACATGTTTTATAAAGATGCAAATGATTAATTCCTTCACTGAACAAAATTAGATGGCTGAATATTGCTTGCAGTGCAAGTTGGCTAGTCTTCAGCCACACTGCCTTTTTCCTCTGTGCCTGGCTGTATATTCATAGATCTTAGAGCAGAGTTTAAGTGATTGCCTTCTTAAGTGGAACAACACTACATACTAATTATTGCCAGTCTGATTTTCTGTGTTTATCCTACAGATTATTTAAGAGATATTTAATATTTCTACTCAGCATGAGGGGCTTTTAAGAATGTCATTAAATACTGCATAATCTACTCATTATCTTAGTAATTTGCCATAGAACACAAATTATAGTCAGAAGCTGCTCAGTCAGTGTATTTCTGGAAGTCGTGCAGGGAATCCACATTAGAGAAGTGTTTGCATGTTTTTAGGAAGGTGTGATTTTCTTTCAGCTTGTCATCTGAAAATATAGTAAGAGTAGTAGTTATAAATTGCGACGTCATCTTGTCTGCTGGTTGTCTGATAGTGATGATTAGATTAGATTAGATGAATGCCATCTAGAAAGTTTGCTTTTATATCTCTAGATGGTGCTATGTGTACCTCTATTAGTTGAAGAAGTATAAAAAATTTAATATAAAATTATACAAATCATAAGTATGACAAAACAACCAGAGCCATACAAATTATTATGAGGATGTTTTTCCTGCACTAATATGAGGCATGTTTTGCCAGGTGATTCTGCTGATGGGAAAGTTAATCCTGTGCTGCATTAAGAAGGAATCACAAACAAGTGCCATAAACAACCTACATTTTTGTGTAAAATATTGGGCTACTTTCTTATCAGAAGTAAACTGGAGAAGATTTTTTCATTCAGTCCTACTATTTGCAATAGTTTTTGTTCTCCCCATACATTAATATATATGTATTCCTTTCCCTGTATATTTTATTTTAAATGAAAAACAATTGAAAAAACTCATTCATTTGTGCTAAACCACTGTATCACTGAGCTTGTTAAAGATAAGCAGTACATGACGTTTGTAATAACTTCACATTTATAATTTAAAAAGTCTGGAAAAAGTTTTGGATTGCAAGGAGTACTTTTCCAGTGGACTTAGACTGCTATGTAAATCAACAATTTTTGAGTACTTTATAATTATTTTATATTCCTTGTAAGAATCTTCAGAGATACCATTGCATATTTCTGTGGGTGTCATGTAACCTGAATCCAAAGAAAATTTATAGATTTATAGGCATATTAATTTGACTAAAGAAATTAATCAAGAAACATGTTCACGATCAGGGCTACTGATGTAATACTCTACTACCACACTAAATTTAAAAAAGGAAATAAGATAAAGAAGTGCTTAACAATATGAACATATTTTGTATTTCTATACCTGAATCCATTTATTGTTATCTTTTGTCCAAATAATAATTGCAAGTGCACAGGTATGAATCCTGATTGCCCTCTACCTTTATCAGGCACCACAGGTGGAAGATACCCAGTCACAGTTCATCCACTGTAGATTCTCTTTGCTGGTAGCTGATTTAAGTTGTGTGGCTGATCCAGTCTTTTGTCTCCAGTCTTTCAACAAGGGTATTTGCAATATCCCCTTATAGGAAAATAAACAGAGTTTAAACACTGTAAACCATCCAATATAAGCTTCTGAGAGAATAGTAGACAAGAGCAAATGAAGCGCTCATTTCAATCCTGATTTTTAAAAAAGCTTTTGGTGGCTTGAAATATGAGCCTAAACATCCTGTCCAAGAAAAAAATGAGAAATAATTCAAGAATGAAATGAGAAGCCTATTGTCTTCACCAGATGTGGAGGATTTGGGATCCTTTTTCAGTCACAAGAAAGAACAGATTTATTTGTAACTTTTCTTTCAGACCCATGCCTTAATGAACTCCCCTTATTTAATTTACAGTGAAATTGCCAACAGAAAAGGGAGAAGTAACTAGAGACAAACTTTGAAATGACCATACACAACTTGATTAATAGGCACGAGAAGGTACACTTTCATTTCTTTTCCAAGACTGTAACAAATCTTCCCAGAGGTGTCACAGGAATAGCACATCTTCTGGAAAAAACTGTACATTAACATTTGCAGGTCTTTATAACAATACACACTCACTTCTTCAAAAATAGTTTTAGCATAAGTTTGGTAGGAAAAGCTGTTCATGAAAGCAAACATGATATTGTGAACATATATAGATGTTCTTTGTCAAAAAAACAAAGGACAAATCTTATGATGACAGCTGCATCCTATTCTTGGGATCTCTCCAGACTGCAAGATATTTTGGGTGTGAATACAAAGCAAATCAATATGTGCACTTTGGCTAAATCCCAGTGAGGCTACGAAAAACGTCTCTACAATTTAGTCTTTACCTTAAAAATTCGGAATGAGGCAGAGAAAGAGGGAAATCTTTTGTGAATGCCAGACATCACCAGATTTTGAGGGATTTTTCTTTTTTTTTTTTCTGATTTGAGGTTTGGGAGTTTTTTTGGTGTTTTTTGTTTGGTTTGGTTTGGGTTGGGTTGGGTTGGGTTGGGTTGGGTTTTTTTGTTTGGTTGGTTGGCTGGTTGGTTTTTTTGTTTGTTTGGTTTGGTTTGGTTTGGGTTTTTTGGTTTTGTTTTGTTTTGTTTTGTTTTTGGAAGTGCTCTTTAATTCATACTTGGAATGTAAAAACCAGAAGATTTCAGCTAATAATTATGAGATCATAACTCAAACACTTCTCAACCTGAGATTTTAAGAGCATGCTATCATGTTTTTAGGATGGACAGCTGAGGAAAATGAGTGTGACACTTTTCCAAGTAAGGGCAAATATTCATGCAATTAAGCATAATCTTTTTTAGAACTCTTTTGACACTTCATTTGCATATTTTAGTAAAATAGAAGAAGAGTAGGATAAAACAAAATCTTCCTTAGCTTGTTACATTTTCCCATAGCATTAGATGTTAACCTGTCCTAATTCCTCTTGTAGCTTCTCCTTGCTGGTAGCATCTGTTAATATAAATCCTGTCAGTGAACAGACTGCAGGGTTCCTAGCTTGGTCTGCCCTGTGACTTTTTTTGTGGTAAGCAGAACAATGCATTATGAAAAAATAGCAAATGTAGGGTCTGATCCAAATAGCTGGGTTTTTTTTCCTATTGAGCTCAATGTGCTTTGAAATCAGCTTCTCTAGAGAATCCCTTGCAAAGCAATCTCTGTGAATGTTCATCTGAATTTTTAAAGAAGTGCACTTAGCATAAATCCAGACTGTTTTGTTTCTTTTTTTGCAAGGCACATCAAAAATGCTCTCAGAAATTTTTGCAGTGAAAACAGCTATAATCATGTGTTGGAAAATATTCATTCTTTCTATTTGCATGAATAATTAAGTTTTGACTAGGCAAAGAAACATAATGGAGAAAGGAGAAGCATAAGAATGATTCTATCCTAATTGTTTGGCCGTACATTCATAGATAAGAAGTCTAATTTTTTGCTCAGAAGAATATATAAGCAAATAATACAAAACAATTTCAGAAAAATAGCTAGTATACACATCTTCACATCCTTCAAAACTTTTCCAAAGCTGACCTTATCTTTGTGACTAGTAGATTTCTTACTGGGGAGGAAATAGAGCTTTAATATGGATAAAGTAGAATCAGGTTGCAAATTAAGTTCTTCCATATACATTTCTGTGCCCTAAACATCTGAATAAGAAACATTTTGCTTCTCTTCTACCTGTATCTTCTGAGATAAATGTGTGTCAGGACTTCAGCAGTTATTCTGCAGAAGCTGATATCAGCTTCTGTAATCTGCTCAGAACCCTTACGGCACTAATGGGCTTTCAGAGACTTCCTTTGATTTGTCTACACCAGCATGTAAACCACAATACTTGCAGCCAAAATATGTATCAGTCAATGGCTTACCAGAGTGAAGAGTCTAACCTGATGAGACTTTACACAGTTGTAAATCAGAGTATAGATAGGTACCTTTTTACAAATTCTTAGTCATCTAATTTTAATTTCTATTTTAAAAGCACCTATGGCTTTTCCTATAGTTTTCTAAAAAGCTAGGACAGTTTCTAGAGTTTGCTGGCTTCTATTTATGCTGACCTCAGATATCCAAGTCTTTCCAACTCCACTTGAGCTCCTGAATTCTAATGGGAACAAGGCAGAAAATTATTAACATAAACTGTTTTCAGGATAAAGGTCTTTTCCATATCCAACAAACACGTAGCTTTTTTGTTTACTAAGTTGATGACTGATTAATGCCCTAGAAGAATCTGTTGAAATAGGTATTCCATTTCCAAGATATATGGTTCTAGCCTGGTTTAAAATATCATTGTCTGTCTTTAATTGACTGAATTATACATGTTTATGGGAACATGACTTTTTAATATAATTTTATTGTTTCTTTGGGTTTAATTTGAACTTAAACACAAGCATGTGTTTGAAATTATGAGTGCAGAGAATTATTGTTATAGATTATGTACAACTTGTCTGACATAATTTTCAAAACCTGGAATTTGAATAAAATTTTATTATAAAGTAGAGGTTTCAAATAAGTCATATATGCCCTAAAAGCCTTTTTTTTCCCCTCTTAATTGACTGTGAACAGACTTAAGATATTCTCCTGGGTAAAAGCATCTTGCTTTTACATATGTCAAAACATCAATGGTCCAATTCAACTGCTAATAATCTGGCATGTTTAAATGCTTAGGAAAGAACCGAATTTCAGAATATGTTTAATAAACAAAAATTTTGAGTTGCCTATTTTTTATATCATCTTCAGTAACATTTTCACTCCAATAATAGTATTAAAAGTTAATAGATTGCTTTTATCTTCTGTATTTATCTGTGATAGCAGGTTAATATTAATACGCAGCTGTAGGAAATCTTTGTTGTTCTGCATGGTATTTACACATCTGTCACTAACATGAAAGAAATATAGGAAGTCATACTGAATGCTG
Organism: Notiomystis cincta; assembly: GCA_013398075.1. Taxonomy (NCBI): domain Eukaryota; kingdom Metazoa; phylum Chordata; class Aves; order Passeriformes; family Notiomystidae; genus Notiomystis; species Notiomystis cincta. The sequence continues at coordinate 238,061 of VZRX01023797.1, forward strand.
CCATACTTTTTCATACAGTGGTGAGTCTTTTTTTCCCTTATTTGTTCACTGCTCTGAGATCATCTGAGTGCTTGGAGGAATTTCCTTAGAAGAAACAGTGGAGATTATTCCTTTTTTTTTTTTTTTTTTTTTTTTNTTTTTTTTTTTTTGGGGTTTTTTTTTTTTTTTTTTTTTTTTTTTTTTTAGGAAAAATATTTTTACAAATATACAGTATTATATTACTAAAATTGCATAAATTACCCCATTTGTGGGAGGATAGATGTAGGGCTGGATTTAATGTCTGCTTTCACAAATAATTTTATTTAGTCTGTAAAGGTACTTAGAATAGCCTTACACCAATTCCTGTGTGATTTTTATCTAGGTCAATTTTTATAATATTATGTGGAAATGCACAATATGTAAAATTCATATAATTATTGTTAGAGATAACAATAAAAAGCTATAGCCTTCTGTACGTCAGTTTGACAGTAAAACTGTTGTGATAGTGTTTGCATGTTGTAGTAAAAATTATAACTTTTTTTCATAATAAGCTGAAACTTAACTTTTCCCAGAATAGTGCTTATGAGAAATGAGAAGTCCCAGTAGGGTGTTGTGATACCTACTTCTGTATTTCTAGTGCTTCCTATTGAGCTGAAGTTAGACCTGCAGATGAAAAATAATTATATGGAAACTGATTTTTGCATCAGTTTATTATCATGGACAATTCAGATTATAGCTCTTATCAGTAAAGTCTCTCTGTTTCTGAGAGAAATATGAAATATCTTGTATTGGACTGACTTGCCAAGGTGTTGGTATGGGCTGGGCTGCAGAGATTGTTTCTAGAAGATGCCAGAAGCTGCCCCCCATGGTGGGCAGAGCAGTTCCAGGCAGCTTTAAGGATCCACTGCTGACCAAAGCTGAGCCCATCAATGACATTGGAAGCATGTCTGTGATAACTTATCTAAGAAAAGGTAAAAAACCACTGCACAAAAGCTGTTGCAGAAAAGTGAGACAATACAAGAGAAACAACCTTGCAGACACTCAGGTGAGTGAAAACCAGGAAGAGGAGGTGTTCCAGGCACTGGAGCTGAGATTCCCCTACAGCCTGTGAGGAAGACCACAGAGATGTAAATTGTCCTCCTTTGCCCCAAGGAGATTCACAGCAGGTGAATCCACCTAAAGTCATAAAAACAAAATTATTGTAGCCCATGACACTTAAAAGTTTGCAGATTTTCTCCCTTCAAAGCGAACACCTCTCCACAAAGACAAGAAAGGAACCATGTTTTTACATCTTCTTTATCTTCCATTTTTGCAGATGCTGATAAAAATTAAAGCTGAACAGGACCCCATGGGCACAACTAACATAGTTTTAGTCATAAACCCTGATATCTCAAGCTCATTTCACTTTTCCTGTATATTCATACAGTAGCCAGGCAAAATTAATTTGTTTGGATGTATGAGCAGAATGTATGAACTATCAGACTCCTACATAATGTGTTTTAAGGTCATCATATAAACCTAATTATTACTCTATCATATCATGCACCAGCTGAGGAGACTGTAAACACAGTTTTTCTGATGCAAATATTGTTAGATCAAATTTATTTCTTAGGGTGGCAACATCATAACTCTAAGCAGAATTCACCTCACTGCAGTTTCCTAAGAGAGAATTACTAGACAAAAGCTAGTTGCCTCTTTTCATACTGCTGCTTCCCAATTAGAGGTGTTGTTTAGGTGAGCTCGCTGTTTCTATTCACAGCATCTGGACCTGTGCCAGAAGTTCATAGGGATATAATTAAGGTCTTCACATGCCAAAGACTGAATGAAAAACTCATGAAACATTACCAAGTAGTGTTTAGGGGCTAAGTTTTAAAGAAAGTCCTGCCAGGAGTCGAGGAAATGATGCAAAGTCTGGAAGTGGTAAATACCTTTGGGATGTTTTAAGAGAACCAGACAGATGCTCAGGAAACTGAAAAAATACCAGCATAGTAATTAGTTCTTATTCCTGAAGAGAAGTTGAATTTGGGACCAATTCAAAATGAGGGGCAAAGGAGCATAGAGTATATCTTATTCTTCAAAATACACTTGCAAGAAAGCTCAACTGTCATGCCACATTAAACAAGTGTTTATTATGTGCAGAAAACTGAAAGCACTAATCCATTACATATATTAACAATTTCTGCTGTACACTTTACAAGAACAGACCATCAGAATGCAGACAGGTTACATGTGAGGTTTTATATACACTATATTCCGCTGTTTTCCCTATTACAAAATTCCATGAATGTAACACTTCATGTAACCATATAGGTTATGGCACAACACTTGAAAAAGAAATGTATTAAAAGCAGTTTTGGTGCGTGAGATGTGCAGCCATTTTTGTTTGTAACAAAAAATCTTTACACTGTGAGTTCTCCTGTTAATTTGTTAGACTTCTTCAGTTATTATAATGCGGTCAAGAGGTGATGGAGCTGCACTCCATATAAAGAATTAGTTAACTTCATGAGGAATGAATTCTAGTGATTGAAGCAGGTATTCTGGGTTAGATTTCACTGTTGGAAGAAAAACAGAATGGAGAAGCAAACCATCTGCAAAATTTAATTTTGTGGAAAATAATATTGGAAAGTCATCCTGTTTCTTATAAATAGTTGCGCATTTGTAAATAGAGTTGAGCAGAATTATTGAAATGAGTTAGAGAGGTTGTTTAATGCTTAACTAAGGTAAAATCTAATGTCAGAATATTACATTTTCACAGAATCACAGAATCTTTGAGGCTGGACGACACCTCTGGAGATCACCTTGTCCAACACCTTTACTTGAAGCAGGATCAGCTAGAGTATATGGTTTATGTCTATGTCCAGCTGGAGTGTCCACATCTCCAGAAATGTAGACTCCACAACTTCTCTGAGCACGTTGTTCCAGTATGTTATCATCTTTGCACAAATATTTCATTTCATAGAAATGGCATTTCCTGTATTTCCATTTGTACATACTGCCTTTGTCTTTTTAATAAATACCACTCAAGCAAGTTTGATTTCCTCATATTTATTCCTAACCATCAGCTCTTTATAAAAACACATTTTCCCAAGGCTGAATAGATCCAGTTTCCTCACCCTTTCCTTGTATATCACATACTCCAAAATCTTAATCATATTTGTGGCTTGTCATTAACTTATTCTGCAAGTTCATGTCTCTTTTGTACTGGGAAGCCCAGAACAGCAACCAACAATCCAGATGTGTCTCACCAGTTCTAGGCAGAGGAGGGATCGCTTCCCTTAAGGTGCTGGCAACATTTCTGCTGATGCAGCTGTTTTTCTTCTGTGATAAAAGAGAAGCAGGTGGGTCATGGATAATTCAGTGGTTAACAGAAAACATGTGCATGGCAGCATCTCTGATCAGGTGCTGAATGTTGCATGTCCTCTAATCATAAAATGACCCAAGATCTTGAAAGATCATCTGGTCCAATATCTTGTGGAAAGAACAGCCTTGATGATTTTATCCACCTGCCTGTCTAATGGCATCTTGACAACCTCCAGTGATTTCTCTTTGCTGAAATTGATGATATTCTCTGACCATTTCTTCAGTTTCTCAAGATCCCTCTAAATGGCAGAATGATCACCTGATTAGTCATTAACTCATTTTAGTGTTGTATTGTCTGCAAACTTTCTGAGGCTGTGCTCTTCTCAGTCACTGGGGTCATTCATGAAGCTTGGAGCTTCATCCATTCATTTAGAGCCAGTATTTACCTCTAAGACACGCTGCTGGTGACTGGCCTCCAGCTGAACTTCGTCATGCTCATTATAATTCTTGCAAGTCTGGAAGTTCAACCAGTTTTAAGTCCACCTTAACAAAAGCATGTGTCTTTTCCACAAATTAAAGAAAACATGCTCTCACCTCTTTTTTTCTTAAGATCAGCTGCCCAGAATTTTGTGCTCCAGCTCTGCAAAGATCTAGAAATTTTATGATGTAGCACTAACTGTCTCTAGGGTATAAAGTCTATTAGATGCAAAGTATCTTCAATATTCATGGACAGAATATTGAATCAAAACCTCATAAATGCAACTATAGCGCCTGTCCTTTTAATATTGTTTGAAAATATGGAGGTAGTTACTTCTGCGTTTATACATCATAGGCTTATAACAACTGCCCTGAAAATAGTCTATTGACTGGAACACTTGGAGAGTTTAGGTTCAGTGATTAAGAATATACAGATTCAAATTTTCTACTGTCTGTTTTCTAGACAAAGATTGGCTAATATATCCTTCAAATACACATAAAAAATATCAATTTTATGTTATGATGGGAGAACTTAAACAGGATATGTTAAAACTGCCTTCATCCCAACTCTTAGTTGGGGATGACTCTAGACCAGAATGCAAGTGACAATATGCTGTATGTGTCAGATGTGAGCTTTACCTGGATATAGAAATGAAGCATCATCTCCAGCCCCATTTTAAAATAAATTGCAGTTACTGATTGTTTCTTAAAAATAATAATAATAAGAAACAAACAACAATCAGAAGAAACAGAATACGAGGTTTTCTGTAAATTCAGAGACTCTGGTTCTGGACATCTGGAACTTTGAATATCCAAATGCTTACTATTTTCTACCTGGTGACATGTGTGTGTTTTCAAAAGCCTGTGTGCAACACCACTTCAACTGCTGTGGAATAGTAACATGGACTTGGTAATCAAGTTTGACAAAACAAGTTGGCAATAAGAAAGTAAGAGACCATCTGCTTAATATCATATCAGTATTGTATCATTATTTTGTATTTTATTTAATTTGATTATTCACTTTATATAAAACAGAAGTTTTTTAATAGTAGGCATACTTTATTTCAGGGTTACACCAAAAATAAATTTGCAGTCTAACTTAAAAGACAATTGTGTTCACCCAAATGAACAGGATTAAAGAATGATACAATGATACAGGCTCTTGCTCAACAGTGCTAATAAATAGCTCTACGAGGTCCAATATTGTCAGAGTACAGAAAAATAAAGAAGTTTAATATGTACTAACTGTATATTCATTAAAAATAATTATTATAAAATATAAAAAGTTGAGAAGAGTTCAAATAATTGAAATAATTTCTCTGCCATATAGTTCCTGTCTGCATTTTACCAAGCAGTTGATCCAGTTTGTTGGGAAAAAAAAGGTTTTTTAGGGTTTTTTTCCTTTCCTTAGGAAATCTAATAGATAATTTATAGATACATAGAACATTTGGGTTGGAAGGCACATTTAAGATCATCTACTTTCACCCCTCCTGCTGTGGGCAGGGACAACTTCCATTAGACCAAGTTGGTTAAAACCCCATCCAACATGGCCTTGAACACTTCTCCAGGGATGGGACATCCACAACTTCTCTGGCAACCTTGACCAGTGTTAACTACCCTCACAGTAAAGAACTTCTTCCTTACATCTGATACAGGACATTTCCTCCTAACTTGTCTCAAACCTGCTCTCTTTCAGCTTAAGGCCATTTCCCCTTTGTCCTGTCACTACATGTTCTGGCAAAAAGTCCCTCTCCAGTTTTCCTCTAGGTCCCTTTAGGAACTGGAAAGTTATTATAAAGTCTCCCCAAAGCCTTCTCTTCTCAAGATCTGTGTGCCTTGTGGTCCCCAGGCTGGGGACCATTCATTGATCAGCCCCACTGGCTCAGANTGGGCAGGGACAACTTCCATTAGACCAAGTTGGTTAAAACCCCATCCAACATGGCCTTGAACACTTCTCCAGGGATGGGACATCCACAACTTCTCTGGCAACCTTGACCAGTGTTAACTACCCTCACAGTAAAGAACTTCTTCCTTACATCTGATACAGGACATTTCCTCCTAACTTGTCTCAAACCTGCTCTCTTTCAGCTTAAGGCCATTTCCCCTTTGTCCTGTCACTACATGTTCTGGCAAAAAGTCCCTCTCCAGTTTTCCTCTAGGTCCCTTTAGGAACTGGAAAGTTATTATAAAGTCTCCCCAAAGCCTTCTCTTCTCAAGATCTGTGTGCCTTGTGGTCCCCAGGCTGGGGACCATTCATTGATCAGCCCCACTGGCTCAGAGTGCAGTTTGAGTGACTTAGAACACACACCAACAGCATAAGCATGACCCCTCAGCAAATATTCACACTTTATTCAAGCATGTTACCCACTGCCAGTGACTTAAGTCTCTTTATTGATTGTGACCATGAGTTTGCTTAGATATTTGTCAATCTGGACTACACTTAAAGGGGGGCACTTCTTCATTCTTCCAGTCCTTGTTTTTTCAGGAATATATATTCTATGCCTCTAATGGAGGGCTGTACTCCGAGCATACCTTATATACAATCCAAGTAGAAAACAACAGGGAAATAAACATCTAGGTGTCTGCACACCATAGAATGTACAGTGCCTTTAACCTAACAGCTTCCCCTAGAAAGCTATTTTTCTTCTCCCTCTTGAATGGCCTCATCCTCTATTTCTGCCAACTGATTCTACAATTATAATTAGAATTGTTAGTCTCTGCCTACCTGAAATAATTGCAGGGTAATTATCCTTACCATACTGAACATGAGGTGCCTGGATCGAAGAAAAATTTGCCTATGATTAGACAGACAAAAGACAAAAGGACAAAAGGATGAGGAAAAACCTTCTTGTCCATAGGTAGTAAATGACTTTGGACTAAGCCTGCTAGAAGATGAGCACCCTCACATGCTGAGATTGCAAGCATGTAACTTTTTAATGCTTATCCCTCTAAATGGATAATAGAGCCCTGTGATAGGTGTATGAGTTTCTTATATTGCGTCTGGCGAGAAGCAAACACAACAGATCGGCATTCTGAGATTTCAGCAAGTGATATTGGCAACGAGGAACTGCCCTCAGCTGTAAAGCAAGAAGTGTCACACTCTGTGTTGACTCATCTTGAGGTTGTAACTTCAGTCAACTGGCCTTAACAGCTTCAAGTGCTATCCTAAATATACTCTTCATGTTTCTTTTAAGATAAGAGTGATGGGTTCTAGTGTTTAATTCATTCACCCTGGATATAAGGTTGCTACCTGAAAATTTTAAAATTCCATTTTCAACCTCACAATAACACATCTTAACAACTACATTGCAGGTTATGTCCATAACCATTTACGGCGGTTCTTTATCTCTCTTCTTGAAGCCTTGCCATGGGGACAAATAAAATGAAACAAGATTCATCCAGGATTGGAATAAGAGAAAGGTAAAGAAGCTATTCATCTGAAGGGCAGAGACTTCAATCTAAGTCTATACATTCTGCATTACACAGTCGCTGAATAAAACACAAATACACTTCAAGTTTCAAGGCTGAAACTGAATATTTGTCTGTTCTATGCATGGAGAGTCTGTAATTGAGATTATTTCTTCCTGGAACAATAAAACCTGAATTTTTCTTTATGGTAGATATATAGCTTTAGCAGACATGATTTTTGACCTTATCTGATGCATCCTAACCTAAAGTACTGTGGGGAGGGGCAAATACAATGTTCTTGAAAAACAGAAATGGGAGAAAACATTTGTAGAGATAACATAAAAATTGGGGTCACACTGTGTTTTACCAATTAATTAATTCCTAAAAATGTTGGGAAGACTGTTTCTAAAAGAGTAATATATTTTCTCTTCTTTCTGAGTGTTAGCATTTCTGTTTCAAAAATCAGTTTTCAGTTAATAGAAGTGACATGCTGAATCTGAAATTTGAGCAACAAAGTGTTGAAGATTAAAATTAAGATCTGTCCTTAACATTTTATTTTGAATGAATCTAGATCTTGATTACCATCTTTAGATCCTCTTTGTGAAGCACTTTAATGTTCCCAGAAGTACTGAACGTTTTGTGAAGAGTACTGGGTTATCATGACACTTCTTTTATGTACAGTTATGCTGAAATCTAGGCCATCTGTACCAAGGTCTTTATCTACACTATCTTATAACACCTGTGATTTAACTTAGCTTTTTGACTTTAAATTACAGTAGACCACAAGAAGACCTCAATCAGCAAGCTAAAGGCCTCAGAAGGCAAGCAACATCCAGGTTATAGGCAGATTCTTCAGTTCCTGAGGATTTGGATATAAACCACATACGGTAGACACAGAACCCTTCCTTGCTTGTCCTGCTCAAGATAAGCTGGTGAAAGAAGCCTCCAAGTTAAAAAGTCCAAGTGCTCAGCTTGGCTATGAATTATCTTTAGGTTCACCCACTAATATAGGCAAATCCTAAATCCATTGTTTGAGCTAGCTTTTAGTCACCATGCATTTCAGTGTCAGTGAGGTTTTTACGTAGAAGTCCCCAGTGACTGGAAAAGAAAGGACTACTAATATTCATCTTTGAAAAGGGTAATAAGGAGGCTCCTGGGACGTATCCACCAGTCAGACTCACCTCAGTGCCAAGAAAAATACTGGGGTATGTTAAGGGAAGACAGGGAGGTGATCAGAGACAGTTAACATGGCTTCATCAGGAGTAAATTTTGCCTAATAAATTTAGTGACCTTCTACAACGGAGTGACTGCATCAGTGGACAAGGGAATAACTACAGATGTCATTTACCAGGACTGATAAAGACCCTTTGACAACGTCTCCCCCAATAACCTGCCTCTAAATCAGAGGCATATGGATTTGATGGATAAACTAATAGATTAATATAGAATTGGCTGAATTTATGCATCCAAGGAGTTACAGTCAATGGCTCTATGTCCAAGTGGAGACCAGCAGTGAGAGGTTTTCCATAAGAGTCTGCATCAGCACAAATATTATTTAACATATTTATCAGTGACACAGAGTGTCTTGCACCTCAGCAAGTGTGCTGATGACACCAAGCTGTGTGGTGCAGTCAGCACACTGGAGGAAGGGATGCCCCCCAAAGAAATCTTGACAGGCTTGAGAAGTGGGCCTGTGCAAATATCATGAAGTTCAACAAGGCAAAATGAAAAGTCCTTCACAGTGAAACCCTCAATATCAATACAGAAAAACCCTGAGGAGAAGCATTTGGGGATACTGGTGGTATCCAGTGTGTGCCAGCAGCCCAGAAAGCCACCTGTGTCCTGGGCTGCATCAAAAGAAGAATGGCCAGAAGGTTGAGGGAGATGATTCTCCTCCTCTAGAGAAGGGCCACAAAAATGATCAGAGGACTGAAGCACCTCTCATATGAAGACAAGGTAAGAGTGCTGGAGTTGTTCACACTGGAGAAGAGAAGGCTCTAGGAAGACCTTAAAGCAGCTTTCCAGTTCCTAAAGGGACCTGTAGGAAAACTGTATAGAGTTTTTTACCAGGGCCTGTAGTAACAGAACAAGGAGCAAGGGTTTAACAATGAAAGAGGGTAGATTTGGATTGTACCCGAAAAGAAATTCACTATAATAAGGGTGGAGAGACACTGGGATAGATTACCCAGAGAAGCTGCTGATTCCACAACCACTGGAAGTGTTGGAGACCATATTGGGTCTTTGAGGTACATAATATACTGAAAAATATCCCTGCCCATGGCAAAGGGGTAGAATGAGATGATCTTTGAAGGTCCTTTCCAGCCAAAAATATTCTACATCCTATAGCATTTTTGTGAAATGGACCTTTTTGATAATTTTGGTCCTCATCAGGTTCAGCTTCATGACAGATCTTAAGCTGTTTGATGCCTATCAGGACTAAATCCTACTGTGGACATGTGAAGAAGTTTAGTTCCATCAAAGATAATAAAAAGGAATGTAAGTACCCTTAGCATTAGGTAGTGAGTGACATGGGGATTTTAGATCACAATATTGAACCTAGGGAAAAAAAAAAAAACATTTAAATCCCTTACTGGATTTGGTTATTTCTATCTTTGTAAATTACAGGGACATGCAAAATGCTCAGATTGCTTTGGTGAAAGCAGTATGAAAGTAGAACAGCACAGCCCCTGCCAGTTTGTTTCAATGCCAGAACTCCAACCTCTGAGTTCAATCCTCTGGTATTTCTTCCAGTAAAATTTCTAAACTGTGTACTTAATAATACTGTGTTTAAAATACCTTGTAGCAATAACTATTTCTATTACAAGTCCAAACAATGAAAGACTTTTTGTGATTATGGTCACACAGCAATAAAGCTTTCACCATTGCTGTCATAGCACTCTTAAAGATTCAAGCCAGCTACTTATAATTCAGTTCTTTGACTGGAAAACCATTAAACAACAACAACAAAAAAGAAACATGAGCAGGAAGAAGGAGCTATTCCAAACACTCTTGAATGATCTCCCTTGCCAGGGAAATGACTCTTTGGCTTCTGTGCACTTGGCTTGCTGGTTCTTTGCAGCTTTCATTTCTATACAAGTAGTGTTCCACTCTGTTATGTGGAAATGGAAAAAAAATGTAAAAAGCCAATTTCTTAATAAATATAAAATTAAAAATTTTAACATTTATAAAATAAATCACATTAGGATGTGATTAGGATTCTGCTGAAATTACTGATTTATAATTCAGTATTTCTCTCCAGTGTTGTGCATTTCTGAAAAGTCAGAAAGGGAGATAATATGAAATGCTTACAACATATGCAAAGTTAATCAGACACTGGTTTCCTATGTATTTTAAATGCAAATGCCTGGAAGGCTCATGTTTGTGTGGCAACAGAAGCCTCCACAAATATAATATCTTGCATTAACTTCCCTCCTCTTTTTTTCGAAATATAAATTCCCCCTCCCAAACATTCACTCAAAAATAATAAAAAAAAAAGGCAGGGAAAAAATTAATGTGTGCTGCTAAGTATATGAACAGATGATTCTACGCTGCTAGCATAATGTTCAGAAAATACTACTGGTAAATACAGGTAGTATCACACTGGGATAAATATCGAGTTTGTCCAATCCATCAGGAAATTCTGATTTTACTATATTGCCCTCTCCCTGACTTCTTGTTGTTTTTCTCCCTTCCTCGCTCTCTTCCTCTTTTCCTACATACTTTTGTTTTCTCTTCCTCCTCTTCATTCTTTGGAAGTTTTAAAGGGAAAGAAGGAAACAAACTTACCAGTCATGTCAGGGGCAGCATCAAAAGAGGGCTGGACGGCAGGTTACAGGAGGGGATTCTGCCCCTCTGCTCTGCCCTTGTGAGACACCACCTGGAGTTCTCATCCAGCTCTGGGACCTCCAGCATCAAAAGGACATGGATCTGCTGGAGTGAGTCCAGAGAAGGGCCATGGAGATCATCAGAGAGCAGAGGAACCTCTCCTGTGAAGACAAGCTGAGAGAGATGGGGTTATTCAACCTGAAAATGAAGAGTAACTTTTTGTGTGGGCAGTGATAGGTCAAGGGCAAACGATCGTAAATTAAGAAAAGGGGAGCAGATTTCTCAGAGAAGCTGTGGATGCCCCAGCCCTGGAAGTGTTCAAGGCCAGGCTGGGTGGAGCCCTAAGCAACGTGGTCTAGTAGGTAGCATTCCTGCCACCTCATCTGACAATTGTTTTCTTGAGGAATGTGAATGACAATTAATTTACTCCTTTTTCATATTTTATTAGTGTGGTTAAACAGTATTACCGTACTGTTAGTGTCTCCAGTTTCCTTCATGATTTATATGTCAGCAAAATAAGAATGCTCTTTCACAGGGAACAGAAAATATTCCTACAGCCTGAGGGGTTTAATCTTATATAATACTCAGAAGCTTCTGCAAACATAGGACATTTTAAATTTTCTTGAAAAAAGAGATGGAGAGAGACACAAAAGCCGTTTTAAGGACTGCATGTAAAGCAAAGTAAACATGGAGATTGTTACATCCCTTCTGCAAAAGTGAACTCATTAAAAACCATTTTACTAGCTATAGAAATAATTATATCTACTCTATTCATTTAAAACTCTCCTTGTTAAATCATTAATTTTATCGTATATAGTTGACTTTTTCCTGTCCAGAATGCCAAGGAAGAGTCACGCCGTGAAAACAGAGCTTCATTTATTTCAGCAAATACATGCTGTATTCTGTGCAAAATGTAAAATATGTAAGAATAGTGGTATAAACTATCAGTGAAGGAAAATGTAGTAATATCAGAATAGGAGACAAATATCCTTCTTTTTTGTTATATAGAATCTATTTTTTTTTCCTAAAAAAACGCAAAAACTTTGTTTTTCAAAGAATTTACCTATTACCATTAGTCTTAATTTCATAAATGACCCTTCTGTGCTACTGAGTATTTGCCATATGTAGTATATATACCCAGGTTCATTCTAAACTCTTTACTCCAAGAAAATTTAAACTCACATCATTTATCTGCTTAAAAATATTATTTAAATACCAGATTATACACTTTCTTTGCTTGTCAGTGCTGTGGCAAGTTAACATGCATGTGATCAGTGCCTTGCTAAGAGTACAGAAGTTCCTAATTTTAACAGGTGAAACTTAAACATCTCTGTGCTGAACAATTTAGAGTTCATAAAGGCAGTGTAGTTCATAATAAAAAAAAATTTGAAAAATAATCTGTTGGTTGAGTTTTCTAAGTTTTTTAATACTTGCTTTAATTGATGGTATACAGCAGGTGAAGTGAAACTGAAGAACAAACTATAAATAGCTAAATCCTATTAAGAATAAATAACTGTAGCTTTTGATTACAATTTTATACATCCAGGATATATAAGAAGTTCAAAGAAGAAAATAATCAAGCATCCAAAATGCATGTGGTATATTGAAGTAATAGAGACAATTGACTGTTTTTGAGGTACTGGAAATGGTATAAATAGAAGTACAAGGTAAAAGGTGGGAGTTGGGGGCTTTTTGTCGGTTTTTGGGGTTTTTTTTAAGTGAGTAAAGAGATATTGTGGTCTTTACCATTCACAATTGCTCAAATAAACATACCAATTATGACTGCAGTGAATTTTATGCTAGCACACATTTTTTGAAACTTTTATTTCCTAGTATCTTGTTGGGAAAATGACCTGATTATTTCCTTATGTGAAAAAACTACCCTTCAGTCTCCTTTTCGTCTTCACTTTGGTCCACTAGAAATGCATCAGATCTGTGATTGATAAATGCATACTAACATTGTGTTCTAACTCTATAGATGAGACTGACAGTAAAGGTGCTTGTTAGTGTAACTAAAAATATCCTCCAAGAGAATGAGAAAATTAGTTTTATACTTCCTCTTCTGTTACTGTCAGAGCACTCAGTAGCTATTTGTGCGTTTTCAAGAAATTTTTTCCTTTTTTTAATAGGAAGATGACTATATCTATCCATGACTTCAGTAATTTCACAATTCTGAAGAATTAGTTTGGCAACAAGTTTTAGAAAGTAAATGTCTATAGAAAAGAAACCAATTGGACCAAAAAAAAAAAAGTCAAATTTCTAACTTTACTTAGTGCTCTGGCCTAAAAACTGATAAACAGTGAAATCATTCTTGTCACATTTGGGAGCAAAATATCTCTTTACAAAGAGCATTGACACATGCAAGTAGATTATTAGATGATAATATATATAAATATATATATACCTGTAGCAAAAATTCAATATAGCCAAAGTATTCATATGAAAATTATAATATAATGTGTAAATAAAATAACATAATAAAGGTATGCCAAGGTCATCCTTAATAAAGAAGATCTATTCACTTGTCTCTAAGATCCATAGCAGGGGATAGATCAATGCCATATATTCAAAAAGCCTGTTTCATAGTCACAAAACCCTACTACCTCCCAGAACCATCCAGAAGCCACAAATCAGTGAATAGCCCTAAAATGGTTTTGTTTGCTGTCACCAGAACCTTTGTACCTTTTTAAACTCCTAAACTGAGCAAACTGCAGTGACAGTACGTGCTGTCCATGTATTTTGACTGACTGTGTTCTCCATGGAAATTGGGGGATTTTGTAATATGAAAAGTTCTCAATTAATTAGGGATGACCATCCAATTTATCCTAATAAAAGCGAGGAAATGGATGTTTGGTCTTTAACAAATATAACTTATACTCAAAAGTTAAAAGATTTTTTTTCTCTTAAAATATCCTAAAACTTCCATTCATTTATTTGGATACTTAGGAACAATGTAACAAGAAATCCTTTATTTAAACTTTAAAAAGAATATTTTTAGACTATCCCCAATTAAGTTTTTAAAAATAAATAGCTAAAAAAAAGGAAATTGAAAAATAAAATAGCATATTATTCAACTACATCAGAAAAAGGAATAATAAAGACCAGAAGCAGTGACTAAAGATAAAAAAGTAGAAATTGCCAAATTCCTGGTAAAAAAGTTATTTGTCATTCTTTTGCCACACTGGAAATAAACAAGAAGAAGAAGCACATTTTTTTAGATTATTTTGCTTCTGTGACCTTAACTAAACAAAATTTTACATGTAATTGCTTTCTCCTTCATTTATGTGCTTAAGGTATAGACTAGAATTTCTTCTAATTCCCCTCGTAAGAATGAACAGGATGTATGAATTTCTGTCCAATTCCATACCACCTTTGCCTTTTATTTTTGGTTGGTTTCTTTGAAAATTATATAATCATAAAGATGCTCTCCTCATGCTTGTCTTACTTTTACGTACCTCACTCTTTAGGACTAGTCAATGTTATGCTAGAGACTTGGGAATGAATGTTATAAATCTATTCATAGAATATCTCAAAGAAATATAAACAAGATATAGATAAAGAAATTTTTGTTCTTATTGATTCTGGTTTTTTTTTTTTCTTCCATTTTTCTGATGAAAGTAACATCCTAAACAAAATACAAAGTACAGTTCCTCTTAGGTTAGCTAATTTTATTGTTATATTTCTCTGAATTTATGCTATGCTTTGTGGGATATTTTGGCTATAAATCTTACAAGATTCCTTAATATACAGTAGCTGTCTATCTTATATCTTATATATACTGTGTATATATATATATATTATATATATTGTAATATTTCCTAGAGCCTTGGAGAAACTGGAGGAATTAAACAAGTGTCTGTTAAGTCTGAACAATTTTTTTTAGATTGGCTTGTTTTATTCTGCAGTGACTTGTTAGGTTAATGAAGAAGAACATTTATGAGAAGTGTTCTAGTAGTGAAATCCATTAATCATTTCCAAAAACTATTGAATGTATGATCTTTTTCCTTTCTTTCATGAGCAGAGAAATACCAACAGTATATTTGAAATTTTGAGAAAGTCTAATATCCTAGATCTTTGTAAGCAGAATGGAGAGAAGACTTGATCAGATTACCTGATATTGTTTAATTATCCTATGAATTTATTTAATTATCTAGTGCTTTCTTAAAATTCAGAAATAATTCATGAAGCAACTGTTTTTTGCAGATTATGACAAATGAACCACTTCTAAGGCCAGAAGGGAATATTAAATCATTTATTCTGACTGCCTATATAGTGTAGGTCATAGAATCACTCTAATATTTATCTTCACGCTTTGTATTTGAGCTAAAAATCCCTTTCAAGAATGCACCCAATCTTGCCTTGAAGATTTTGGTANTTCCATTTTTCTGATGAAAGTAACATCCTAAACAAAATACAAAGTACAGTTCCTCTTAGGTTAGCTAATTTTATTGTTATATTTCTCTGAATTTATGCTATGCTTTGTGGGATATTTTGGCTATAAATCTTACAAGATTCCTTAATATACAGTAGCTGTCTATCTTATATCTTATATATACTGTGTATATATATATATATT
>VZRX01023797.1:253634-346346 GCA_013398075.1 Notiomystis cincta
ATGATCTTTTTCCTTTCTTTCATGAGCAGAGAAATACCAACAGTATATTTGAAATTTTGAGAAAGTCTAATATCCTAGATCTTTGTAAGCAGAATGGAGAGAAGACTTGATCAGATTACCTGATATTGTTTAATTATCCTATGAATTTATTTAATTATCTAGTGCTTTCTTAAAATTCAGAAATAATTCATGAAGCAACTGTTTTTTGCAGATTATGACAAATGAACCACTTCTAAGGCCAGAAGGGAATATTAAATCATTTATTCTGACTGCCTATATAGTGTAGGTCATAGAATCACTCTAATATTTATCTTCACGCTTTGTATTTGAGCTAAAAATCCCTTTCAAGAATGCACCCAATCTTGCCTTGAAGATTTTGGTACAGGATTTCCCTTTGGCAAGTGGTGAAAAATTCATTTGTTACTTAAAATAAAACACTTTTTGTGAGTCTGCTTCACTGATTTCTGTTATCTCACAGTTATTTTGAGTGTTAGCTTTTTTTTATATCACTAATGCGGACAACATGACCTACATGTATTTGGCTTTGATTGATTAACCTATATATTCTATAAGTGAAAAGGGACTTCTTTCAGGGAGAACTATCTTGCTTACAGATTTGTTTTGTTTTAAAAATACTATCTCTCCAAAACTCTAAGTAATTAATATATTATATTTTCCCGATGTATAATTTTTTATCCATTTCATTCCAGCATCAGGGATTTGGTTTTGGCACTCTACTGTGAATTTCAAGGGGCTGCAAAACTCATGATAAGAAAGTAAAAAGAACAAGATCCTCTGGTGTAGTGAAGAGAAAATATGTGGTCCCTACCACAAACTGGGCAAAACAATGACCCACATTATGAACTGCACAGAGTGAGAAGAGCCTAATCTCATGGGAGAGCAGCGAGGGCAGCCTGTCCCGTGTAGGAAGGAAACATGGAAGCCAAAAATGAAACTAGATGGGTAAAACAGTGATTCTCACTGATAAGGAATAAACAAGGTGCACTGGAAAAAGGTTCTTCGGTTATGGTCAAATGGAGACACAGAAGCTTAATTTCACCAGAGTCATAGCAGCAATCCAGAATGCTGAGCCCTAGCCCTGCCTTGGTTTGTGATTGTTTTAACTCATTGAGTTAAACTCCTAAAGTTATTTCAGCATTTGATGTCTGCATGAGTCCTGCTTGAAAAAAAATGAAAACTACTGTTTATGTGAACATAATGTCCTTAAAATTTGTCCAAAGTTTTCTCTTTTGGAGAAATGTTAAAAGTTTTCTATACCCTGATGCCTTGCTCCATTTTGGAATAAATCAATTGCATTACTTTAGCAATAAAAAGTATTAAGTCATGACCTTGAAGAAGTGGGGTGGAATAGTTTCATTCACATGCATAAAGCTATTTCACTGGAAATTACGTACCTCAGAGAAATTTGCAGTTGTCAAAACCATAGCCTGTGTATGAGTGTACAAGTACAGTGTAGATGATCAAGTGAGCCTTTGAGGTCTGTCTTTTCTAATTTAGCAAAGTACATGTACAATTGAATAATCAGTTTGATCTACTGATGACTGCACTTTTGGTCAGTGTAGTGTTCAATGTAACTGTGTCTGGCAGCAGAAGATGCACTAAAGAGACGGATGAGTATTTAATAGGAAACAACTGAGAACATCCTTTTCCAGGGAGAGTTGTAAATTCTCTAGGCTCGGTTTTGTTTCCTGACAGCAGTATGGCTACACCATGTTTTATATATACCAATATGTCTTTATTTCAGGATACTGGTAGCATCTCTATGAAATAAACCCACTGTGGTCAACAACTATTGATTCTACCATCTTTTCTCCATCACAACTCAACCCTGGATCCAGAACTACTTAGTCTTGAATTAAAGTCTATTCATGAAGATTTCTAAAACAGTATTTTGACAAATAGTAATGAAAGGTGAGCTCTTATTTAGAAGCAGTACTGCATGAAAGTGCACGCTTACTACCCATCCTCACATTAAAGAGATTATATCAATATCAATGCTTTATATTCATACAGACTTCAACAGTTTGCTCCCTATTTCAGGTTCATAAAAAGATTAGAGTTTGTTTAGGCAGTATTTCTCTCATGTGTTTTGTGAGATAATCTAAGATCAGTTGGGATTCCAAGGTAAGCACAGATAATTGCTCTGGGGCAGACATTCTCTCAAGCAAGCCTTGTAATGTTTAATTTCCTTGTCCTGTAGGCATGTAGGAACCAAGTCCCGGTTCCTGTTTCATGAGTTACCAAATTAATTTTTCATGAGCTTTTTCCACTATAAGATTGCAATTATCCAGACTTCAGTTAGTGTCTTCATTGCTATATGGGTTTTGGACCAATTTTTTTTCCCCTCTAGTTTGTAATAGTACATATTTTCCTTTCACTGCTATAATGTCTAAAAATATTATTCTCTGCTAATCATAGCAGCTGACTGGTACTGATATGAGTTCATAACAGGTTTTGAACCAAACAAAGAGGAGACTATTTCCATGTTGCTTGTAAATGTTGTTACTGCTAGTGAATAGTACTCTTTATAAAAGAATAAGAGCTGTTTGTGTCTATAATGATAACTCGCTGCAGATATTTTTAAATTACTTGGATTTTGTCTGCCACAGTAAAAACCAGAAAAAAAAGTAGGTTTATCTTTTCATTTCAGGAAGGTCTATGTGCCCTTTTTTGCAATATATCCTTTTCAGCATGCACCAAACACATTGCATAACTGGCATACGTTTCCCTCTGTAGGCACCACAGCAAGGAGAAAGGCATGAAATAAGGCAAGGAATAAGGCATGAAATACTGCTTTTTGAAATGACCAATATAACATAAACAATGAAAAAATGTTAAATTTCTCTGGTTATACATTCCACTCTTTAAAAATAAGGACTATATACGTGTGTATCTTATGTACTTTCTGCTAAGTCAAAAAGAGCACAATGAAATAAGACTGGTACAGAATACATTTTAATATAGACTGATAAAAACAAGACAGAGTTTGTTACAAACAGAAAAGAACAGAATCAATTCAGTATATTTCCCTTGAAAGATATATTTGAAATATTTACTTCTCAGAAATGCATTCTTCCAGAGCTGTCTCTGTTTGATGAAATGGTTATTTTAACACATTCTGAAGATTTTTTTATCAAATATTTTTCTATCTCTTTTGCTATTTTTCAGCCTATCAATCTCAAGCTGTGGTTCAAGATTATTCAATTTATTTAATTATAATTAATAATTATCTAATTATTAATTCTGTATTTCTATCATACAGAAAACTGCAGAGATATGACATAGAACACAGGACACACATTTTGTTAATAGGTAAAACATGTTTTCTCTAATATTTTCTTGCCGAAAATTATTTAAAGAAGTAACCTGCTTAATGTTAGAAGGAAAAACTCATTTTAGAGCATAAGATGGTGTCTGAACTAAAGTCTTTAATTGTATGACAGAATTACACATTAAACTCAATTTAAAGACAAGTAATAATAAACTTATAAGTAATTTTGTGGAATTGTTGGGTTTTTCAAATGTCAGTAGTGTTTTATTATTAAAAATCAATGTATTTTGAAAGAACAGCTGGAAGTATGCCTGCAGTGTGAGATTTTGTATTCCTCTAATTCTAAAGGAATACATTTTCAATTGTTCTTGTCATTTTATCTGGATCTCAGAGCAAATAAAAAATTAATTTTACTTCTCTCTTTCCTATTTTAAATTTCTTATTTAAGTGTCAGAGACATTGAACTACCTAAATAATGCTTTGCTGTTAATTTTACTTAATATGCCAAATCAGTTTAATTACAGTTTCTATAAATAATCTATGCAAAATACTTGCCTGAACAGAATGCACTTTTCCTTCTGTATGTGGCAAATTTTAATACTTAAAAGCATTAGAACAGATGTTAGGTGCCTCCTAAACTTGTTTTCAGTTTTCTTTTATTTATATGTTAATGAGAATTTAATTACTTCATGAATACTTAAACAACCTGAGGGTGCCTGATATCATTAGCTTGAACATGACAAGCACCTCAAGTGACCACATGGGAAGAATAAAATTGCTTTTAGTTCACTTGAAGACAGAAAGATGAATTCATTTCACCCCCTGCTATGTTCTACCTGCCACACAAAACTGAGTAAGCTGTGGGCACTGATTCAGTCTCACTTCAGTGTGACCAAAAGTATCTGAGGAGGGGATGTGCACCAAAGTGCATAAAGAGTGCCTTTTCAATTTGCTTCACTGTGCTTTGATAAACAATCAGGGAGTATTTTTTACTGTGTCTTATTTCTTCTTAATAGTTTGCTCAGGCAAAATTATTTTCTGTCATGTAAATTTCTGTGTTCCGTTCTTGTAAAATTATGCACAACATGCCCTACAGTGATCAAATTATCCAGGATGAAAAGCAGTATGGAAAATGTTTAACTGTCTATCAGGAAAATTGTTGCAATAAAAGTATTATTTCTGGGTGTTGCAAAGGAATGGATGGGTCTGACTCTCATCTGTGGAAAGAATAAAGTGAAAAAAAAGTTCTTTAACAGAATAGGATTTCTAACAGTAGCTCTATTTTCTGTATGCTCACTATATAATCCTTAGGAACAAAATAATATTTCTGATGCTTCTCTTACATTATTCATATGGCTCTCCTTCTCATGATACACACAGGAAAACAGAATGGTAAAAATATGAGCACTAAAAATTCAAATTGCAACAACAAAAATATCCCTTTCTTTTCAGGGGGTGGAGGGATATTTGCCCAATTCGCTAATTAATTTTGAAGGGGATTTTTTAATTTTGATTTAGATCCTGCAGATACTCCCTTTTCAAAAAATTCTACTTCTATATATGTATATTGGAAGACCATATGTTAAGTAATGCAGATACTTCCAAAATATATTATATAGCAAAGTTTAACACCTCCCAGGAAGAAATATTTCATTTGTTCATTACTGTATCATATATCCATTTACATTCAGTTTTAATGATGCTGAAACAGCTAGGCATGACATCAAAGTTGTGAATAAAAAAAAAATATTCAAGGTCCTACACTGAAAGCTTTGTCTAATCTGTTTTTCTCATGGCTGGGCAGGAAATGGGGAATATAGAGTATCCTAGGATAAGAAATCAAATAACAGTGAGATGAAAGGGATGGACCACAAACACACTGTAAAAAGAATGATGATTTTACTAATAAAAGAATGCAAGTATTTTCCAAAAGTTAAACCCTGCCCTGAAGAGGTCATATTTGTCAGGGAAGCATTGAAGCATCAATTATGTCTCTGACCTTTCAAGCTTTAATAAGAATAATACTCTCTTTTAATTCAAGTGCCTGGGAAAAAAAAAAAAAAAACAAAACGAAAGCAGTATGCTAGATACAGAGATGCTTTCTTTGATCATCAGACATGTCTAAGATGTTTAGCTTTGGTTTCCATTTCTTATTTTGTTTCATTATATTGGATGTCTGTTGCACAGACATTGATATCATGTGTCCACATACCAAAGAACTTTCCTTAGCTAGGTCCATTAGATGAACATCTGTGTGTTTCTGTATGCATTTGGAGAAACAGTTACCAAAAAAAAGAGCAGGCTGCAAAAAAAAGAAAAATATGTGCTGAGGGATAATTTCTGGAAGTCTCCCAGGAACTGAATAGCTCCAGAAACTGTCAGTCCTTTTGAAGCTGGAAGAACTGACAAAGTTAGAGTGGCAGAAGCACCTGAATGTGTTCAGTGCCACTAACATCTGCTTCAGCAAAACGTTCTGTAGTTCTAACCACATGCAAGAGGCAGCAGCTCTACACGTAGACAGAGACTACAGGTTCCTACATATATATGCCTGGTAAAACACAGAACTCACAGAGGTGTTTTCCAACCACTTAGTAAGAAACTAGTGGCACATCTCTGTAACCCTTGGCACCTGAGTAAACTGTTGGGGCAGGGCTCTCGAATGATGATCCAGACACATTTCTATGAGTAAGAGGGGGCTGAGCTGTGAAGCAGTCAGAGTTACTGTGTAAAGTTATTTCTATAAACAACAGCAGTTCAATAAAAAGAATAACAGCTTAATTATTAGGTGTTCTAGTGTGCCCTGGTTGTGGTCTGTCTTCACAGTGGAACCTTCAGACTTGGCAGATAGTCAGGGAGCAGAAACAGCAGCCTGCTCCTGAAGGGATGGGGAGCTGGGGGCCAAGGACAACAGGCAGGGCGATGCCCTCAGTGACAGACACAGATCCACAGATCCTCCTGTGCAGGAAGCAAGCACAGAGCAGGTCTGGTGCCAGTAAGCAGGTTCAGTCAGCAGCTGGCAGAAGGTGGTCAGGCCAATGTGCCCAGGGTCCAAGGTGTGTGTAAGATCCCTGTCAGGATTCAAGCCAGTGTTCGGGCTCTGTAAGAATCAGCTCCTTATACTCCCTGCACAGTCAGTCCAGAATTGTCCTGGCTCTGTTAAATACACATGCTCTAACAGCACAGGAAGAATCAAACCCCACAGCCTCACATTAAACAAAGATTTGGTTTTTTAGGATACCAGAGAACTCAATTTAATCTCATAGACTTATGTTGATTCCATAGTTCATAGGATCTACACTCTATGGAATGTAGCACCTCTGCACCATTTCACCTGGGGAAAAGGAATCACTCTCACAGACACAAATGTAGCCAGTATTGCTCATACTTTGGATCATGCCTTTGTTTTGCCAGGGAAGAAGTGATAAAAATCAATGATAAAATGTATCTTTCAGAATTAGGGTGGACATTTGGTCTTATTAACCAAACAACTTTATGTCTTTAATTGAAAATTCAGAATAGTCAGATGAATGAGAAAAATTTTGCAAATATAAACATTATTTTATTATATTTATAAAATGACAAAGATTTTTTTCATCACAATAGAAACATGTTTATAAATCTCTCTCCTCTACTTACTGTGCAACATGCAGTGCTCCATGAGGTATTGTTTCTATTCCCACTCTGGCTGGGTATTTAAAAGAGATCTGAAACTTCAAAGTCTTGTCCTTCTAAAGCACAAAAATATAACACTATAGGCAAATTTATGCTAGTAGGATTTGTTTGATCAAAAGTAGTGCTAATCAACCAGAATTCCCTAATAATCAATGAGGAGAAATAAGGACTTGAGGGACAAAATAGCTGCCAAAACAGAGGTTAGTGGAGTCACTTAGAGATCCCAGTATTTCCCACATATTTTCAAGCTCTATTTCTGAAGCACACAGGAGACCCTCAGAAGAAGGTGTCTGAGCAGCAGTCAAGCCTGTTTTGACACTGCCTGAAATCACCCTGTGACACTTCAGCTCCTGTCTGGACAGGGCACAGCAACCTCCCTGAAAGCTGCAGTGAGCAGCTGCACCTCAGCTAGTGGGGTGATACAAGGGGACCCACATTTCAAGTGTCCATGTCTGGGTTTCTATTCACTGACAAGTACATTGGTGAGGGGTAGGGGTCACCAGGGATGCAGAAAAAACCAGCACCCACATCTACTCCAGGGAGAAGTGGGCTTGTTGTGTGATTCTGGGTTGGGAATTAGAAATTCTACAATGAGTTGGAGAAAGGTTTTTAGGATGTTGATCCTGAATGTGTAGTTCAATGACTGCTGGTTAATTGCATATTGTTAATAAATCAAGAGACCACTTTTATCCTAATTTCTTTCAAGCCAAGTGAATTAGCTTTTTTTTTCCCCCTGCAATTTACAAGCTAAATTATTAATTATTTTCTTAATTAATAATGCAGGTATCTGATATCCACAACAAAATTAAAATTATTTCAGCCAAAAAAAGAGTTTGAGAGATAGAATATGTCCATTTGAAAACAGAAGCAAGTAGAAATCAAGAAATTAAAGCTATGAAATGTTATAAAAGATATGTGAATCTATAAAATTTGACTGCTTTAATTTTCGTGTTCTAAGCCATTAAGAACAAAGGGAAAGTAAATAAAAAAGCTGTTTAATTATAAGATCCTAACTATCCAGATGTTTAGCTACTTGCAGGTGCTACATTTGTCAGCATTTTTCTCACGTCATTAACAACTTACAATTATTTATTTTTTAAAAATCATTCTTCCCAGGGCCCTGAAATTTCACTTGAGTGACCTTGGACTTCCTCTTGCAATGTTTTTGGTACCTATATGGGAATGGGTAATAATCCAAAGCTTGTGCTGATCTAGTCAGTTTTCTGGTGATTTTCCTGATCCAGATAAAGTGCTGTTTCCTTGTTAGTTAACTTACAATACGGGTGAAGTAGGAGCAGTACTTTATCCACTATGTTTTGAGTGTGCTAACATGACATGGTATTTTATATGTATAATCCCACTATTAATATTTCTTAGTAATATTTCTTTGCTTGGGGCTATGACACTTCATAGTCTTTGAAGTTCCAAGAAGATATCCTAACGTCTTTGAACTCAGCTGAAAAACCATTGATTTTGCAACTTTTAGGATGACCCATGAAGTCAGCTGAAGTAATGTTCTGCACAAATCCAAATTGCCATGATTCCAAAGAATTTAGCTCTCAGTTTTAAAATTTCTGTATTTGACCCAGTGTTACAAAATAACTCATTTTGTTGCAGCACTGTTCTTATCCCTGCATGTTTCATCATAGTATATAGAGATTTATAGTAACATTTCTGTTACTTACTTAAGGCTGGCTAGGGGCTGGGATTGGGGTGTGATGAGTGAGAGGGCAGGGGGTGTGGGGGCAGGGAAATAAAAAATTCATAATATTTACACTGCCTAACTGTGAAATGCAAGGATTTGATTTGTTTCCTCTCTGCCAAAATTAAAATAAACAAGAAGTGATGCAGGTATGAAATTCTTCTCTGTAAGTTGATCACCACTAAAGGAGAAAATAACCTCTTTCTCAAATCTGTTTCCATGAATGTTACTAAGTTCTCATTTTTTGATCGCCTGTGTAGCAGTCAGGTGAAATGTGCTGCTTGTCCCTCTTCCTCCCATCCTCCCTGTTGTCTGGAGGTTAGGGAGCTTTCTTGTGAGCTAGAAATTACCTTTTGTTCTTTTTGAACAGATCATGGACAAGTTGTCTAAGCTAAATGGTAAACCAAATATTGGAGGTTTTGCACTCATGTTTATTTCCATGACAAAACTGATTTCATGTCATAATTGACAATATATTCTTGCACCTTTTAAAAGAAAAAAAAAAAACCAGAGCAATCATGTCAGTAGTTCTTGAAGAAAGTAACTGTATTTTATCTATGAAGATTGAATGGATTCTGTTCTCTTTTCAAAATAAAAACTTGGCTTCTGCTTATGTGGAGTTTATTAAAATTTTAGGAAGTATAATGGCTTTAAAAGTGGTACTATGCATCCCTTGAAATATTAACAGAATGTGGTTGACCAGGAACACTAAGAAATTTCTTTGTCCTAGCTGTAATTACATTTTGCATGAAGCTGTTATAATTAAATACTATTATAACTGTACTAGACTTTATGTACTGATGATTTTGTTTCTGTAATATTGTTACAAAATACTGCCTTTCATTTGAAATAATTATTGAGACACTTATGTTTTAGTAACTAAAAACATAGATGAAGTTACGTGATTCCCTGACATAAGAAGTGGTGTTTTATTTGAAATAATCTGACTTTGAATGAAAAATTTGGAAGTTACATATTTAGTAATTTATTTGTAATAATTTGCTTGTAATAGTGTACTGTCTGTAGCCTGACTATATGATATTATATTTTAGAGAACAAAACTCAGAGAAATTAAAGGAAACTTAGAATAAATACCTTCAAAGAATTAAGTAAACAGCAACAAAGTCATCAGCTAAGAAGATTTGCACCTGCATGTAAAATCTTGCTCTTCTCAAATTCATATTTAGCACCAAAGGAGGAGACTAATTCACTCTAATATCTCAGGCCTACAAGAGAGTTACGATAATTTCTGTTTCACAGGAAATCTTCAGACTTCAGAAAGTAATTCCTAATAGACAACTTTAAAAATCAGTGTTTAACTGTGCCTTATCTGTTTAACATTATGTGTGACAACCCACTCTTGGAGGGTGTGTCATCACCTTATGTCAATGAGAAAACCAAAATAATTTATTCAATTTTATAAAAGTTAAAATATAGTGTTTAGCCAGATGTTAACAATCCAAAGAATAAAAAGGGGAAAATGATTTTCCATTAAGATTTTCTATGTATTTATACATAATGTATAAGTGTGTACAGAACTAATTCACTTAATCTGGACAATGTCAGCAAACCCAGTACATTTATTTTAGGCCGTTTTGAAAAAATTACTAGAGGATATTGCTTGCTGATATATACAAAAATTGCTTGTAAAGGCAGAAATATTTACAGTTCTGTTAAATAGTGATTTTTTTTTCCTCTTTGGCTGTGACATATTCATATGTATGTTGTCATTGGCTTTCTAAATCATAGGGAGGAGAGTTTTGTATGTCAGATATATAATTTACTCATTCCCCATGGGGAAAAAAGAAATCTATGCTGAATTTAGATAAAGTGATGGGTTTTTAAAATGTTGTATTTAACCAGTTTCTCTGCTGGATATTCAAAGTGGTGTATATAGTCCAAAATGGATGGTAATGATCATCAGTGCTTAAATTCTTCATTCCATAGACACTGCATCCAGTAATAATCATTTGTCTCCAAGCATTATTGTCTGATACACCCTTGTGGACTGATTCATTCAGTGATTCAACACTTTTATTTTTGTTCTACAATGCTATGCTTAATTGTAATAATCATATATTAGCATGCATGTATTTTTTATTATATAAATGCTTTGTCCCTATGCTACGGAATTTCACTTTTGACCTCGATTTTGAAGAAGCAGAATCCTTTCTACTACTCATACTGAATCTTTTGACCGAGCTATGAATTTAATATCTGGAACTTTTGAAAACACTTTCAAATTCTGTCTGGCTAGATTTTTTTTTTTTCTTCTCGCATCCCTAGCCCTTAGCTAGACTCTGCTTTTAGCTTTACAGTAGTATTTCTTTGTACTCATGAGTGGAATATTTGACTTAAGGCTGTAACTTGTACTTGCGATGACCCATTAGAAAGAAAAAATATATAATATAAATTTAAATAATAAAAATTTATTACCACCCACACAAAATAAATGAAAAACAAATGAAGAAAAAAAAAGGCAGTCCAAAGGCAGCCTGAAAGCTGAAAGGAGTTATGAGAAGTTCATGTGCTTGTTTGTGAGTTTATCTTTGCTGAGATACACCAACCAATAATCAGGCTTCTGTTCAGGCAGTGTTTGTGTATGTGGAAAAGAAAGGAAATCAGTTTGTTTAGGGTAGATCAGATGCACATCACCATGCTGTCCTTCAATTTCTGTTGTCTCTCTTCCATATTCTTAAAGCCACATGTGACAAAAAGAAGTCCTGTAGGAAATTTTTAACAATGTAGAAAGATTCTGGTAGTGGATATCTAAGATTTGACAGTCCTGACATTCAGGATTCACTATGGACACTCATAAAAAAATTCCCAGGTGATAAAAAAGAGAAAGAGAATGCAAAAAGAGGTCTTTTACTGGCCTGGTGAAGTAGAATTATAAAAGCCTCTCTTGTGGTAAGTTCTTTCTAGATTTTTGAAAATTTGAATTTTCAAATGGATAAGGAAAGACAGATTACCTTTCCTATAATTTCCCTAAAAAAATACAGGGTTTCCACAAACTCATAATATGTAAACATAAATGATAATTAGCTGACTAAATGTCTTAAGAAGCATACAAATTTAATTTAATTATTTTATGTTTAATTATTTTGATTCAATATTATGAAGAAATTTTTATTGTGAGGATTGTGGAATTGTTGAAACAGGCTGTCCAGAGAGGTTATGGATGTCCCAACCCTGGAAGTTTTCAAGGCCAGGTTGGGTGGGGCTTTGAATATTCAGATCTAGTGGAAGGTGTCCCTGCCCACGGCAGGGGGATTGGAATGAGCTGATATTGAAGGTCCCTTACATCCCAAACCATTCCAAGGTTCTATGATGCTATGATTTCTTTTAGCTGAATGGTCAGCCGGAAAGCCCTATGGCAGTGAAAAGTAATGATGAGTTCTAGGGAGGAAAAAGATTGAAAAGCACTCAAGGACTAAAAAGATTTCTCAGTAAATCTGTTAAGTAATCTATAGGATACCTAATGAAAAATGGAAAAATTTCTTTCTTTGATTTTTTTTTCAATCTGCTCTTTGTTTTCAATACATTGTTGATCTTTGTTGAGGGGGAGGTTGAGGGGGTTCTCCACAGTTTCTGAGCGTTAGAAGTGGGACTCATCCTGTTTTCAACACCAGTTCTCTTTATTTTCAGTGTCAAAATATATATAAGCTCCAAAATTAATATAAATGCCACCCTCAAATATAAGTGAAAACAGACAGCTTGAATTCTTCTCTTCTATTGGGCCCTGTTGACTGCAGAAGGAACTTATTTTTAAATGGTCAAACTGCTCCCAAGGAATCATGATTCCTAACACTCAATCCAAGGATCTACTATTACTAAAACCCAAGTACCCTCAATATTGGTCACTAGCTGAGGTTTTACAATTTGATTGAAGATATCTGAAGTTGTAGTCCAGCTTTGAAGTCTTCCTGAATAGCTGTCTCTGAAATAAATTCCTGGTGTCATGGAAAATGACTGAATGAAAAAGAATTTGAATCTTAATGTACTCAAAACCAAAATGTCTTATTAACCACTGCTCTTCAAAAGTGCATAAATTAAAAGCAGTAAGAATGAGTCTAACAATAGTATGACAGCATTTTCTAGTGTGATATTTGACATAGAAATTACTGCTGCTTTTACTGGAAAACTAACATGAAAATAACTTGAAAACTTCAGATAATAAACTAACTAATTCTGACTGCACACTTTTCATCAAGATTTGTATTAGGTCCTTCTGTTCAAGAATGTAGGACTTCATCTTCTTTTCATGACTTGCATTGCCTTGGTTTTTCTCCCTTTCTTCTTTCTCTCTTGTCTCTCGAGTCAGATGGAGAACAGGTTCAGGTACTACTTTCATACTCGTGAAAATTGCTGGTGATGTTTGATGTCTCTTTCCTCAGTGGGAAAGTATGTGATTCATAGCATGACAGGTCTTATTTACACTTTAATGATGAAAAAAATATTTTGTAAGTAATTGAAAAAAGACAACTGCAACTTTTTAGAAGTGCTTTCTAGAAAATTCTTTACATGATGAGAGTGTTTTGAAGAAGCCTTTAATATACAAAAACTGACAACCATTTGGATAAAAGTGATTAGCATGGATTTGAACTCCTACTTCTGTCATTTTTTGAAACTGAGACTAGTGTGATATGTATTATAATCAATTTGAAATGATCACACATCATTTCTCACCAATTTGCCTTCCAATACTTTGGTAGAATAACAAACTATATCTGGCGTAAACAGAGACATATACAATAAAAGAGAATTAACAACTTCTACTCTGAAGACAGAAAGTACAGTTATGGAGCCACAAATAAAATGACAGACTGTGACATGCTAATTGCTAAATATCACTTTCTAGTTGAACACAAGCAGTGCTAAGAGATGGTTGGTAGTTTCCAGCTGACATTTCCATTTCATGCTTCACATTCTGTTTCTGCTCCATCCATACAATGTTTCTAACCAAGCTATAACTTTTCAATTGTGAGCCCTTGTAAGAGAGAGTAATCTGAGAAGCAGAATAGCATATTCCACTAATTAAAAATAAATTAAGAATTTTCTAGAGCTCAAGTTTTTCAGAAGGATTGATTTGGAGAAAAATTATGTGCTTCATTTCTGTACCAATAAACAACATGAAGTAGCTTAAGAATTCACTTGGTCCTGCACTGGGAGTGGAGGACCTACAAATCCTTTCCACTTGGATTGAATTGTGATCTTGTAAGTCACAATTGCAGGTAAGGCAATCATCACAGCCACTCCATGGATCTGGTTTCCACTTGCACACTTGGAAAATGTACATTTTATGTGTGGCAGCCAGAATGTCAGCTCTAACTCAACAATGACAATCAGAAAAGGATGAAGAGAGTGGAAGGAATATGATGAATATGTAAATGCATATATAAAGCTACATCACAAAAATATAATATGTTTGGCTGTTGTTACTTCAGCTGAGACCTCATTCATGTGAGTAAATAAAATTGATTTACAGGTATTTAAATTCTTTGCTTTTTTGAAAGATTTCTAAACCATTTTCAAGATAATAGAGTCCTTTACTTTGTAGTGCATTTGAGCTTGATTTTTACAATGAAAAAAAAGGGTGTTTTCCCAAACTGTATATTTTTTTCATTTCAGGAACTGTAATTCATAGTGTATTTTTAATGTATCCTATAGATTAAAATAAAAAAAAATATTAAAAGTAAAGAATCAAAACTGTGCTACAGATGATAGAAAAAAATTAATTGTATACTACTGATGACTGAAAGGATAACTCATTTAAAAATGTATATACATATAGTAAGGGAAGTTAAAATTTATGAGAACTTGAATTTTCTTTCTGGATTTGATTCATGAATGTCAAGCAATATATGTATGCAGAGATAATGTAAAATGGCTTTAATAATTTAGAGCAAATATATACTGATTTTCACATCTTACCATTCATGTGTCTTAAAACCTGTATATTGCAATGCCCTTTCACCCTGTAACAAGGTGTTTTTCCCCTGTGGATGTCTCATCAGCATGTCTGAGTGTAGGTGTTTAAAAATTTGGGAGAGTTTGTTAGCAGCAGTACTGCTCATTGGATTAAAAACAGAGTGAATGGCCATCAAATTTTCTTCTGGGCTGCACACACATTCACATTGTCTCTCACAAACTCCAGGGCAATAAGGAGACAGGAAAGGTGCCGAATAATGATGAAGGGGCACTAAGCATAGGTACCTGTACAATGATTTACTTCAAAAAGAGGTGTCCATGAAAGCCATAAAGAAGCGTACAATTCATGGCCCAGCAATTTCATAAGATTTTTTTTTCATCCAAATCTCCCTCTAATGTATGTGATATAGTTGTGCTACTAATATTACATCAATGTTAAATTTGAAATGGAAACACTTAGAAAATCATCCTTGAAGCAATGGAAAGGAGACAAAAAATTGTCTATAGAAAATTGCAGAATGATATTTTACCAAATTTAGGATTATAAGAAAAAGAGTTAAAAATCTATCCTTAACTGATTGGTGAATACTTATGATCATTTAATTGCTTCAAATGTCTACGAGAAATTGCTTTTAATGGGATGTATTTGCATTACAGAGAAAAACAGGAAACATTGTTAATGAAAAGTAAGTACACTTTGACATGTCTGACTATAATAATTTTCAAGATTACACTCTGTAAAAAAGCAGCAATTATTTAAGTAATATTTATTTATGGTGCATTAAAGGTATAGACCTAAGAAAATATAATTTTAGAAATGAAATATTATAAAGAATAGCTAAATAAGAGAAACACCATGAAGCATATATGACATGTACAGCAGAACTTTTATGGATATAAAAGTTCTTCAGTGCTTTATGTCTTTAAAAAACTTAAAAATTTATATATTTTGGTTTCTTAAAGACTCTGTTGAGAAAAATTTCAGAACAACAGTCTGACCATGTTATTGAATATGATCCTTCATCTGGCTTCAACTTATCAGTAATAAAATCTAATGCCCTGAAGGAAATAACACTTCGCAAATAAGAATCTGTCCAGCTCTGCAATATTTGTCCATAGCTCTTGAAATATTTACATCTAAAATTAAATGTTTACCTTTAAAATTTCTCAGCCTTATATTTTTTTAAGGGGGAAGCAAGGCATTCTTCTTCCATTTTGATTGACAAGACAGCACTTTCTATTTAGTATGTCCACTTTGACCTTGCAGACCCCAAGGTAGTTTGATGATTGGTTATGAAGCACTGCAATAGTTAATCAATCGATCCATTGTTATTTTAACTGTTTTATGTAAAGAAACCAGACACTTTCCTATATGCTTTCTCCCAACAGTTCCTCAGGCATTTGAAATTTAGGCTGCTGAGAGAGAAATATTTCTAGACATGACTGCTCCTCCTCTGTCAAAGTTGTTCTTTTCATTCTATTTGTTATTTCAATGAGACTTTGGTTGTCTTTTGTGGGGGCAAAGCAAAACCAAAACCCCAAAACAAGAAATAAAATCAACCAACCCTCCTCTCCTAAAAAATGCCTATCTTTTTTCCAGGTGCTTAATATGGATTTTTTTTCCTTTAATATCAAAGAATCTTTATATACAGACAGGAAACTTTAATTTGATTTTGCCTACCTGTGTAAAGTTTATTTATGCATTTATATGAAACTAGCTTAGCAAATTAAACATGCTCTCCATTTGAGTATATAATGATGCTTTTCCCAAGACTCAAAAAATTAATTTTGGATAGTATCATAATCCTCCTAATGTTTAATTTTAGATTTTTTCTTCTTCTCTTTAAATCCTTTTACCATTATCTCATCTTTCTACTTTTAAGACCTCTTATTTATACAGAAGAACTGGTTATATCATAATAAAAGTAAAAAATAATTTAAAGCAACTATTTCAATGGCAAAATCTTTAAATCATTATTTATTGTTATTATTTTATTTGCATCTATCAATGATAAATAAATAATGTCTAAATTTGTGCCACTTTGATCTTTATTTGGAAAACATCACATGGTGATTTATTCATGTACACAAAATAAGAAGTTCCTTAACAGTTGTTGGGCAGGTAGATAAGTTTATTTACAGAGAACTAAATAAAGAATGAGTTAATAAAAGCTATGAGAGCAGATGGGAAAAATTACTTATATGGAAGAACATTCAATATCCAGTGACTGTGAATTTGGTAAAAAACCCAAAAGAATTAGCAAAAGCAGCTTCTTTCTGTACAAACCTTTTAGCATACATTAAAAAAAAAAAAAATTAAAATTAAATCTTGTGGAAAAGAAGACTGCAGAAAATATATTGCTCATTCAACAGGCCAAATTATTTTTTATTGTTTTTATATTTATCAAATAAAATAGGCATAAAACAGAGTTTGAATCTGAATCTTTGCATGCTGGACAAGTCATTCTTCCACACTACAGAAAATAACACAACATACTAGCAATGGAACTAGTAGAGAGCTCATAACATAAAAATATATAAGAAAAATTAGCAAATAAAACATACAAAAGTAACCAATATGAATATTTTATATTCTTATAGAGAGAATATAATCCTCATATTTTATTTATTTTTCATTCTATTTTTAATCCACATATTGTCATCAAGTACTCTAAGGCATTACATATTTGAAGAAAGAACAAGAAAATCCCATTGTTTAGGCTTAATGGTCCAAATGTATCTAAAATCCCCTGGGGTGATACTTATTAGATAGTCACAGTATCTCTTGAAATTACTTAAAGTTTCTTTTTGGAGCAATTGTAGATCTCATACAATGAGCCAGAAGGAGGTCATGAGGTGAGGGTTATAAAAGTTTTGGTATCTGAGTTAACGTAGGTGAGTCAAAGAATTATCTGAAGATGTCTCTGCTCAGTGGATTGTGTCCCAAATATTCACCCTGCTTTGCATGCAGGTTACAGATTCCACATTACAATAGAAACTGAGAAAAAAAAATATGATTAGCCTGAGGACTGGAACAGCTACTAGCTGCTAAATCTCCTAACTTTCTTTACTAATGAAATTCTGAGTCTCTTGGTAAAAAAAGGAAAGCCTGTCTTTTTCCTAGGGCTCCTCAGAAGCTGGATGACATGCATAAATGCATTCTGAGGCTACAGAAGAAATTGAGAGATCATTCTGATGAGATGATAAGGATCCATCTACATGTAATTAAAGCACAGACATTTATATGTTGCACTGACAATTCATGCAGCAGCAAAATCAGGGAATATGAATAAAGAACATCTGTGAGTTTGCTAGCTTGGCTTTTTTTCCTTCTTTTTTTTTTTCTTTGCTGGAAAAGCCTTAAAACTTTTAAACCATGTTTTGTCTGTGAGTTGGATGAGTGTATATTTAAGCAAATAGAACAAAAGTTTGTTCTGAAATAAACTGTGATGACCTTTTCAGCTCACTGATAGCCCTCAACAACACCTCCACTCTGGATATTCCATGCGTTTAATTGCAATTTAACCTCACTTAGATAGCAGGAGTCCTGACAGTCACAAAATACAAGAAAATTAGGCAATACACAAATATGAAGAGATGTAAAATATCACCAGAGAGCAAGAGAGAAGACACACTTAAACAGAGGAGTGTAGGCAAACCACATCTCTTTTGCTTGCCACATGAACTGGCTGTGTATGTGCCAGTACCAATCCAGACAATTCACAGCACTGCTTCCACAGTCTGGTTTGTCCCAGCGACTGAACTCCACCTCTCAGGGGGCTCAGGAGGCTCAGGAGGCTCAGTGCTCACAGAGCCACGTGGGTCCTGGGGTATGGCCAGCATAGGCCCCTCCAGACTGGATCCAGAGCCCTGCAAGCGTGTCAGGCTGCACCTGCCCATGCAGACGCAGTGTTTGCCCTCTCAGTATTCCTGTCTGCTCCGTTCTCGCTGCCTCTGTGGTGCGAGAAGCTGCCACTGAAGGCTTCAGACAAGTCACACTGAGGGCTGTGGAAGCTGAATTTAGATTTTGATATCAGGCATTACGTGAAAAATTTCATTTGCTGTATAAGTTTGAGATACTTTAAAAAATATACAAGAAAATTATCCAAAGCTGCTTCAAACAAACAAACGAAAAAATCAACATCAGACAATTTCCACATACTGGCAAAATATCTCAAAAGACAGAAATTGCAGTAGCTGAAAATATCTCCATACACATCTCTAATGTTTGTACCACAGTAAACAAAAATGTATCTTCCTATCACCTGATTTATTTATTTATTTATTTGTTTGTTTTAATGCATACTTTTTCACTTCTGTGTGGCTAGGGTTAAGGCATTTATGTATCTTTTATACTTACATCAGCAGGCATGTCATTAAATTAAAAATGTTCCATAAACACTTTCACATTTTTGTATTAAGGATGAAGTCTGAGACATTTATTCTCCTAAGTATTTCTTGAGGATAAAATTATTTTAGAGCATTTTCAGTGGCACACAGAATTAACCAGTAAGCAAAAAGCAGAGTCTTTTGTGTATAAAATAAAGTTTGGCACTTTTTCTTTTTTTCTGGATCCATTAGTTTCTGAGGAAACTACACTAGCTGCGGCATATAACTAAATTAAAAACTAAAAAGGTTCAGTTAGCATGATTTTGAATTGAACAATATTCTTATTGCTTGCAAAAGAAAATATTTCACAGATTCACAGAAACTTAGAAAACAGAAATGTTTTTATAAATTATCCCACCACAAGGGGATCTTTTTCTGTAATATTTTATAAAAAGTAGTCGCATGCTGTGATGTCTTCTTTTTACCAGGTATAATCATAAATATCAAGATAGTTAGGAAGTGGGGACAAAAAATAGAAAAAAAAGAAAAGAAGGAAGGCTTGAAAATTTATTGCAAAAAACCCTATTTGCACTACTAATTGTGTACTGGTAAAACCTAAAACTGGTTGAGAGGTATTTGAGTAACAGTCATCTGACGCCTGACGGAATTCTTTGCAAGAAATCCACATACTTTCTGTTGGATATATACACACTTGCCAAAAATCTTATCTAATACTCCACTCCCAGACAGTTTAGAAGAAAGTTCCAGCCATAATAAGCTTTCAAAAGTGAGCTATATAAACATAACACCCCTAAATGAAAGTAGGAACTGATGAAT
Organism: Notiomystis cincta; assembly: GCA_013398075.1. NCBI lineage: Eukaryota > Metazoa > Chordata > Aves > Passeriformes > Notiomystidae > Notiomystis > Notiomystis cincta. Next base: position 273,398 of record VZRX01023797.1, read on the forward strand.
AAATTCAGATGCATAGTCTATACTGCTTAGGAAAGTTGGCACTTGCCTGCTTGGGACTAAGTATCATATTTTTTGAGCCCTTCTCTATGCAACATTTTTTTCTGTTAGATAAAATTACCTACAGAGGAGATGAGGATGTCATTTTGATCATCTTTTTGACTGTAACCAAGAGTTTCCCTTGTCAAAGGAAGAAAATTTACCTATTGTTAGAGCTTTTTATTGAACAACTAAATTTGTTATGGATATTTAAGTTTTCATCATGTTTGTCCTTTACAACAAATAGTATTTCTCTTGAATTACTGACTGGATCCTGAATATCCATGTGTATCACTCTCTAAGGATTCACATATTCTTGTTATGAAGAAGACCTTTATGTTTCACGTATTTCAATCATCTTGTTGGTATTTCCTCTTGTCAAGGGCTTGTGTCCTTTTCAGACTTGTTTAATCTCTTACCTGGATAAACTCCACATTTGTGAAGTTAACATTCCCAATTTATTTAAAAGAGGAAGGAGAAATGTCCTCTCTATGGATATGGAGAAACTGGTCCAGGAATTTGCAGAGGATGGATCCTACTCCCCACCTGTATGGGTCAGCATCTCAGCTGTTAGTAAGCATCCTCTTGCTTGAGAAGGAGGTACACACCATGAGGTATCCTATGCTTCTACCTGCAGGACCACAGAGAGAATCTTGGGATGTGGAAAGGATGGAAACCTACCTTGACCTAGAGGCACAGAGACTTGAATAGCAAAGGACAATTGCAAATGGGTGTTCTTCCAGGGAAGTTACTGCTCAGGTCTCCAGTGGTCAGTTTCCCAGACAGTTTGGAAGGGCTGATTTTGCTCCTGATCCTATGGAAAGGAATTCTAAACTGTTTCTACCAGAAAGAAGTGGAGAATCTTGTAACAACTACTAGAGGGCCCTGACTCTAGAGAGATGCAGCAGAAGAAAAACCAGGACTGTCATGGCTTAAACCCAGCTGGTACCTAAGTAGTACTCAGCTGCTCTCTCACTCCTCTTCCCCTCTTCCTCTGGTGGGATGGGGAAGGAGAAATGGAAGGTAAGACTCATGGGTTCAGATACAGATACTTTAAAAATTTAAATGAATTAAAATAATACAACAACAAGAACAACATTTATCACTGTTATTTATTATTATTATTACTACAACTAATAATAAAAACAATAACAGCTATAATAATGAGAGTCAGAGAGGAATAAAACCACAGAAAAGCATGTGATGCACAATACAATTGGCCACCACCAATACCCAGTCAATCTCCAAGTAGCCAACTCTCCACAGTTTATAGACTGAATATGTCATTCTGGAATGGAATACCTCTTTGCCAAGTTCAGGTCAGCTCTTCTGGTCATGCTCCCCACCACAGCTTCTTGTGGCCCTGCTCACTGGCAGAGCATGAAAATTCCATGACTTAGGGAAGCATGACTTCTCAACAACCAAAACATTGCTGTGTTATCAGCATTATTCTCATCCTGAATGCAAAACAGCACTGTACTGGCTACTGAGAAGAAAATCAACTCTATCCCAGTTTAAACAAGGCCAGAAGAAAATTATATAAATTTATAATTTCATGTCCTAACATGAAAACCCAAATAATTTGGATTACATTATCAGTGCTAGAGAACAAGTAGAAAAGTCCTTGAATTTTAGTAGTCTACGCACACAGGATTAAAACAAACAGGCAAACAAAACCCAAGTATGTCATAGAAGATTTATGGTTTGACAGCTTTTTTGTCAACCTTAGTAAATTACTTTATCCTTTGGCTTGTAATCAAGAAACACAGCTGACTGCAACCTGTGAGATATTGTTACCTGACGATATAATGCCACAATCAACGTAACTAAACAAAAGTAAAGTGCAGAACAATTGATATCAGTCAACACAAACATACACCTGTTCTTTACATAGCAGCTGATCAGATCAGAATCTGGTTCAAAGCACAGGTTTGTTTGAAACACATTATTCATTCCTAATTGCTTCAAATGATTGTAAGTGGCTCAATTTTTGTGATGTTTTTCACCTTTCCTCCAGGTTTGAGTGTATTTAATTTTGTCTAGTGAAAATTCAAATACTTGAATGGATTTGTTTAGCTAGGTCTAAATAAAACATAATAGGAGTCTGACACATAATACAATGAAATTTATGCTAAAATTCTTTCTCTTTTTAGGATAATCTTCTTCACAGTCTTGGTCATTTTAATATTTTTCTTACCTTCCAATAATTCTATGAGTTTGCAAGATTTTTACAGGTATCATACATCTCCAAGCTCAACACAGTTTACGCATAATCATCAAGCTTTTTATTCCCCCCCTCACTCCACTCAAGGACCTAATCTGCTAAATTTAAGCAAACATATCAAATGATACATTGAAACAAACAGAGTTTATTTTCTTTCCTTTTTTTCTTTCTTTATTTTCTCTTTTTTTCTTTCTTTATTTTCTTTCTTTTTTCCTTTCTTTATTTTCTGGAGACATTCAAAGGCACATTCCCTCTTCTCTGTGGTGGATAAACTTTATGAAGATTAAGTCTCTCAAATTCCAACATAAGGCAGATGTTAGGTGCTTTAATTAAGTGTTCTAGGTGTCTAATAAATTGCAGTTTCTTACTGGCCTGTGAAAACAAAGAAAGCAATTCAAATTTTACAATGGTAAAGTCTGCATCTCATCTCTGTAAACAGAAGTCATATGAAAATAGAGAGAGTAGCATGAACAATAATAATAGATAAGCTAATAAAAAGTACTGTAAATGTTTAAAAAGTAAGAAGAAATGAAGAAAAACTCCTAGGCCTTATTATGATACAGAAAAATTGGAATAGTTGTACTGCAGATAGATTTAGCGAAGCTGTTAGTCTTCAAAAACTAATTGTAAAAAAGAAAAGCAACCACTGTAATTATAAATCACAACTAAGTTTCATCTAAACTGTACTGTTTTGATGTTTAATGTGAAATGTTTTAATATATTAATGAGGTGACCTTCAGAAATACTTTACTCAAACTGTTAGTTGTTCTGTCCTTCACAATATCACCACAATACCACCAATCTCTCAACTGATTCTTGATTTTCTTCTGTAGTAATGAAATGTTGATATTTTTGAATAGTTAGCAATGTCAGGTGCCTTGCTAATGTCTGATTGCCTGTAACTATTTATAGTTCAAGCTATAATTCATCTACACTTATTACTGAGTGCAGATAGAGTTGCAAAAGCTCTAAAATTTTTACAAACAGCAGGCTCATTATTTAAATGTTATCCAGTCATGTACCTTTCTGTTTTGACTGAATTAAAATTTAAGTTTGGTAAACAAATGCAGTTTGAAATTTAACTATATAAAGCTAAGTTTTCTCTCTATTGCTAACTAAATCTGTATCTAAAAGAATATCAATGTCTATGTTAATATCTTTGTCAATATTCATAACATCTATATCTAGTCTACTGAGGTAATCTTGTACTCACTCAAACATGATGGAAAACACTAGTTGTTTTTTTTCCCCACATGTATTTTGGAAAGTGCTTATCAGCTAATTGTTTGCAGTCAGTTTTGAGGTATTTTTTGCCTTTGATGAACTTGAATTTGAAAATGGTAGTAGCATCAAAGAGTAGTTGGCAGTCTAGAACCCAAAATTTAGGAGTGAAGCTCTTGAAGAGAGATTTCCAAGGTCAAATTATGTTCCTAATTTCACAGAGTGCATTTTCTGAAAGAAGGGAAAGACAGGACAAGGTTGTCAAGTATTGGAGGTGTTGGAGTCATTACCCTTCGAGGTGTTCAAGAAATGACTGGATTCTGGGTGTGGCACCTGCTGCTATGGTCTGGCTGACAAGGTGCAGGTTGGTCAGTGGTTGGACTTGATTTTCCTGATTTAGGTCTTTTCCAACCTAAAAGATGCTGTGAATTCTGTCAATACACATAAACTGTGGGATCTGTAACAACTGGTGTACTGACCAGAGCTCCATCTCTTGCACAGGTTTTAGCATCTGTCTCGGCACTACGCATCCCAGTCTCCTGACAGTCTATGACATCCAATTTTGTAGTAAGTTGAATGCTTTATAGTTACAACACTCTTTTATGTGGAATGAAGTTTCAGAAATAAACATTGCCCTGGGAACCTGTTGGAGCCCAGACAGACTGCGGTAAATCATTCAGGATTTGTGGATACTGGAAAGAGAGAAGGTCCTAATGCTATAAGTGTGGGTACCCTTGGTCCTGATTCTTGCTTCTTTGCATTCTACCACATTTTATTCAGTGGTTACCTAAACAGCCTATGAACACAGGAAGCTATTCCCAGATGAATGCTCTAGGATGGATTATGGATGTAGACAACACACAGCATGTTACTTTTTCAGCTCAACTCTCATCTAGGTGCTTCCATGATGATAAAGGTGACAATATCCATTGTGATGAATGCTAATCTTGCTAACCATTTAATCCTCATTCAGATTATTAGGATAAAGGCATTTTATCACTTTAAAAACCAAGTAAACGGATTCCATTAGTGACAGAATTTTACAATTTCACCCAATTTTCTCTAAAAGCTATTCCAAAGTAAGAGTCCAGTCACCATACATAAAAATATTGCATGCCACTCCCAAGATAAAATAAAAACACCTTTGCATTTTCTGTGATACAGCTAATACACTGTACTGAGAAGTCTCCTACTTTTCTCTTCAAGGGGTCCTAAAATGTGATTTCACTCATTATGTGATTTTAATGTTAAAAAGCAAATTTATGTTCCAACTTTCTTCTCAAATAATTTATAAGTCTGCAAACACTGAGTCTTTTGCTGCTCAAAATCAATCACCCCTGAAATATTTGAGTGATGCATAATTGCAAACACATATGAAATTAGAATGTGTATATATATAAAATATATATATATTAACTGTAATAGGTTTTGTGTACCTACTGATCCTATAAAATGCATATAACTTCTCCTAAATTTTGTTGAGAGATAAATGGCATCTTTCCTCATGACTTATCAGGAAAGCCAAGCTTAGCTCAATTTTGACAATATTGTTATTTTATAAGTATCATATAACATATACTCTTGCTCATAATATTTGCTGTAATTAATAGAGCTAACGTTTGTGAATCAAAAAGATCATGTACCCTTCAATAAGAAAGAAGACCATGAGTTTTAATTATTTTTTTCCAGGTCAGAGACATGATTCTGACCATGAGGAAGAGAAATCATTTCAATTTAAAACAATAGAAAGAGAAAATCAGAGAGGGGAAAAAACAGCCAAACCCAGTGATCAACTGTGGGGAGCTGAGGCTACATGCTAATAACTCCCCTAGTTGACTGCAATTTCCAAATTTTGGGGCAAAGTAATAAGATAATTTTTGCCATTGGCAGACAGGGATATAAAGTTGCAGGTTTTAGCCTCCTGTTTGCAGTTCCATACCTATTCTGTTCACATAGATTTATCTCATATTTTTAATGTGTAATGGGATAAATTTGATAAATCTCATTTTTCCAGATTTATTCATATTACACGATATTCTTATTCACAAACCAGAATGATACTCTCTGTTAATTCTGTATTTTCAAAGAATTAATTAATTCTTAACTGATAAATTAACAGAATACAGCACTGAAAGCTATTAGCAACAAGAAATACAATATAAGCCAGATTTCTGGTGACTTTCCTGGAGCAGCAAGGAATATTTAGACTCAGTAATTCCACGTATGATAACAGTGCTCAGGTTAAGTAGTTTTCTTGGGGTCTAGACATCAGCATAACCATACCCTATAATCTTTCATGCTTTTTTTCTCATAATATGTGAATATCTTCTATACTAACAAAAATATTTGTGGAACATTTGATTTTGTTATAGAAGATTAAGGAAGAGAGCATGATTTCTGTTACAGTGGCATTAAATACAAGTTTTTCTGGAAGCAGCTATTTTCTGCCTGGTTTCGATGCAGAGAGATAGGTACCTTAAAATGCAAGTCAGCCCATCTGTCTTAGAGGTTTATTTTTGGATGGACTGAGTCACAACTTGTAAATGTCTAAATCTCTTCATATATAGATATAGATCATTGAAATAATCTGAGGGTTTTCAGGAGCAGGTATGTTTCAGACAGCCAAACTAAGATGAGACCAAATAATTTTGTTTAATAAGTATAATTAACTAAAATTTCATCAGAATGAAGAATAAATAATAACCAACCAACAACATCAACAAAGAGCTACAGGGTATTCAGAAGTTCTTGGAAACAAATTATAAGCACTGCTATCTAATTCCAGTCCACAAAACTCCACTACATATTCCCAATGAGATAACTGTCCTTCTCTCTAACATTCATATATTTTACTTCGATATTGTAAATGTTAAATGTGATTGAGAATATAGCCCAGGGTGTGAAAAAGCCCAATATTTAATATCAAAACTCATTTAGAATATTGAATTGATTTTCTATGAAGACTTGAGTGCTTAGAGTTTAATATTAAATTCTGTCTCGATCTAGTTAGACATATAATTATTTATTCAATGAATATTGGTAATCAAAAGTTAAGTCAACATAATTATGTGGAGAATGAAACAGAATACAGTTATTTTAAAACTTGGAAATTATTCAATAATCCTTATTTCAGAAAAGCAGCAAAATTAAAAAAATATACAAAAAATGGCTGCATTGGAATTGAATCTGTTACTATGCAATGTAAGAATGATCTGAAGTCACAGTGCATTTAACTGCATCTGCTACTGGCAAAAAAATGAAAATGCAAAATTAGTAAAACATTTGTTGAATTCCAATCAGTGAAATATGTTATTGCATATTGCTTTGGAAATTAAGATGTTTTTAATCCTTCTGCGTTGTCTTTTTGTTGACTTGTTTGTTGGTTTATTTTTGGAGAAAAACCCTAAACACAAATCACCCTAAACCCAGTATTTCCAACAATGTTTCCTATAAGTATATTTTCTTCAATTGTGTCCTTTTTAAATATTATGCTTTCCATAGACAAACACTTCCATTCAGTACTGATTATAAAATATTTTCCCTTTTTTCATACCAAACCTCATTCAGAAAAATTCTGAGTTTCATTCAAGTTTGACACAAATGTTTTAGTTATCTGGCTACTTACTGATTTTGTATTGTGAATCAACTTTCTATATACAACATTCTTAAAATAAGGAAGTAAATATTTTTTCTTGTTTTCTTTTTCTTGTTCTTAATTTGTACTGAATTTATATAATTACTTATGCCAGCATCTTAAAAAAGGTTAAAAAAATGCAGACAGGAAAAACCCTCATGGTGAGTTATGTAATGTCTCATGCCTTCATGAATATATTCTGAAGTACNAAATGTTTTAGTTATCTGGCTACTTACTGATTTTGTATTGTGAATCTACTTTCTATATACAACATTCTTAAAATAAGGAAGTAAATATTTTTTTCTTGTTTTCTTTTTCTTGTTCTTAATTTGTACTGAATTTATATAATTACTTATGCCAGCATCTTAAAAAAGGTTAAAAAAATGCAGACAGGAAAAACCCTCATGGTGAGTTATGTAATGTCTCATGCCTTCATGAATATATTCTGAAGTACAATGAGAGAAGAAGAAACAGCACCTTTGCCATTTAAAGATGGTTAAAACTCAAAATGGACAGATTTCCAAGTAAAAAGGCGATTCAGAAATAAAGTCATGACCAGAGTTCTTGTCCTCCTTTTTTCAGATAAACAAACTCATGTCAGACCTATGCTGTTTAGCTTGTTTCAATTACTTGTCAATATCACTGTCAAGAAAAGGCCAAAAGTTTCTTCTTTTCCTAAACTTCTACAATGGGAACTAAATATTGAGTGTTATCTAAGCTTTTAAACTATTATAGCTTGTTACAGATGTCAGTGTCATGAGCTGAAATATGTTTTTATTCTCACTGTGAAAGGTTTGCCAGTGCCCTCAACTGCCAGTTTTAGCCTAGAGAAGCTGCCAAAGTGCTATTTTTTTGTCACAGAATTATTTGCATTGTTTTTTTGCTGTGTATCACTAGATTTTCCACTGTAACATATAAGAACTGTCCTAGCAGAATTTCTGCTGATCTTAAACCACTTCTTTTTCTTTCCTCTGGATCATTACAATTGAAAGAAGACAGCGTTGACATTTTTAATAACTTTTTTTTCCTTTCCTGAGAAGTGAGTGCATCTGGGAGTTGACTTTTTACTTTCTTTGAAAATCTGCAATCTATAATTTTATGAGCAGGGGATAGAACTAGGAATAAAAATAACTCCCCTTTTCAACTCCCATCAAAAACAGAAAATGGGAAATTTAATCATCTTGAACAGAGTGCTAAAACAAGATGTGGTTTGATTGAGACTCCCTAGAATCTCCTTTTTATGATATATATTAGAATTAAATTCACCTTAATTTTACAAGAGGGACATTATTTCACAAAGAGGCATGAAGCATGCTGAAATTCTCTCTCTTTTGGGTCTCATCATTTTGATCACTTTTACGATGTAAACAGAAGGCTCATCTAAAATTTTTCTCTGCTGCTTAAATTCTAAAAAAAAGAAAGAAAACCAAATCCCAAAACCTCACAAACTTTTCACAACCTTTTTCATAGTTACTAGTGGTTTAAAACCAAAACATACAAATTCAAAGCATTTTCCTCAAAACTAGCCAAACAGCAAATATTGGAAAATTATTTCATTAATAGGTCACTTTCAACAACTACTACTACTTCATGAAATATGTATTTATATTGAAAATATAGCATGATTCCAAAATGCAATTGATATCTCATATGTAATAGATATATTATAGATTGTATTATCAAAGCAATGATACTCAGTGTGGATAATTTTATGTATAGTATAGTATATGTTCTGATATGTGCTTTTTTTCTCTTTTATTGTTCTTATTACACTTCTCTCTGCTTGTATTAGCATTATCATACCTGTTTGAAATATGTGATCATACAAATTATACAGAACTATCACAGACTTTTAACTTAGAGAAAGGAAAAAAAGGGAGTATGTGCTCAGGAGATGATGCAAATGTGAAAAATATTTATTTTCACGTTTTTTACATTGTGTAAAAATGCTTCCTAAGGTCTAAATACACCGAAGTTCAACCTCATTATGGACAATTCAGTGCTCAAACACACACTTGTGCAACAGCAAGTGATGATCTCAGAGCTTTACAACACAGAGATGCTCCTGATCTTTTAATATCCGAGGCTAAATGTCTATGTATCAAGCACTGCTAGCTGCCTGGGATTCATTTAATGTGGATTGCCAGCTATCATGGCAAACTGATGATGAATGTCAAATCCCTAGTACAGTTATTTTGGAGTTCTTACCATCATAAGAGTGAAGGAGGGGGTAGTTTGCTTTGTTTTGCTTTGTTTAGCTGGGTTTTTTACACACTGGTTTGTGTATTATTCAAAGCTAATTTTTCTTCCCCAGACCACATTTATGCCAGATTTTATACAGGAGAAATGCAGCTCTATCTTTTGCTTGAAATCATATTCTAGATTTACAGAAGAAACCTTTATTCTGCAGAAATTTGACTTTTTTTCTGATATGAAAAAATTTAAAGTAGAATTCTGGGAGATTATCTTTACTTTTATTTTTTACAACTATGCATTCTGCCAACTTCCAATCTAACTTCATTTCCCCACAGTTAGAAAAAGGGCTGTTTATCCTCAAGACAGTCATCAGTGAATGAAACCCCCTCAAAAGAAATCACTTTTTCAGAATTCAAGTGTTCATGGTGCAGAACCAGCTACTTCCTTTAACTGTTCTAGGCTAATAAATTAAATGGCATTTTCCCTCTGAAGACTGTTTACTACTGTTACCATTGCAGAAGGTGGCCAGCAAAGAATAAGTTCAATGTGGGATTCAACCAAATAAACACAGATATAAATATTTAAATTAGTTATTTCAGGGTCCATTTATAGCCAATATATTTTAATAAGGATATAAGAGCATGATTTCTCTGACCTACTTTAGATATCTTTGGGAACATGTCCAAGAAATCTTTCTTTTTCTCTGACATTTATAGAGGGAGTTGAGAGCGACTGGTTCACATGAAGATGTTCATGTGGTAGATATATATTCCTACATGAACAGAATCCCATTAAGAACTCCTGTTGTAAAAGCAGTTCTGTTGTTAAATATTCCGTGGCTATTGAGCATTTACTGAGCCTGATGCACAGGCTTTGTAATTGAGTATATGGCTGAAGTGAAACATTTTAGGAAATAGAAGAAGATTCACAGACAACTGGAGTGAATCAGTATTTAAAACCAAAGATTTGTTCTAAATGCAAAGTTATAGTTAAAATGATATGGCTGTCTTAATACCACACAAAAGTGTTTTCCATAAATTTTTTTTTCATTGCTAAATGAAATATATGCTAATATTAATAGCTAAACACATTCAGTTCTTGTCATTAATATATTGTACTTGTCCTCAAAACAATAGGGCTATGTGCTCTCCAGGTCTTTTTTTTCTTCTTTCCTTCATTCTTTCATTTACTTTTCATTACCACTTTCCACCACCTCAGACACTTCTGAGAAAGGAGAGAATAAGAAAAATTTATAATATCATAACCAAGAGTTCAACGAATAGCATCCCTCTTGGTACAACAGAGAAGTAGAATAAATAAAGAATTTCATAGGAAAGCTTAGTTAAGAAAAAAAAAAGTAATGAGTTTAATTAAATAGTGAAAATTTAATATGGGTGGCAGGAAAAAATAGCTTTTTATTATTTCACTTGCTTTTTTTGATGTCATCCTTCTTTTTGGTTTTGACCTCATTGAAATCAGTGATAGTCTTCTTAAATCAAAAGAGTAGAAAATGTGTTACTTTCTCTCCCTTCTCTCGCTGCACCTCACTGATCTTGTTTTGGTGGTACATTCCAATCCTTCTGAAGCAGCTTTTTAAAATATCTAGGCTTTTTTTCTTGTTGAGTAGTTAGACTGTAAGAAAAGAGAAGGAAGAATTTCAAGTTTATTCTCTCATACAAATTAATTAGTTCTGGGTTATAAAATAGGAGAATAATAATAATAATTTCTTTTAAATTCAAAACGTGCTATCACCCTAGTACTAAAAATCTTGCTTAGATTTATATTTTATCAAAATGCTTTTTTGAAAAAATTAATGAATGAACAGGATAGTAATGTATTTGTAACTTAGTTTATAACCACTTAGTTAGCTAGCAAAACATGTAAACATTTCTTGCAAAATGTAGCAAAATTAATTGAGTTGCAATTGCTTTTAATTGTCTGAAGAGATACTGCTAGTTCACTTGTAATAAAAGATAAACAAAAATAAATGATTTAAACATCTTATGTTAAAGGGTGCTTAAATCTTTGAAAGCTTTGTGTTAACTAGGGAAAATTAAACTTAAAATAATTAAGAAAAACAAGCCAGTAGTCTGTATTATTTACATCAGTTTTGCTTTTCATTGGATTTTTGTTTCAAATGTATATTCACTGTTCATTTATTGTTGATGGCAACAGTGTTTTTCTTTATTGTGTTATCTTTCTCCATGTAAAATGTCATCTCCTTCAAAGTTCAGAGTTTCTCTTTACCAATTTAATAAAATCCTAATAGCAGTGATCCATGACTTTTAGGTCAGAGGATGATTGATGACTGCCTGCAGGCATAATAATGTCATTGCTTGAAATAAAAATATAATTCATCTGGTGTGAAACACAGATTGACTTTTAAAGTCTCTGAAGTGTCACAAGAATGCAATATCTACTGCAAATGCTAACTAGTTATTATTCATGTTTTTCACTGTTAATACTCAGAGCAATTTATTACATTCCTTAATGCTGTCGTTGGATACTACTGTATCCATCAGCTGAGTTCAGGCCCCACCAAGAGAGTCCTAATTTGTAAGTTTATTTCTTACATCATCACCTTCAAAAAGCAACTTGGGGAGTTACTATTTACTGTCAGTCCACCAATAAATGTCAATATCCCAGAGAAGCAGAGGCAAGTGCCATATAACCAGTAATGTTACAGGTAAACAAATATAAATGTGATTTAAGTCAGCACTGATATTCTTGTTTATTATGTAAATAAGCTACACAATACCTGTGTCTAGAGAGATTTTACTTTATGTCTGATCTGACCATAGGTTCACATGGTTCTACTTCTGCATTATTCTACCAAAAAAACCCAAACCAAAACGAAAACAGAAAAACAGCATCTCTGATTAAATATAGATATATAAATGCAAATAGATATAGATGGCACTTAGAAAGTAAACACAAGAAATATGAGAAATACTTTCACAGATGTTGACTAATAAATTATGATGGAGAAATATGTTACTTTTTTGAAAAATCCATTTTTCACCCTATAATTCTGTATGAATTTTATAAAAAGTGAACGAATTCTGAAAGGAAAATCTGACTAGGATCTGGAGGAGCCAGGAAGACAGCTTTGCTACAGAAACTCATTGCAGTATATTCACTCCACAGACAATGTTGCAAGGTTGCTGTCCAACTCTGTTTAAAGACGCCTGATCTCATTTCCCACCTTCATGGTATTTCTAGAACTTTCTGATAGAAACAAGAAATTAACCCCTGCAACAATATTTTTTTACAACCTGTCTGTAATTTGATAGTGTTACAAAAACAATTTAAAGCACTTTAAATCTCTTTATTTGTGAAATGGTTTTCTACATGGTAATTAAATAAATAAATAAATGATAGCAACATATAAATAAGCAGAGAGACCTCCTCTTTATAAAAGAGATTCATAACTAAGTTTGCATTGTGAAATAAAATTTCCATGCCTCCATAGTAAAGACATAGTGAGACATTTCCTGTATGAAGAAATATTGAATGTAAGTAGGGAAAAAGTACAGCAAAACTTAATATACATACATGCATTTCTGGGTGGATTGTTAAGTATTATGACTGTCTGTCTTCTTATTATTAAGGAAAAGATAATGTGAAATAGAAAAATATTTTCAAGAAGAATAAGGACTTTTATAAGTTAGATGTTTGAACAAATTTAAATATTGAGAAGTAAATATTAAAAAATAAGGAGTAATTCTAAGCAGTAGAGAAACCTAGTCACCTGACACCTTAACTAATATCCACAATAATACTGTGTTCATACAAGGTGAATAGCTAATTCCTGATGAGTGGAGATCTGGGACTTTGTCCATCTGCACAAGGACTGGTGAGTAATGCAATTTGAAAAAGCATCCTTCATCACAGAGAACTGCTGCCTGTGATATCCACAAGGCACTGACTAAGGCAGGACTTGAGGACATGTACAATCTTTATCACCATCTTTTAGTACATTTTACTGTTTCCAGCTTGTTATTTATTTGTTACTTATATGTTTTTTATATGTATTCATGTTATAAATATATTATCCTAAAAAGTGGCATTTTAAGATAATATATCCATCTATTTTATAATATTTTATTTGCAATTATGTATGTTTATTGACAGTGGTGGTGGGATTCACCTCAACTGGTACTAAATATTATATACCAATGGCATTAAATAGTAATTAGACCAGATACAGAGTGAAAGCAATTCAAACATATTATCCCAATGAATCAAACCTTGATCTCCTTAGTTCCAACTAAATAATCTACTTGGTATGACCAGGAAAAAAACCAACCAAACAAAAAACAAACAAAAAACCCCAATAGATAAACTTTGTTTCAAAGATATTCCTAACTTTGCAGTATAGGAATATATTTGGGACAGGAAACTCCAGGGCAATAAATACCCTGGGGACAATTAAAAATCAACTCTTTTTACAAAACAGTAGCTTTTGTATAAAAATCTCAAAATAGTAGTTTAACAGGAGGCAAGGAACAATTATTAATATTTCAAAAATAATTTTCAGGTAATGCATTGCATTCAGCAGTCAAAATGTCTCCTGGTTAAGATGTGAAAATCCCAAACATTCCCCTGCCTATTTACTAAAATTTTCACTTTATTCTACATTATCCCTTATGTGTTATCATTATATAGATTTGTGAGCTGTCTAGAGCTAAAAAGAACATCACTGTTTAAAGAGTGGGTCAATGTAGTAACCTGGAGGCTGCATCATGTCTCTGCATCACAGTAGAACTGTGAAATCAAGAACTGGAATGGAACACAGAGAAATTTGCTGTAAATCTGTTTGCCTTTCCAAAGAATTTCTAAATTTTAAAAATAAGAACACATATTTGCATGTATGTGTGCATAGGTGAATATATATATATGTATACATATAAAAATATATATGTAGTACAAACATCCTAATGCAGAAATATGAAACTGACTTGCAACAGTTTATTCTTGCTAAACTTAACAGGAAATATAAACATTTACAATATATAAATATTTATTGAAATAATTGTGGTGTCCATAGAAGTTCACTCCATAGTTATAACTTTCTCAGACAATAATAGGCTGTTTATTCCAGTCATTTATGAATTACAGTCTTTTCTCAGCTCTGACATTTCCACCATATTCCACTGAAGCCTTGATACATCCAGTATCCAGTTTCTTTTCAATGTAGTTTCAAGAAAAATAACCCTTGTGCATTGGTTGAAAATTAATCAACCTGTAGCTTGTGCATTTGTCAACATTGAATGCATTTTCCACACTGGAAGGTCACAAAATCTGGTTTTATGAGCTACAAATAACATTTCTGCTCTACATTTACCTTCTCAGGGAAAAAAGTTTTAAAATGTCAACTCTCTCAACATGACATTGCATGATCACTTTATTCTTGTAATCAAGCATGAAACAACATAAAAAAGAAGACTTGATACAAACATAAAAATACGATAAAGTAATGAAAAACTGTGGTCTTCCTGTTTCAGAAATGGTAACATGCTCAGGGTTACTGCTGATCAAAGGCTGGTTTCTTCTTGTTTCACTGTTTTCCATTTTGATGCAAGTAAGTTCCCCCTCAGTTACTCTGTCCAGGCAGGGTGCAGCTGTAAACTTGAAGTTATGTTAACAACACAGTTCTGGTTTTGAGTTGATAAATCCTGCTGAGAGTAAAAGACTATGGAGATTAATGCAGTTCCAGACAGGAAAAAAAAAAGATAAAAAATCCATGATTGTTAATAATCACTCTGATTTTTAATAAATAAAAAATATAATCTTCATTCAGATACAATCTCATTAAAGAATTAGTGAAATTCTTTTTTAAATTCTTTGCTAAGTAGGTTTTATCAGTGAGAAAATTATATGGAAGTTTGATTTAGCAGCTATAAATGTCATTAAACAAATATGCATTCTTCAGACTTAATTACACATTACAATATCAAACAGTTGAAAGCCCAAGAGATAATAAAGTGTAACTGTCACTACTAAGAATGTAATATTATCTTAATAATTTAAAACAGATTGGATATAAGAAATTACAGTCAAGATATAAGAATTTCTAAATGGGGTAAGTCATGTATCCTGCCAAATGATGAAATTAACTTTCCTAAAAACATGACCAATCTATTTCTAATTATTTCTATTCTTAGGATTGACACCTTTCTTCTGAGTAACAAAATTCCCTTTAAATATTCTGAAGCATATGATTGACTCACCATTTTTTGTGCAAGTATTGTTTGCCTATTTTTAAAATCTATTCACATTTCTCCAAAAATGTACATTTGTAAAAGGAAGTCCAGACAATTAAACAAAAATGTCAAGTGAATCACGAAATCTCTGGTATGTATCACTCATAAGGGTAAAATTCAACCGTACTTCTATTAAGTCTTATGGTTGCACCTCCCACTCTTAGCAAACAGCCTGGGCACACCATTTAAAGTGAGTATAACCTGAGTGTGTGTGAATTGAATATACAAAAGAATGCTTACCCCAAACCAATCATGTTAAAGAGGAAGCCAGCCCTCACTGGGACTAAACAGTAACCAGTGAGAGACAAAGAGACTTTTGAAGCAAGGAAGGAAACAGCTGGGAGAGAAGTGTAATGAAAACACGAAAATACTCAACAGAGGGCAAGAGAGAATCCTTGTAGTGGAAGCAGCAGCAGCAGCCAGACCTTGTTTGACACTACAAACATCACGACGTGACATCACACCTACAGCCGTGTCTGGGCCCAGCAGCCTCCCCAAGGCTGCCTTGAGCTCCGCACTCCATCAGGTTGGGTGGCACTTCAGGGTGCCACACACAGCACCAACAGCTCAGGTGGGGGTTTTCCTCATGGGACACTTGATGTGCAGCTCTTGTGCGCTCTTGCAGCTCGTAGGGAGCAGTGCAGGTACAGGCAAAGCTCAAACACTCATGTCTTCACCAGAAGCCAGGTGTACACCTTGCATTGCCGGGGAAGGAGATTGTTGGTAACCTGCAGGGCCTCTGAGAAAGGGGATATACACGTAAATGTCGTACATGGCCATGTGTGTGTGAGTGTGTTTGTGTGTGTGGGCTGGAGAAAATAATGGCATTTTTAAACTATTCATATTAACATGTGCACAGGAATTTTTCAGTTTTTATTAATATTTGGCTTAGCTGATTGATTGCTGATATTTATCCTGATGATGTAGTTCATTGATTGCCGGTTAATTACATGTTCATAAACCAATGAACCACTTCGATAATATTTGTTTTGTGCGTTTTAAATGTGAGCTAAGGAGTTCCATCTTGGAAAAATCATGTCATAAAATAGATTAACATCATACAACACTAGCTAGTGAACTATCAACACTACTTACATCTACCCAAAAAAAAAAGGTCATGCTACGATTGCACACAGTGTATTTTACTTATCTTAAACAACTTTGACAGGGAAAACTGGAAAACAAAAGTTCTCTTTAAAAATAAGTACATATTATATAATCCAAGCTCATCACCTCAAATTTGAAATATTTAGTATCAACTGAGCTTTCTACAAATGCATCTATGTAAAATTTGAAGAACAAGAACAAATTTTAGGCAATTTGCCAGCCTACAGCGATGAACACATAATTACAGCATCCCATAGTCTACCAGTTCACTTAATTGGCTCTTAATTGACATAGGTTTTGCCAAAAAAGAGATTTATATTCACAGATCATTAGACCAAGGATGTTAAACGTTGTACTGCATGACTCATTATGACTTGTGCTGTTAATGTAAGAGAAAGCTAAACTGGAAGAACTGCTGAGAGTGATGTATTCAGGTTGTTCAGGAAACCAGAGACATGCCCTGTGTCACCATGGAATTACACAGGTTCTAGGGAACCACCTTCCTGAGTTACGTCCAGAAATATTCCCAGCTTCAGCTTTTGAGATATGAACATTTCCGTATAAACTTCCCACCTTATATTTTCATCTACCAGACATGACTTTAGGAAGGATGGTCACCTTTTCTCTGCACATACTGAGAATTTTAACCTAAAAGTCAGTTTTTCAGTAGGATCTGGTACCTAAAGTATTTAGTTCTTTCTGAAATACAAGTTTAAATGCACAAACAATGCAGAGTAACATACTTTCAATTTAAAAAAAATTAAAATCTTTCACATGTAAACTTTTCATGGAATGCAATAAATCACAAGTATTTGGTGAAAATAATTCCCTTCAGAAATCTTTCAGAAGATCTCTTGCAAAAAAATAAGTGTCCAGAATATGAGACAAATATTTTAAAGCCGATGAAATATTCGAAAGTACTGACATATCAAAAAAACTAGTGGTTTTTTTTTCTTTCATTTCACCCTCAACAAGCTGTAGCTCTCCAAGCAGAAATCTGTATTTGTGTATGTGCACTCATACATGCACTCATATTTGTGAAGAAATGGGGTTGCTCTCCTTTCTCCTTTCTTACTGCTGTCTGTTTTTTTTTTTCTCTTCCTTATGTCTTTGGGAGTTAGGTTCTCCTTCTTATTCTCAGTGATTGTGAGAGAAGGGCTCCTTTTTTAACTTGAGGGTCTATTTTAGCAATACATTTAAATACTGCTCTGCAATAGCATTCCCCCTCCCTCACAAGCAAGCAAAGTGAATTTGTCAAGGGTTGCTTGCAGCTTTGGGGGAGAGGAGAATCACAAACAGCAGCCAACCTACTGCAGTGTCTCTGAGAAATTGATCTTGTTCTGCTGTGTCAGAATAAGACTTTGATGATAATGACATTTTCAGCTGCAGACAAAATCCTTTTTAATTTATTTGAGGGGGAAGAGACTGAAATGATTTTCTACTCCAGGATGTGCTTTACAGCTTGACTTACTTTTCAGGACTAACTCTCAGTTCAGGGGCAGGTAGGGAGTTCCTCTTGACATGACCCTGAAAAAAAGGAAGCAGTCCAAGGAGTTGGAGTTTTTAAATTATTCACTGAATGCTTTTCCTTAAAGATCATATCCTTGAGTCTCTTACTTGAGAATTAAATTAGGGAGGTAACAGAAATATTGTAGAATGAACTGGCAAACTTTAGGAAACTGAGACATAGATGAGGCAGAAGGGAACAGAATCCTTTTAAAAACCTCCAAGTTACTTTAATTTCTTCACAAAACAAAAACAACCAACGAAACAATAAAGTCCAGTTCCATGTCAGTCTAACCATAAACTTTTTCTTTTCCCTACTGAATTTTTGCATCTTTTTTCATTATTTTCATACAGGCAGCTATATGCTGTCTTAGTAGAGGATTTCCAGAATGCCCTAAGGTCCAATGTCATCTCCAGATACTTGGTCTTGTTTCAAAGCATCAGCTAATGTTTCCCTCACATTAGAGGAGTGCTTCGGTTTCTAAAATTACTGGTATGCCACCTCAATTAATTGAGAATAGGAACATTCCTCAGTGTAATAATTGAAAGAACTAGATGATTTATTTTGTAAAAAGTTTCTGTCAGCTTCATGAAAACCTGGGAGTTTTGAGAGCTGAATCTGTTTCTGATTCTCTAGACAGCTGTTCCCATGCAATTATTATTTTCAAGGTTTAAAATTGACAGTAAAAAGGCTTTGTATGCTTAAATGTATCTTTTAAAATCCTTTCTTCTGACATCAGCATTCCAGCTCTGCACATGCAATTTGCCCATGGATAACTGGTGAGAAGTAGTTGAAAGACATTTTTTACACAGATTTACAAATTACCAGAGGAACAACAAATATACAAGTGTTATGCAAGGGGTGAAAAGCAACAATTCATTGCAGTCCTTGTCTCCAGGAGAACCTGGTGCTTCTGTAGGAAGCCATCACTTAGCTATCACTAAGGCACTTTCCTTCCTTAATTCACCTTGTCTGAAGGCAAAGAACAGCTTGTACAGTCAGCTTCCTCCAAGTTTTATTTGAACTTTTAACATAGCCAGATAAGTACAAAAAATGCTTCTACCTGAGCACCACATCATCCAGCCCATGGTTGAAGACTGTCAGGTATCAATACCCTCTTCATTCCTCAAGTACCTATCAGTCCACAGGGAGTTACTAGTGGGGATCAGGCATGCCAAAACAAACGGCATTGTCTCACATCATGGCCCAATTTCAGAGGAGGCTTGTCCAGTGGAAAGTACAAGATGCCTCAAAAGCAATAAAGTATATTCTTAATCAACAAACTGGTAGTCTGTGCACACTAGTTGCTTAGCTCTTGTTGTTTAGATAGTTTTGCTCATAATTTGAGGAACAAGTCATGCAGATAAATGGACATTTTCTCACTGAAGGCAAGGCTATGATCAAGCAACTAAATTTTGATCTTTGAAATTTCTCTGCAAAAATGGTATGGATTTTATTCCTTATTCAGAGATAAGGCTTGCAAGTTTATCCTGTAATTTTGAGGTTATTCATGATTGGAGTGAAAGTAATGAATGCACAGAGATTGGTTTAATATATTTATGTAAACAGTGCCATATAAATACAATTTCGGATTTAAGCCTTAAAATTTCATAGAAACACTCTTTTGCTTTGGGTCTTTTTATACATGCATCTGTAAAGACATAGATATGTGGTTAAAAACAGATATAAATATAGATATAAACTAGATATAGACATGGATATAGATAGCTCTATCATCTTAGGGAAATAAAGAAAAAGAAACACATATCAGCTTCTCAGCTGGTTGAAACCAATGCCTCTCTTTTCTAAGAGAGAAATGGGCACCATCTCTAGAAATAATCATGAGAGGAGCACCTGAGAAATTCTGAAAATAAGAATTCCAAATAGCTGGCTAACTCATTGTTAATGTTTATCTATGGCAATTATTCTCTAAAGGAAAAAATGGTAAGTAATTTCATATTCATACCAGACGGACAAAGCTCATAAAAAGAAATTGCCTTTTAGATTAAAAAAAACCCTGAACCCAGCAACAAAAAACAGCAAAACAAAACAAAAACAACCAACGAAACAACCAAAAAAAACCCCAAAAACCCCAAAAATGCCACCATCCACACACAACAAAAAAATCCTACAACTTGGAGCAAGGTGTAAAGTACCTAAAAGCACTGCAAAGGAGCATCACTGATCATCAGAGATCACTTTTACTACAAAGATGTTGATAGTTTCCCTAACACTAATAAGATTTTCCTGTGTATAAGTTTTAATAACCCCTACTTGAAAAATATTCAATATACTTGCTCCACTTTGACTTGTGTACTTTAGCTCATAAGGTCACAGCAACCCTCTTATCAGCCAACAGCAGAGCTGCAGCAGTAATAGGAGATGTCATCTTAGATTAATGCAACTGAAAATTGCCTGCAATTTTTTATACTTCTGTCTCTTGTGTGCACTTTAAAGTTTCATTTTTATCTCAGAACATCCTTGGTCACACCACTCCTGATACTTGAGGAAAATATTTGAATGCACCATTAGAAATGATTATGATCTTCAGTAATAATTATTTCCTTAGAATTTGTGAGAAATCAAAGGAGAGTGTGTCTCAGGAATTACATGTGGAACAGTGTAAATATATAGGCTTCTGCCTAAATTAACTCTCAAAATACACTTCCTTATATTTCAGTTTTACTTTTTATCTGAGACATTGACCCCCCCTTGACAAAGTATCAGCCAAAAATATGGATTTCTTCTACACTAACAGAAGAGCAATCAGAACTTTTTTGATATCCTGATCATTCATAGAGTCGATAATTTTGAATTATGTATGATGCTGCTATATTTTTTTACTTCAGTGTCAAAAAAAAAAGCAAGCTTCTTTTTCCAACTTTATTAGACTACATAGACAGCAAGAAGCTCAATATATGGGGCTTATGTATGGACACATACAGACAGAGTAAAAAGTCTGGAATTAATTTAGCATAATCTTTTTTTGGGAAAAAAAACTGTAGGAAATATAGGAAAGTATAAAAATTGTATTTATTTTTTCTCAATATTTTTAAACAAATAATTTCTCTAGAACTGATCTTTCTGAAGTTCAAAAAATACTATTATGTCCCCTCTTGTCTCAGGTAAATAAAAAGCCGAAGTGAAAAATCTTTAACACAGGAAAAATATTGAAACCCCACATTAAAATCTACATTATGACCTTGATTTAACTAAAGTTTGAGGAGGCACTATTCTTGTCTGATTAAAAACTTTCTTCCATATAGAAGGATCGTTATTTCCAGAAAGTTAACATTTTTTGTATTGTTAAGGGTGAAATGTAAGATAAAATATGCTTAGAAATATGCCTGAGCCATACCTGTTTTAGACCAAAAGTGTGCACAGTAATCACAACCAACACTTCTGTCCATGTCACATCTCGTTAAAAGGAACTTTGTGCACAACTGTGGAGGACAACCATATTGAGCCTAACACATTCTGAAGGCAATGACAATTTAGCATGGAACCCGCTATTAGATTGCATTTATTATTCATATTTTTAGCATCATTCTCATGTGGAAAGCAAAAACTGTAAAAAAGAGATAGACAATGTGAAGAATACCACAGTAAGCAAGTTCAAATTGCTTGGTGCAATCAAGGTGTCATAGAAATATTAGACTTTATTCAAATTACATACATATAGATATATTTAAAGAATATATTTTTGCAATTTTAAAGGAAAATTATTTATAAGAAGGAAAAGGAGAGACAAGAAATGTAGAGTCCCCAATTTGTGTAAAGAAAGGACGTCAGTATCTGCAAATAGAAAAATTATTAAGGAACATATTTTAATGTTCATAAAGTCATATTTAACAGTTTTAAATTTATTTAGATTATGCATTTATTGTACCTATAATCCAACAAAAATAGCTTATACCTTCATCAAGTTATTAACTGACAAGAAAAGATCTGGATAGATCTCCATCAAAGTCCTTACACAAAATTCTGACACATTTTAAAGTGTTTTGATCTTCCATATAGAAATGTAATAATAATACTTGGCATTTTTTATCGCACAAAAACAAAATCCACTCCCCAGTAAAATCCAGAATTTATTTTAAAAAATCCAGAAAAAGAAATTTGAAATATATGCTGAGTTTAATGTTTTTTGACAACATATGAGAAATTATCTATAGAATCCAGAAGAAATTAAAGTAGATCCACGCTCAAGCACTTGAACAGAGATGACAAATTTGTCCCAGATATTTCAGGAGAAGAGTTTAATGAGAAGATTCCAGAAAAAATTTAATAAAAAATGAGGGTTTTTTCCATGCTATTATTTCAAATTTTAGTAAGAGCAAAATAGGATACAGTGGAGAGACCACTTGAAGTGGCTGGATTTATACTCAGATCATAACATGAGTGTAAATAGACTAATAACTAAAAGGTGTCTCAGTTTAATACAGAGATATTTTACCCACAAACAAAGACTTAAAATCCAAATCCTTAAACAAAACACACCATAGTAGAAATCCTGTCTCAAATTACAATAATATTAACAAAGGCTTGAATTCTTCTGAGTTTGGTTGTGATAGAGCTAATTTTATTCATAGTAGTTCCTATGGAGTTCTTTTGGATTTGTGATCAAAACAGTGATAAAAACATGGGAATGTTTTAGCTATTTCTGAACAGTGCTTACAAAGTGGCAAAGCTTTTCTTGCTTCCCCACACTGCCACACCAGCAAGGACCACGGGAGATACACAAGAGGCTGAAAAGGGGCACAGCCAGGACAGCTGACCTCAACTGACCAAAGGGATCTCCCATGGCATATGATGTGGTGCCCAGCAATAAAAGTTGGGGCAAGAAGGAGGAAGGAAGGTCACTCGGAGTGATGGTGTTTTTCTTCTCAAGTTACTATTATGCATTCCTGTCTTCCTGGCTGAATACCTCTCTGGTTACTACCCTTCCTAACATTTTAGAAAAACAGGACTCCACAGAAAAGTATTAGAGAAACATTAAGAGTGGTTGTTACCATCTAAATATTTTTTTTCTATTAGAAAAGAATCTATAAAATGCTCTAAATACAGCATTAGCTGATTTATATGGCGTGGGGAAAGCCTCTGAAGACCCTTTAAAGTAAGAGGAGGCCATGGACAATGCATTTATCTCAAAAAATAAAAGGCCTCTAGCTGAAGTTTATGCTGTGCATGTGAGAAAGAGAGATAACATTTAACTTCCAAATTACCATCAATTTAACAAAATCACATAAAAACTATATTCTGCATTATAATGGTGATTTTACATATTTTCCTGAATGTAACAGAATAAGTAAAAATACTGCCAGTATTCTCTGTGTATGGTAAAGGAAACTGTGCAAGTAGAGACATTACTGGACAACAAAGAACCAACAGAGAGACCTTTTAAAATTACCCTAATATTAAGAACAAGTTATTGTCTCTTGATTGTAATTTGCACCTTCTCAGGCACAAAGCTAATCACCAGTTAATTGCTAATCCATAAAATCACACATCATTAGTTCCAGTACTCATGGAGATGCTTGGCTAAAAAATGTAAAGTTCTAGCAAGAAATAAGGATGTTTTAATGCAAAATAATGTTCATATTGTTTATTTCACTATCTTCTTTTTATTAAACGCTTGTAATTTTCCAATTAGTCAACTCACATACAGAAAAAGTTCATTTTTAAGATTAGACAAATCACAGAATTCTACCTATTTGCAGTAGAAGTGTGTTTATGCAGGCATATTCTTCTGTTAAACTAAAACTTTAAAATACATTTTGTTTTGAGAGGGCAAGTTTTGGCTTGTCTGTGTGAAACACATACAGGAAATTTTAGAAGATCTGTAACTGTGTCACCTTTGCTGTTTTTTCCTATTTGCCTTTTACTTGTGTTCTGCTTATTATTAACCCTGTTATTAGTGAGTGAGCTCTGGTATAGTAATGAATCTACCAGACCTTTTCTGTGTGCACATTTTTTCAGCACATGTTTTCCAAAGCCTTAGCAGGTTTGCATATCAAAGCTTTTCCTTGCACACCCCTAAGGGACTCATTTCTCCATAGTAACACTAGACCCTACAGTATAATGCTTGATTTATTTTTCTATCAACTACAGTTCTATACCTACACAGCCTTTTCTATTTGTTACTGTCTAGAGGATACAGCACTGACCCTGCCTGCTCAGTGTGCAGGGACTCATGCCTGCAAGCACTAAGGCTTTATAAGACTTATCCCTGTGCCTTTACTTGTCATATCAGCAGCTTCATCTGCAGAAATACATTCTGACTGACTAAGCCTGAGGTAGACAATGCTTAATTCTCCATTACAAAATCTTCCAGGAAGAAGAGAGAGATTCAGCTGCAGGGCATCCGTCCTGTCAGCACCCTATTATCCTAACACACCATTTACTCTGTTACTGCTTTTAAGCTGGCCTTATTCAGTCTGATTATCATGTTAGAGCCTTGTCCTGGACCACTGTACACAGAGTATTTTTATTCAGCTGCTATTCTGAGACTCCAGCTATTTGTCTTTCTTGTACCTCCTTATTGTACCTTCATTGCCCATGAACAAATGGAGTTCAGAAGATTTCCCATACTTGAACTAGGTATTACAAGGCAAAATATGAGCTAGTTTTACACTGTGAAGGAAAACAAGTAAGGCAAGTAGAAAGAGCTTTTAAAAATCAGTTTAAAATATACAGTTTCTAGATTTTACTCTCTCATAACTGAGAGAATGGATCCATACTTTGCATTGATAAGCAGCACAGTCACATGTAACAGATATCTGTGCAATAGATCACAAAGATCACGTAACATTTACCATTTTACTCCCCATGCTTTTAATCCAGCAAGGCTTCTGACACCATATAGTAACCTTAATACAGAATAAAGGGATCACAGGCTACAGAATCAATACCCAGCACACAGAAATAAGGAGCAATTAACAACCTATAATTCATTAAACATACACCCAGTTTTATGCATTTTTTTTCTGAGGGTTTAATGGAATACTTTTGAAAGAAATCTGTTTTTCAAAACTTCATAAGAATTCTGACTACATCCAGTTGAAGATGAGGGTGCTTACAAAGTTTTGCAAAACATAGCTGAGGTTTCAAAAGAAGAAACAACAGAAAAAATACATAAAATAAAAAGTCAATAAAATTTTGGAACATTACAGTGATTTGAAAATTTCAGATTTGAATTTCTAATTCTGTTTTTTTTTGTATTCAGCAACATCATTCAGTGTTCAAGTTTATTCTTCTTAAATTCATAGAAATATAATTGTCTTCAGTCTGTTGTCTCCTTTTTTCCCATCTTTAAAACAATGTACAAAAGCATACTAATTCTCTGATAGAGCACATATTTTTAAATCACATTTTCCTTTTAAAATTATAGCATATTGAAGGCTATTTAAGCCAGTTAACACAATGGAAAAAATGGTTTCAGAGAGTAAACTATGCGATCCTGGCTAAATCTATTAATCACCTATTGAGGAGAAACTGTTCACCTGATTAAAATATAATAGATCTGGCCTCTTGCTTCTTCAAAGTTATAAAAGAAAGTATAAAGAAAAAACATTGCATTCTGAATTGACTTTTTAATTTATTATGTGACTAGTACCACTTTACAGTCTTAGAAAAAATATCAATACAAAGTTTATACAGTTTCCCAGGCCTAGTTCATCAATGTTCTTACACCATCAAGGGTTAATGGCTATGTTTCACAGTTTGAGAAGGCACTGAGAATATCCTCATAAAGAGTTTGCATGATTAGGTCTTTACAACCAGCAGACCTGTAAATTAGCACTGCAAATAGGCTTTGTGCAGACAGCATCATTTGGTAGAGCAGGTATGATCTGAATGCACAAGCATGCCCTGTACATTATTGTGAAACTGAGTTTCCTAGAAGTTAACTTCTCTGTAGCCAATGGAAACAATAGCCTTGAAGTGTTCTTTTCTATATTTTTCGCTGTTTTTAAACTCTGCTGATCGGTAATATCAAATGATGATTAGTGACTGGCAAATCACACTATGTGATTCTACATATTTCAATATGAAGTAGTAGAAAATATATAAGTAGGCCAAAGTACAGAAGCAACAAAAGAAAGTATTCCTGTAATGAAAAATACAATTACTGGGAAGTTGTCCTGAGAGATGAAGTAAATTTTGTGCTTGTTTAAAAAAAAATCCAGAAATTGATGTACTTGGATTATTCAATATTAAGCAATTCTGTAGACTGAGACTGTTCACTGAAGTGGGAGAACAGAACACTAATGTGTAACCTGATACTGTAAGTGAAAAAAAATTTGATGCCAACATCACTGAAACACAGCTGTGCTAATAATCTAGGTTGTTGTTTGGGGTTTTCCAGCAGACACACAACATTTTTTTCTCCCACAATCACAGTCATCACGTTTGGTTAGCCAAAGGTGGAGAATTGTTTCTCACAGGGAAAGGTCATTCCATGGAATTTCAGAAATAAAGAGAATCTATTCTCAGGAGCAATGTTGAAGTCTTATACCAAGGGCAGACAGAATGTGTTTTTTTTTTTCATTTTTCTGTATGTCAGAAAGACATAAATTGCAGAATGAAAAAGTAATGCAGAATAAGATTGAGTTAAAATTGGGAAAAAATGTCATGACCATGAGAAAATCCATCCACATTGAAAAAAGTTTAATGGGATTGAGTTTGGCTTTATATTTAGAAATGCATTTATGATTTTAAAATTGTGTTTTGTCATTAAGGTACAATTAGAAGTGTAAGTCAATTCTGTTGGAACTGCACGTTTATTTGAAGTGGGTATCCTATGTGTTTAACTACAGTCTGCTTTGTATTTACAGACCATTCAAATTAACAATACACTTTTGCAAAAGGGAAGACAAACCTTGAAAGTAGTTACAGAAAGGAAGTGATCCTGATAATTCATACTCAGGAGATTTTTATTATCCCCCAGAGTTTTAATAAAAGAATTACTAATCTATAAAATTATCATTGTGTCTCTCTACCTATAATATTAAAGGATGTAGTAAAGACAATTTCTATCCTTTGTTGTTTAATCTAAGTTTTAGTATTATTTTTAATGAAGTAACTGAATATTCACTTCTGCCCTTACATTACTAAGAGACTTCAGATCTGTATTTCAGAAAACATTACTAACATAAGCCTTGCAATTGGGGCTTATGAGAGACAGGGCAAAATATTTAGTCTGAATGTTTGTTTTGCATTTTATTGTCAGGATTTATCCAACACCTAACTTTAAATGTCACTATTAGAGTGTCTAGCTACTGAAAATTCAATGTACAAAATGGTATAAAAAAACAATGACCATGCAGTGAACAAAGAAACAACGATGAAGTGGGGAACCCAGAACCCAGAACCAAAATTAACTGCTCCTAAGACCATCAAAACTGATTGAATAAGTTCTAATGCCCGGAAATGTCCATAGCATCATTTAATTTCTGAAATATGCTAAGACTCATTGACCTCCTAAAGGGTTGTGCTATGTATAACTGTTTCATCTTATGGCTGCTTTTCATTATGTTTTGTAGCTCATGTTACTTTTTAAATTTTAATTATTTCTGTTTGCTCCTTTATTTTTATTTTTAATCAGATCATTTAACTTTGATGTATTCACAATATAAACATTTTATTTCCTGACAATCTAAATGCCAACATAGAATTAAGAACAGTCAAATACATGTCAACTTTTTTAAAAGGAGACCATAATTTGCAAGAGTATAAACCAGATCAATTGCCAGGAGATAGGCTTCTGAAGCAATAGTTTCCGTATTTAAACATTTTCTAAAATAAAGCATTCTTCTTAGTAAATCTTTAATAGGTATTCATATCAATTTAATATATAGATGTAAAAAAATGCCTTTTTAAAATTAGACACCTATCCTTCTATTTGTGACTAACTGTTTCAATAGCACTTAGCAGAAGAGAGCCAAGTATTTTTAGTAACATTCAGAGGATGACACAGGGAACCTTAAATAGTACCCTGCCTTAAAACAGCGATCTTTAAAAATACTTCAGCTGAATCATAATATTGTTATTCAAGTACATTTTGTCAGTGAACTGTGTGTCTGAATGGGATTTTCCCTCATGTTTCACCCTTAGTTCACTCACCCAGTAAGTGTTCAGAGTAAAAGGCTGTTTTTTTAAGATTGGACAAGAACTTATTCTTTGTCAAAATAACTAAAGGATTAACCCATCTTTACCCAAAGAATAATAACTAGATCTCTTTTTTATATAATAGAACTATTCACAAAAATAAAGGGTATCTCAGATGAGGGAACTCCATGCATTCTATTGAAGGTAGCCTCTTATGCAGGCAAGAAATCAAATGCGTTAGGTTGAAGAAAGCAAATGTGTAAGGAAACTCTCATGATCATTCAGGTGTAGCCTAGGGTTCTGGAAGTTTCTTGACTACTAATTGATTGTATCATTGAGATCACCCTCTAACATTTTTGTTCCACACACTTCCTCACAGTATTAGTTCGTGCCCACTGTCAGAGGGTGATGAACAGTGGGACCCAATGTACAGTTTTCCTCCTAGAATAATTTTTAAGTTGTTTATGTGAGAGAAGAGGAAGTTGTAGTTCCAATCACTGTTCCCTGGGTATCTTCTGTTTATATCCAACGGCAGTCTGTCTGTAAAGTGTGCATCTGTTTCTTGAGACTAGGTAGCTCAAACCACGCACCTAGAGATATCTGTATTTTAAACCATGCACTATTGATTTTAGATACCTTCTGGAATTAGTCAGAGATTCAGAAGAGAGGAATCGAATCACTACATGAAACCATCTCCACCTTTGTGGTTTTCTGATCCATAGTTTTAGCTAATGTTTGGATTTTATTAGCCTTGTGAATATTTTAGCTCAAACTTTTACAAAATTCTGGAAAAAAAAATCAGTTCCCTGTGAGAGAAAATAAGGTGCAGACTGCCTTATTGACAGAGTAGACAAAATACATTTAGAATATTGTATTCAAACTTGAACATTACTGCAACTGCTCTAATAAAAACTGCTGTATGTATTAATGACAGCTATAAAACCATTTCTCCTAGTCCAAACACAAATCTGTATCACATAGGGGNCCTTGTAAAATTTTAGCTCAAACTTTTACAAAAATTCTGGAAAAAAAAATCAGTTCCCTGTGAGAGAAAATAAGGTGCAGACTGCCTTATTGACAGAGTAGACAAAATACATTTAGAATATTGTATTCAAACTTGAACATTACTGCAACTGCTCTAATAAAAACTGCTGTATGTATTAATGACAGCTATAAAACCATTTCTCCTAGTCCAAACACAAATCTGTATCACATAGGGGGCTGGTATCTATTACTCAGTGGCTGCATATGCTTGCTAGACCTCTTACCAAACATAATATTCACAAGGCTAACCTCTCTGTATTCCTCACAGGCTACCTTGTCCTTGCTTCTGCCCCTGTAGGCTTCCTCTACGTGTTTGAACTTGTCCAGGCGCTCCTAATTCAGCCATGAAGGCCTCCTGGAACATTTTTCCCAATTTCCTCTTCACTGGACTGCATTGCTGCTCATCTTGGAGGAAGTGATAGTTGATAATCAACCAGATTTTTTGGCCCCTCCTCCCTCCAGGGCTTTATTTCACAATACTCTACCAAGCAGGTCCCTGAAGAGCCCAAAGTCTGCTTTCCCAAAATCCAAGGTACAGAGCTTGCTGTAGACCATCCTCACTGCCCTGAGGATATCAAACTCCATCATTTCATGGTCACTGCAGACAAGGTTTCTCTTGAGCTACACATTCCTCACCGGTTCTTCCTTGCTGGTGAGAACAAGGTCCAGCATAGCATCTTTCCTCACCAGCTCCTCTCCACTTGGAGAAGTGACAGATTATTCTGGAGTCATGGACTGGCTTGTGTTGAAAGGGGTTTTAAAGATCATCTAGTTCCAACCCCACTGCTCTGGGCAGGGACATCTTCCACTAAACCACGTTGCTCAAAGTCCCATCCAACCTGGCCTTAAACATTTCCAGGGATAGGGCATCCACAACTTACACTAGGGAAAAGTTAATTTGATTAGGAAGAAGAATTGCAATGCTGAGAAAGTTATATTACTATATGGGGAAATGCTAAGTTAACAGCTGATAATTTTTTCCCTTACCATTTTGAACACACTGCGATATTTGCTGAATATAGCAAGGTTAAATTAACTGGCTTATCAGCTGCCAATCTACTGCTCTTGTTTAGCCAAGTTATATTCACAGTTCTATAGATGCTCATTCTCTAAAACAGCCTCAAAAATCTTGAGTTTTTTACTTACAGATTGTAGGGCATTAAGATAAACTTATCTTCAAATAAAAAATGTTTGTAACTCAGTCTCATCATTTTATGTCAGATTGGTTGCTATACTGAAAAAAATACTCTGGTTCAAATGGGTCTGGAAAAGACAGAAAACATTTGCCTGGTTTGAGCTTTCTATCCTCTGCTTGGCAGCAGTCCTTCTCTCATACTCTATTTAATGTCAAATCAGGGAATGGAAGATTTCCTGGATATTGGAAAATACTTTCATTAAGCCAAAAATGTTACAAATGGACAGAGGATTATACACTAACGTGGGATGTAGAAAGTGATTCAGAGTCACTGATGAGCAACAGATGTAATGTTTGACTCAGAATAAGCAAAATTAAGTGGACATGGAAAAATAATGGAGGTAACTCCAAGGTTAAAGCTAGGAAGTAGTTCATATATATTATCCAGACAAAATAGTGCTCATCTCTATTGGCAACACTGCTGGTGTCAAGCCATTTGCTAAGATGCTAAAAATTTCACTGAATTTTTTGTATCATCCCTTTAGGTATAAAGGAATCTCATCCAATGATACAGCTGGAATTAGTAATGAGGGTTGGGTGTTTTTTTGGTTGTGCTCCCTCTTCCTTACCCGACAATGGTATGTACACTAAAAAGGTAAACTAGGCTTTGTTGGAAATGGTAACCCACCAGACTTACGTCTTCTTTGGCTTCTTTGTGTATGGCCTAGGAACTGATGCCATGCATGAAAAATACACGTTCAGATTATGGACCCTGGTTTGGTCATTTCTGAACAGCAGTGTGCTGCATTTCACTGGCAGATTTTTCTGTCAATTATTCATGTAGGTCATAGACACACAGAACAAGGTAGCTTGGAAGGCACCTCCAGGGGTAATATTGTCTAGGCTTCTGCTCAGACCAGGATAATTTGAATCTCTACAATGATGGAGACTACACAGAAAATCTGTTCCAGTGTTTGACCATCTTCATGACAAAATTTAATTTCCTTAAGCTTAGTTGAATTGTAACTCATATCATCATTTACCCCTGCTCCCACTTTATAAAACTCCTGGTCTTGTCTTTTGCTCTGCCATTATAGACAGCACTGTCTCCTTGGCTTAGTCTTTTCACCACTGAACAGGCCCAGCTATCTTAGCTTCTCCTCATATGTCATGTGTTCCAGCTTCCTGAACATCTGGGACACCCTTAATGGACTTGCTCCAGTATATCCAGTCTCTCTGGTATATAGGAGCCCAAAACCTGATGCAGTATTCCAAGTGCAGTCCCAAATTTTTCAACTTCTGAAAATCAGAGAAGTTTGGCAAAAGTTTGGAGCAGCATTCAACCAACATAAAAAATTTCACAAAGCATTAGCTTAGGACCATTCCACTCAGGAAACTCCAAATCCACCTGATTTTAAGTTACTCAAAACACCAAGAAGAGAGAATTAGAATAAGAAAGAGAATATGACAGAAAATATACAGAAAAGGATAACTATAGCTACCATTCTTGGGTTCCAGCAGTGTCTCAAATGATAAAACATCCAAGGAAAGGTAGAGGCATGATATATGTTTGCCTCACGCTTCAGTTTAAATACGTTTTGGCTTTCCTGAGCCCTTCCCCCAGGTGGGACTTCCTGTCTGGTGGCCACTCAGGAACTGGGTTAAGGGCTCCAGACTCAGGTGTGGAGCACTGCCTCTGGTATGCCAGGGATTAGTAGCCACTGAAGGGTAGGATGCAGGCCCAGGAAGGGTGGGATGTGCAGAGCAGGGCATCACCTCACCAGAACAATGCTTGGCCTGTCCCTTCTACCACCCCCCACCCCCCCAGAATGTTTGAAACCAGAAATCCTTCTGGTCTCTCACACTGAGACAGCTGTGCTTTGCTCAGGCAAAGCAAGGGCAGAAATATCACCAGTCCTTAGATCCTGCATTGGTCTTGATGTATGGGGCTGGGGTTTCAAGACGAAGAAAACACAAGAGTAAGAGAGAATAAATAGAAGAGAAAGAGATCCAGAGAAAGGAGAGGGAGGAGGCCGATTCCACCCTGCTTTATAGCTCACCTGTTGCTTGCCTCTTATGTAAACTAGGCTTTTCACACTGTTTTGTTCACATGTGCACAGCCAGCCCTTCCCCAGGAAGCGAGTAGGGGGGGCACAGAGATGAGGATCTGAGCGTGAGTCTCAAGGTGGAGCAGGAAGTTGGCTGGGAACAGAGCAGACCCACCCCTGTGAGACCCTCTCCTCTGACCACATATTTCCTGTCATAACAGCAAGAATATTTGAGACAAAACATGCTTAGGTCTGATCCTCTACCCAAGTCTGCAATTAGGTCATAACAAAGCTTTCTCTTCCAGGATGAACAAACCCAATTCTCAAAATCTTTCCTCACAGGAGAGGTGCTCCATCCTTCTAATCATCTTGACGTTCCTCTTCTGTACTCACTACAATAGGTTCACGTCCTCCTTGTGCTAGGGATCTCATAGCTGGATGCAGTTATTTGCCCAACAGGAAGACAAGGTTTTTTTCTGGAAGAGAAATTTGTGTTTACCTTTGCTGAAATTCATGAAGTTTTTTCAGCTCAATTTTCCAGCTTATTGATGTCCCTTCACACAGCAGCTCTCTTGTTCAGTGTGCCAATTTCTCCTCTAAGTTTTTATCTTCCATAAATTCATAGAGGGTGTACTCTACCTACTCTGTTGCATCAATCAGATCATTAATGATCATATAAACTCTATTTGCCTCAGTATCCTCGAGGGATGCCATTACTAACTGACTGCCAGTTGGATTTTGTGCTACTGGTCACTACAAATTCAGCCTGACAGTCAAGATAATTTTTTACTCACCTTATCATGCACTTATCCAGTAAGTTTTGCTTTAAGGAGTATATGTCAAAGGCCTTGCTAAAGACGATTCAGTGGGCCAAGAGCAGTTTGTGCACAGATATAAGCAGTTAACTTTTTAGTTACAAGTTAGATAAAACAACCGCCACAGGAATTGTGTTAGTTATGGTTCTTTAAAAACAGCTACATTTAATGGTAAGTAGTGATCAGTGAACGCAAATGAAAATGGTTTCACAACTGATTGAAATATCAGGGAAAGAGAGATTTGGCACACACCTAAGGTCTTTTCCTTGTCTAAAAAACTACAGCAGAAGAATTCCTCTCATTTTGATACAAACAGTAGCTGTTGGTTATCAGAAGGTGCTGTGCTGGTGCACAAGTCTCAAGTATTCATCCTTATTTGTCAGAAAACATAAAACATATTTTATATACGCCTGCACTTTTCAGGAGAGATGAATCATATTGAACAATAATAATTTAACAATTGCCAATAATTTATCTTAATTTACCAATTCCTGGAGAGATAGCTTGGATATAATAGACCTCCTAGTGTAAGAATGAAGAAATATTTATGTCATGCAGAGTTGTAAGAAGTTCAAAGCTTGTGGGTTTTTTATCAGACATTTAACANTGGTGGCCACTCAGGAACTGGGTTAAGGGCTCCAGACTCAGGTGTGGAGCACTGCCTCTGGTATGCCAGGGATTAGTAGCCACTGAAGGGTAGGATACAGGCCCAGGAAGGGTGGGATGTGCAGAGCAGGGCATCACCTCACCAGAACAATGCTTGGCCTGTCCCTTCTACCACCCCCCACCCCCCCAGAATGTTTGAAACCAGAAATCCTTCTGGTCTCTCACACTGAGACAGCTGTGCTTTGCTCAGGCAAAGCAAGGGCAGAAATATCACCAGTCCTTAGATCCTGCATTGGTCTTGATGTATGGGGCTGGGGTTTCAAGACGAAGAAAACACAAGAGTAAGAGAGAATAAATAGAAGAGAAAGAGATCCAGAGAAAGGAGAGGGAGGAGGCCGATTCCACCCTGCTTTATAGCTCACCTGTTGCTTGCCTCTTATGTAAACTAGGCTTTTCACACTGTTTTGTTCACATGTGCACAGCCAGCCCTTCCCCAGGAAGTGAGTAGGGGGGGCACAGAGATGAGGATCTGAGCGTGAGTCTCAAGGTGGAGCAGGAAGTTGGCTGGGAACAGAGCAGACCCACCCCTGTGAGACCCTCTCCTCTGACCACATATTTCCTGTCATAACAGCAAGAATATTTGAGACAAAACATGCTTAGGTCTGATCCTCTACCCAAGTCTGCAATTAGGTCATAACAAAGCTTTCTCTTCCAGGATGAACAAACCCAATTCTCAAAATCTTTCCTCACAGGAGAGGTGCTCCATCCTTCTAATCATCTTGACGTTCCTCTTCTGTACTCACTACAATAGGTTCACGTCCTCCTTGTGCTAGGGATCTCATAGCTGGATGCAGTTATTTGCCCAACAGGAAGACAAGGTTTTTTTCTGGAAGAGAAATTTGTGTTTACCTTTGCTGAAATTCATGAAGTTTTTTCAGCTCAATTTTCCAGCTTATTGATGTCCCTTCACACAGCAGCTCTCTTGTTCAGTGTGCCAATTTCTCCTCTAAGTTTTTTATCTTCCATAAATTCATAGAGGGTGTACTCTACCTACTCTGTTGCATCAATCAGATCATTAATGATCATATAAACTCTATTTGCCTCAGTATCCTCGAGGGATGCCATTACTAACTGACTGCCAGTTGGATTTTGTGCTACTGGTCACTACAAATTCAGCCTGACAGTCAAGATAATTTTTTACTCACCTTATCATGCACTTATCCAGTAAGTTTTGCTTTAAGGAGTATATGTCAAAGGCCTTGCTAAAGACGATTCAGTGGGCCAAGAGCAGTTTGTGCACAGATATAAGCAGTTAACTTTTTAGTTACAAGTTAGATAAAACAACCGCCACAGGAATTGTGTTAGTTATGGTTCTTTAAAAACAGCTACATTTAATGGTAAGTAGTGATCAGTGAACGCAAATGAAAATGGTTTCACAACTGATTGAAATATCAGGGAAAGAGAGATTTGGCACACACCTAAGGTCTTTTCCTTGTCTAAAAAACTACAGCAGAAGAATTCCTCTCATTTTGATACAAACAGTAGCTGTTGGCTATCAGATGGTGCTGTGCTGGTGCACAAGTCTCAAGTATTCATCCTTATTTGTCAGAAAACATAAAACATATTTTATATATGCCTGCACTTTTCAGGAGAGATGAATCATATTGAACAATAATAATTTAACAATTGCCAATAATTTATCTTAATTTACCAATTCCTGGAGAGATAGCTTGGATATAATAGACCTCCTAGTGTAAGAATGAAGAAATCTTTATGTCATGCAGAGTTGTAAGAAGTTCAAAGCTTGTGGGTTGTTTTATCAGACATTTAACAGTTTTCTTATAAATGTGTATTTGACCAAAACATAATTGAAGATTTTTCTATGTTGCACCTGAGAAGCACTATATGTGATAACAAATAAATTAGTAAACAAATAATCTGTCACCCTTCGACTCTTTAAGTCTTGGACTGGGAAAGATAGTAAAATCTTAGAAATATTTCAATGGTAACCATATATATGTAATAAAAAGAAGAGAAAATAATATAAGATTCTGAGATGTCATTATCACTTGTCAACTTTTCCCTTTATTTTCAAGAAAATTGCCTAATAATGCTTACAGTCCTTTTTCAGCTAACATCTAATCATTTCTCTTTGCCTTATTGGAAAATTATTGCTGCTTATCCACACAGTGATGACAACAGTCTTCTAACCACTGCACAAAGGAACAAACAAATGACTTAAAGAGTAATTGACAACATTTATATGGGTTCTGTTTTCAATTGTGTTTCTGGGAAGTATGCTATAGGGAAGGATGGAGTATAAAGTCCTATGAATATTTAGCATAGTTCAGGGAAAATAAATTATGTCAAGTCTGAGATGCTGCCAACTAAAAAAATGCAAAATAGTGCCATGGAAGTTAAGGGCAATTCCAGGCCTTAGGTAAAATTTCATAGACAGCATCTGGAGATCCCTCTTTTCCAGTTCTGTTCCAAAAGAATCACTTCTTTGAGACAAAGTCAGAGGGGGATTAACTCTGTTACTTTTCTGAGGAAGACACCCTAGGGAAGAGGGAACTCTTGAGTATTTGGTGTTTCCTGCTGATTCTCTTGCAGCTGTACAAATTATAACCTAGTGCTTCCATAAGACCCTTACAAGGATTGGCTTTTTTTCCTTCAGATTTGCCAAGTATGACTAATAGAGCAATGCATTTACATGTACTTAGCCCACAGGGGTTTGAGGATTAATCCCTTATAAAGATATCTGGTCCTCAAGCGTAAAGAAAATTATTCTAGCAGGAACAAGCAATTTCCCCTCAAGGTGAAACAAAGACTACAACTAGGAAAAGATTTAAGAGTAAAGAAAAACAACAATTCTGTATCAAGTCTGGTCCTGCCAAATAGGATGACATGGAAGATATTTAAAGGGTGTTCATCTCTTGAAAGCCTGTTTGTTTCTCTTCCAG
The DNA here is from genome assembly GCA_013398075.1 of Notiomystis cincta. NCBI lineage: Eukaryota > Metazoa > Chordata > Aves > Passeriformes > Notiomystidae > Notiomystis > Notiomystis cincta. The sequence goes on from VZRX01023797.1 coordinate 310,307, forward strand.
GAATATGATTTGGCATGGTGATAAATATCTGCAGTCCCATATGTAGTCCTGTTTGTAGAAAACATATTGATAGCAATCATATGAAATTATCATGAGGATGGTTAAAAAAGTTAGTTATAAATAGAATTTTTATTATCTTTCATGTTATCAACCATTTGAGCTTCAAAGTAGGAAGTGCTTTTAAGGAAAAAGTCTTCTGTATGTATTAGCAGTTAATAACATTATGTAAAAGATGTCATTCAGATCTATCTCCAAAAGTCGTGCTACAACTGCATTCTAATTAGCTCATTATAAAGTATACCCAAATGCAGCCACTGAGATTAATTGTTAAATTGTTCTGTGTGGCATAAGAATGACTTTCGAGCATCAGAGAAGGAGAGAAAAAAAATCTTAGAAAGATGAAGTCGATTGTCCAAGATTAGAATTTTGGAGTTTTGCCAGGTCTGAAATGACAAAGAGCAAAAGTGTTTGGAAAACTTTATATTATTTGGTATTATGGATGCTCATAACTGGCAAATGAGTACCTATCTTTACCTAAGGGCATTTGTAATGTGGGAAACAGACTTATGAACATTTCGTCATTCTAAAAGGATTGATTTATCAGGTATGATGTGAACCTGACTAATTCAATTGAATTCTGTGATGCTGTGTCAGCCTTGCTTATTTTATAATACTTCAGTGTTTAGGATACTCACCCCAGAAGTAAACAAATTTGTGAGACTTCCCTCATTCTAATTTGATTTCAAGTTTCATCATCCTGCAAACATTCACTAAATATTGACCTTCTTGCTCTTATCAAATAATACACATTCTGTCCCTGATCAGATTTGTGAGCCACTGTGTAGACACTGCAAACTCAGAAGACTATTAGATGCCAGAATCAGACTCAATAGAGCTATCAGACATACAGGCATCTTCCATCTAAGGAGGATGGAATCATCAGCACCATCTTTAATATTTTTAATCAATTACTTTGTACTTTAAGACACTTGAGCAGTGCAAGAAACTAAGACTCAGACACAGTTACCTGAATCTAAAGCTATAGTCAGTCATCCATGTTGTGGCCTTCTGTGCCAGATCTGTGAATCCTGCGCATGGATGTCCAACCTAGTTTGAAGTAGATGAGAGGTAAAATCAATAAATATATTTCCAGAGGATCATATAGGTGCTTTGTAAGCCAGGAAGTCTTGTTTTGACCTTATATATGCTGTAATTCAGTAGGGTAATTAGATGACTGCTCAGTTTAATCATACGAGTATTGTTATGCTGTTGTCATCCATGAAAGCATTCACTTGTTTAGAAGTAGGTACATGGTACTATTACTGAATGAAACCTTTATCTGGGTAGTTCAGTTGCATGCATTTCAATTAGATAAGTTCTTCTTTTCTGTTTTGTTTGGTTTGTTTTTTCAATAGATGACTTTACAAGATCTTCATTACTTTCTAAATGCCAAAACTGCTGTTGACTTTTTGTCTCCTACTGACAAGTTGATTTAAAGTAATTCAGCAATTTAAAACCTTCATTAATTTCATCCTTTTCCCATTTAGTAATTGGACTAATCTTTGTACTATGTTCCCATCAGTATCTGTTGTAACATATCTGATTTTCTCTAACCCTCTGACTACATTAATTCCCTCCCCATTAATACCTTAGAGAGTGCTTTTCACTCTCTAAGGTATTATTTTCTGTAAGGTATTCTTGTCTTAGGGTATCACTTGTTTTTAACCCTAAAGTCCTCAAATAGTGGTTTTGAACTCCTGCTATAAGTAAAAAATCCCATTTTTGATATGTCTATCTATGTGAAGACTGGAAAGGTGAGTTAGCTGGAGTCAGCTGAGACTGGCTATGTCACAGAGGTTGTCCTAAAAAAGCCTCATTGCCAACAAATGGGCACCTCCATGGAAAACTACTTTCTGTTATCCAACTTGTCCACTTCCTCAGTTGTCTGTTTAGCTGTGCAGTGGAAGAACTAGGACTAAGGTCAGCACTGAGGTCAGACCTCATTTGTGCTGATGTCTCAAATACTTACAATAATAGCTAACACTGGGAAATAATGTATAAAAATAACTGTTTGGCTGTTAGTTTTGGATGAGTTAAATCTGTACTACGAAACATAAGCAACTGAAATAATGAAATACAGTAAGAGTAAAATGCTCTAGGGCAGATACTTAGAGATGCTAGCATGAAAAAAAACTTGACAGAAAAGCTCTGTTTTCCTCAGCCTTCAATAACATTTTTTTCTCTTCTTCTATTTTCTCTTTACCCAGTGTCAAAGATAACACTCCTGCCAAATCTAACCGCTGCCTCTTTGGATTGTAATTTCTGTCAGAAGACAACCCATTTCAAAATCATTTACATATCTGATAATTGCCACATCAGGGAAAGGTAGTACATGAAAATACAATAGGACTTCAGGCCTGTAACTCTTTTGAGGTCCTAAATCTCCATCTATACAGCAGCAAACTATATGAATCTTTATCCTTGATACATTACCATTAAAAGCTTTAATGTGAATTGAATTTATATTGATGTCTTTTTAGACTTTCACAGAAATAAGGAACTTGATGTAAATATATAATGAGAACAGTATAAAGTCGCTTAGTGCTTTGTTTTTTAAGAGACACTGATCTGTGTTGCTGGTCTGATTTTGTGTCACTGAAGCTGGAGGTTTAAACATTGCCTTCATTTAAGAGGGATGAAAGAGCCCCATGGTGCATGTGTGATATTACACTGCAGAATATAATGGGTTTGCAACACAAACATATAAATAAACAGCTACTCATGTGCTCACAATGCAAGAGACATCGTGGAAAGAGACAGATGTAGCTGCTACAGGCTGCTAAAATGGCCACTAGAAAAGTCTTTGCTGAAAGTCTGTCTCGGTTAAGTAAAGAATGGGCATGGAAATTATCAGCTGATTTATGTCTTTTGGGTTCAGAGAAACAATATTTATTGTTTTTACATTGTTAGTAAACAAGTAACTTCCTGATTTCTAATTTTACTGTGAACTGCTGTGATTCTGAGCTACAGAGGGCTGCTCAAATAAAAGAAAAAGGCAGGGAAGAGAGGGGGAAGGGAGTGTGTAAACAAATTTTAAAGGAGGATGAAGTATTTAAGTATTTTAAATCCAGATTCTCTTTTATTTAAATACATTCTTTCCTAAATTATCTCTTGGATTTTTATGACTAATTCATACCCCAATTGAAATGAATATGATAAAATGAGCTCATAGTAATTTCTATAAAAACTTTAAATGTAAGAAAATCCTTTGAAATTTCTTAGATTAAATTTGAGTGTAATACATTTTCTTCTTTGCTAAGCAGAAATTTTCTTCCTCATCTGCAGTATGAAGAACTTTTGTAAATTTTGTGAATTACCATGAGTCTACTGACAGCATCTGGACCATGAGAAGCCCATTAGCATGTTGCTAAGTGGCGTAATACAGCAATAAAATATTTATGTCTGGGACAGTACTCAAAGGAGACAAAATGTGTTTCCTGTCTCTTGACTTCTTCTGCATCTAATTAATTTCCTTTTTACCTTTATATAACAAAATGTTATTTACAAATCTTATCTTATACAAAAATTATGTTGGAAAGGAATATTGTTTACTTACCACTGAATTTTCTGAAAGGAAGTAAAAGCTTCTATTTCTCTCTAGCCTCTTTAATTATCATGTTCAAGTTCCAGTGAAACTATTTGCTTTGTTGATATATGTTTGCTTTTATTCCCAAAGGAAAATATATCTTCCAGAAATTATTAAGAAACACTATTGTTTTTGGAAGCCAACATTATATCTTTTTTTGAGGCATATGTGTCACATTTTGATATATCTTGTCAGGTTTAATCAATCCTGTTGATGCATGTGAGACATGATCCAATTTCACATGATCAGAATTGCTTCATTTGACATACCACCATGTGACATTGAAGGTCAAATTGCAAACAATAACAAACAAACAAAAACTTTGTACTGTATTAAAAATGTTAGGAGAACAGAAATAAGTCTTTAAAAATAGATAAGATTCTTAGATTTGAAATATTTGCATTTTAACTATTTGTTACATTTTGGTGGCCAAATCAGATTTTCTGGTATTATGAAATCAACCAGTAGTGTAACTTAGCACAGAGATAGAACCTTAACACTCTTTGGGATGATAATTCATTTGTAAAAACTGATAGGAAAATCTAAAATGGAGAATGAGGAGGTGCTTGCCCTTTGTTTTGTGAAGGCTGGGTAGATAGAGTACTGAACTGTACAGCACAAGCCCTTATGAATCCAAAGGAATTCTCTGCAATTATGTATATGTTGGTTTTTTGGGTTTTTTTATGAAAAAGTGGTGCACTAAAAGACAAAAAAAATGGATTTATTCTGATTTCAACATATAAACCCTTGCCAAACAAAAAAGCTCCAGGCTCTTATGGAGCACTGATAGGGGTGGTGTCGACATTTTTTAGAGAAATTTTTTCCTCCTTAGAAATGCTAATGGATCGCTATTTAAGGAGGACAATGGATTGACCAGCAGGCATGTGGGTGCGGCCCCTCCCTGTCTGGGGGTTTCTCAGGGAGGGACAGAGACCCCGCGGGGGGTGGAGCTGGTGGGGGCTGGGACACAGCCCGGTCCCGCTCGCCGGCTCGGCCTTCCGGAGCCCCGCCCTGGCTCTGATGCTGCTCTCGGCTTTCGGGGGAGGACGCGTGGCTGTGACCGGGGGAGTGGAGCTCGCTCATCGCCGCGGTCACAGAGGCTGGTGCCCCGTTAATATCTCGCTGAGAGGGGANTAAAGATCTGTTTTTCCTATTCCCTATCTTTGCCTGAGAGCCCCTTAATTTCAAAATATTTCTAATTCGGAGGGAAGAGGGTTTCACATTTCTCATTCCAAGGGAGGCTCCTGCCTTTCTTGGTAAACACCTGTCCTAATCGGGACAGGTGGGTATTCATTTATTAATTTACCCAGTTGATATCTGATTTCTGGAAAAACAAGTAAGCAAACAAGCAAACTGCGTTATAACAGATTTTGCTTCATATGTATGTGAATTCACTTGAATTCATGTGGATGATTTCCTGTGAATGAATTTACATTCACTATCCTCCATCTGTAGCAAAATCTACAACTTCCCTTCCAAGTCTGCCATGTGCATAGCTAAAATTTTAATTGTAAAAACTTTCTGGAATATTCAGTGTTTCAAATTCGTGCTGAACAAACTTTACTGATATGATTTCAAGAAGTTCTTTATCAGAAGATTCCATAGTTGCTGCTGGAACTTAAGAATGCACTTTTAAGAAATCTGGACACTTTAGTTTCCTTGAACTATCCCTCACTGAGCTACCTTTTTGTTTTACACGTTTACTTGCAACAGAAGTATAGAAATTAAGAAATCAGAAATTAGTCCAGGCCTAAAATAGTTGTCTGGTGCTCTATGATGTTGGAGTAGGTAATAACTGCAGCCTGTGAAGGATCCCTAGTAGAGCAGATGGATATTCCTGAGAGAACTGCGCTCCTTGGGAACCCCATGCTAGAGCACAAGGAGAGTGTGAGAAGGAAGGAGCAGCTAAGAACCCCTCATAATTACTGACCAGAACCCCACATCCTCAACCTGTGCTGTTTACAGGGAATGAAGCTGATCTGGGAATGTGAGGGAAGGAAAGCTGTTGTAAAGTTTGTGTTTTTTTCACTACCCAAATCACTAATTAAATTTTATTCTTATTGCAAATAAATGAAGTTGACATTTTACAGGTTCAGTCTGTGCTGTCTGTGATGGTCACTGGTAAGTGATCTCCCTGTTTTTATCTTGAAACATGAGCTTTCTCATTCCGTTTTCTCCCCCATCCCACTAGGGAGGGAAAGTGAGTGAGCAGCTAGGTGTGTGTTTGGCTGTTGCTAAGGCTAACTCAACACAAACATTTCTTTGTTTACATGTGACATAGGAAGAAGTAGGGGTAAATGCTAACTCTTTTTCAGTGGTGGGAGTTTTGTGCATGAGAAATTAAAAAGAAAGGGTGTAGTTTGTGGCAGTTAGTTGCACACTTCCAAGGACAAGCATTAATCCAAGAAAAAAACTGCTTAAATTTAAACACTTGTAATAAACACTTGTAATAAAACCTTAAGTGTAATGGAGATGTAGATCTGTAAAGAGTAAAAAAAAAAATCTCTGAAGAAAGGCACCCTCTAACTTTTGAACTGAGAACATTAGTTTCACAACTTTCAGTTTGTCCATGCTTCTCTTCATAGGCCCAGGATTCATGGCAGTAGGATTTGGCTCTTATATTATAAATATTATATCACACTATATATATATCACATCATATCATCGTATCATATCATATCATCATATCATATCATATCATATCATATCATATCATATCATATCATATCATATCATATCATATCATCATATCATATAATATATAACATCATATCATAATTTCATATCATATCTTGATTATAGATATAATATCTATTTAGTACTTAGATAAATACATATATACAGTGAAATATATAATATGGATAACAGTGTAGATATGAAACAAATCTTACATCACATAAAGGCTGTTTATTCAACAGGGAATGCATTTATATGCTGACCTTTTAAATCATTAGGATAAGAGAGATTCTCATATTTACAGAATATAGAAAAAATAGTGCTGTGATTTGTACTTTGGGAATAATTAAATCTCCTTCTGTTAAAGGCTTATTGAAAATAGGAGGTTTTATTTTTATCTCTTGCTAGCTGAGGTCACTTCTGCAACCTGATGACAATGTTTTTACCAATACCATCTGAAACAAATTGAGGTCAGTGTACATTTTCTCACTACCTTGCTCTCAGATTTCTTCCATGAACTGGAGAAGGTTTCAATTTACTGAAGCACTGAAGTAGGTAAGATCCAATCAAAGTAAAAGCAGAATCAATAAATGCTAACCTCAGATGGCTAAATAGTAGCGACATCAGACAGGGGAAAAAGTTGTTTGCAGATCCAAAATACTATTGTTCTCTATGAAGCTATATGTTTTTATATTGGTTGTTTACTGAGATGTATTTAACATGTTTGGAAAACAACAAGATGGATTTTCTATCTTAGGCTAGGAATGCACCTACATGTTTTTGCAAATGTTCAGAAAATATAGACAATCCATGGAAGCCAGCTAGATGCCAATGCAAATTCTGCTCATTTCTGTAATATATTTCCTGCTTCTTTATCTCCTAACATTTAGTGGTTGTTGTAAATAAATTATACATTTTTAGACACTGTGATAAATAAAATATGTATAAAATATTCACAAAACAAGTTATGTGTTGAAGTGGCTACACAAATTTGGTAAAAAGTTTTAACTTCAAAGGGTTCAGTTATCTCTGCTATTGTGTTTTTCCGGGATATAAATATTCAGAAAAATATTAAATATGTTCGTGTCAGCAGTACCATATAGAAAATATGATTTAAGAGGAAAAGGTATCCTCTGTAGCTAGAGAATAGTTACGTGTTTATATGTACTTTTAAGTTTGCTTTTAAAACAAACACAATTTTATTTTTTTGCTGACTATCAGTTAAACTGCATTATTCTCAGTGTAGCTGTGTTGTGTCAGCACTCATACAAACTCTTTTCTCACTCACCAGAAATTTTTATAAATCAGGATTAGCTATGATTTCCCTGCTCTATCTCCATAAGTTATATATTTAATTTTTTTTCCAAAGGTCGTATTGGGTTTTATGGCCAGGTTTTGGTATTGGGGGCTACAGGGGAGGATTCTGTGAGAGGCTAGTAGAGGCTTCCACCATGTCCAACAGAGCCAATGCCAGCTAGCTCAAGATACACATGTTGCTGGCCTCTCAGGAATGATGGTGATGCCTCTGTGACAATATATTTAAGAAGACGAAAAAAAAAGCTATTGTGAAGTTGTGATTTTAGCCAGAGAAGAGTAGGGGGAGGACATGAGAAGAGCAATTCTGCAGACACCAAGGTCAGTGGAGAAGGAGGGGCAGGAGGTGCTCCAGGCACTGGAGCAGAGATTCCCCTACAGCCCGTGGTGCAGCCCATGGTAAGGCAACTGTGCCCCTGCAGCCCATGGAGGTCCATGGGGATGCAGAGACCCACCCATAGCCTGTGGAGAGCACCCATGCTGGAGCAGGTAGATTCCTGACAGGAGACTGTGAAGCCATGGGAGGTGATGCTGGAGCAGACTCCTGGGACCTGCAGACCTGTGGAGAGAAGAGCCCATGCTGGAAGAGGTTTAATGCTAGGACCTGTGACTCTGCTGGGGACCCACACTGGAGCAGCCTGTCCTTGATGGACTGCACCCTGTGGAAGAGTGACCCACACTGCAGCATTTTGAGAAGGACTGCTGCTCGTGGGATGGACTCAGATTGGAGAAGTTCATGGAAAACTGCCTTACATGGGAGGGACCCCACACTGGCACAGGGGAAGGACTTTTCTCCCCAAGCAGCAGCCGGAACAACTTGTGATGGACTGACTATAACCTTCATTCCCTGTCTCCCTGCACCACTTCTGGGAGGAGATAAAGCTGGGAAGGGGGAAGGGATAGAGGGAAGGTATTTTTAGGGTCTTATTTTACTTCTCATTATCCACCTCTGATTGTTTTAGCAATATATTTAATTAATAGCTCTAATTCAAATCTGTTTTGCCCATGACAGTATTTGGTGAGTGATATACATTAGATGTCCATATCCATCAATGATATCAGGGTACTGATCCATGAAGATTTGCAACAGAAGTAAAGAAGTGAAAATTTGCTTTCCTTTTCTTCTTGATATCTAGGTAAATTATGAAAGTGATTTTCATGCACTATTTGTATATTTATATCTTGTAATGTAACTAAGGTGTATTTCTTAATAAAGTTGACATATCTCATAGCTCAAGACATTTGAAATATTTTTCCAATTCTTTATTAATGCACAATAAAAAAGTCATGTAAGTAGTAGGCTGGATGTTATTGTAAAAGGTCATTCAGTTCTCCTTTACTGAAGAAGGATGAAACATTACTTGACTATAAATATAGTCACAGATAAATATCTATTCAGTTCTTCAAAAGTGTATTCTATAATCACAGTTCACTGCTTTTATTATAAGGAAAATTTCTCTTTATATTTAACATAAACCTCTTCTTTTGCCAACAGAATGAGGACATCTGGTTATTATCCTTTTCATGGCAGTCTTTTTTTGTCTGTTAAATAAAACAAAACCATTGTCTTTGACCTTTCCTCCTTAGCTATGTTTTCAACTTTTCATGCTATTCTTGCTTGCTGTCTTGTACTTTGACTGTACATTTCTTTCTAAGTGGGTCAAGATAAGACAGAAACTTAGGACAGAAAAATCATATTGCTTCCTAAATGACATTTTCCTTTTTCATACAGAGAATAATTTCTTCCCCATCACCAATGGTTAATTTATGGGCTCCTGTGAAGCTCCATCTTTTAAACAGTAATGTCTCTTAACTGCAGTCTGTATTTTTGTAGTGAATTTTAGAGAACTGAACTGTGACTCTGGACTATTGCTACGCACTGTTACTCTTGCTGATTTCAAAGCATCTTTATTTTTTAGACTTTAAAATCCAATCGTCTAATCTGTTTGCAAACCCTCTAATTTGATTTAGTCAGATTTGTTGATGTCATCAGCAAATTTTAGAATATGCTCTGTATTCTACTGGTTAACTCAATACAAGTATTGAACAAAACTGTGACCAGATCAGAAACCTCACATACAAACCAATCAAAAAGTTGGCATCTATTCATTCAGTGAGATTTTCAATCAGTTTTGTATCTAGCTCAGAAAATTTAATCTCATTATAATTCTCTGTTTTAATTTTAAGAATGTTGTCTTAGACACTTCCAAAACTTTCTAAAAGAAATACATAATTATTTCACTGTTTCAATGTTATCTCCTAGGCTAGTTATTCTATAAAAGTACTGGATAATTATGTGCCAATTTGTTAATGGGATCCAAACTGTATCATTGCATACTGAAAATCAGTTATTGATATAAAAACACTGCAGGTAAATACTTATTTATTCACAGTAATAATTCTTAGTTCATACAATGTGCCTTTGTCTTGTCAGGGGCAGTTAAATATTGATAACTTCCAGCAGTAGAGACCAAGCAGCAAAGATCAGGCAGCTAGCTTAGTGATCCACTTTTATATGCTAAATTTCCGCTTTATTTTTTAACCTTCTTAAGATATTAAATTTTTTTCTTTCTTTAAGCTATTGACAGTTAGTGTTTTAGGATTTTATTTTCCCAAAGCCATTTCAGCTGCTAATATACTCAGAGTTGTCCAATACACACTGAATGCATTTGTGACTTGATTTGAGCTGCGTGGTTTCAGTCTTCAAGGTTAAAAGGGACAGTCACATTATCTGCTTATATAATATGACATCAAACATACAATAGAAGTACCACATCCCACTCCAAAGCATAAAGACTTATGTAAACTCAGGATTCTATTAGTTATATATGTCATATTTGGTAAAAAAGACTGTTTTAAAGAGTTAAAATCAGTATCATAGAATCCCATTCACAACTACATTTGTATATATAAAAGATTTGATGTAGTCCCAAATCAGAAATGGTATTTTCTGTTGTTGACAAATGTTATTTCCTCTTTAAAGAGATGAAAACTATGGTGTTCCCAGTGTTCAAAAAGCCTAGTTAAAATTTTAGTCCAAAAGAGAAAAATGTACTTGTCTCAGGTATAAAAACTGTATAGACTATCAGGGGTTTTGCTCTGTTTTATGAGGTTTTTAAAATAGATTTCTTTGACAGTAATAGGTTTGTTTAAATATAAAACTTCTAAGACTAAAATATATTTAGATATTGAAATATCATGTAGAAGTAAAGCAGAAAATGTTCAGGCAAATTGCGCTCTGTTTCAAGTGGATGGGCAGGGAGGGAAGATTTTGCAAGCATATGTATATTTCTGCAGTCATAAAGCCATTAGTGTCTGCCGCTCTCTTTGCTGCAATTGTACGAGAGAATGTGCAGCAAGCGTGGCATGACAAGAATACCTGAGGGCATAATCACTGTTATGTCCAGGGTTCCTGTTCAGTGAGGAGGGCTGCATCTGAGCTGCAGAACTGGTAAGTGAGAGAAGGCTTTGTGCAATGTAAACAATCAAACATAAAGCTAGTCAAAGGGCATTACTGGGAAGATGGGTATGCTTGATCAAGACTTAGCACAACTTACTTTTTATCACTCAGCAATTCATCAAGCATGAGCAATTTTTTTTCTTTACAATAGAATCATAAATGCACTGTCATAAAAATGAGATGATGCACTGTAGCTGAGATATCAGCAAAGGCTTTTTGCTGTTCCATTAATTTTTTTACAGAATTTTGTAATAAAAATTCACCCCTGGATTAAACCCTTGGAGCAGTGGCATCTTATTACAGTATAATTAAAAGCAATCAGTTAATTTCTGCTTGATTGATGTCATATATTTGCTCTGTAATATCTCAGTGGCAAATTAAATGTCTATTAAATGTCTAATCTGAAAAAAGCAAATTCTAAAGCATAAAAACAGTACTTGCAAGGGTTGCAGATGTATAGTACTTGAAGCATCTTGCTACATATCTACATTTGCGAGTTTAATCTTCTAGATTTGGGTCAAAACTGCATCTACTATATCTATCTATAGGTGAAAAAAGACTGGGAAAAAAAAAAAAAACAAATGTAATTATAATGACAGTAGTATTGCACTCCTTTGTGTTGCTGGCTTCAGGTTCTGCTGTGCACCGACCTTGACAGCCCATTTGAAAAACAAGTTACTGGAGTTTATCTACCAAAAGCCTCTTCTGCCTAATGAAATGAGTAGCACCCACCTCCCTAAGAGGAAAACAGCCCAGAAGTTTATTCTTTATGACTAGAGGTCTGGCCATATAAAGTTTAACAAGAGCAAGTACTGGATTCTGCATCTGGAATGGGACAACCCTGGATATACAGACTGGGGAATGAGAGACTGAAGAGCAGTAACACAGAAAGGAACCTGGGCATCATGGTCAATGGCAAGTTCAATGAGTCAGCAGTGCCCTGGAAGCCTAAAGGGCTACCCGTGTCCTGGGGAACATCTGACACGGAGTTTGCAGCTGTAGATGGACGTAAAAGTCCTGCTCTGCCCTACACTGGTGCAGCCACACTTTGAATCTTGTGTGCAGTTTTGGGCATCAAATTATAAGAACAGTATAAAGCTATTAGAGTGTGTCCAAAGTAGATGAAGATGATGAAGGACTGTCATGGTTTGGACAGGTGTCTACCAGGAAAGGCAGGAGCCTCCCTTGGGATGAGAAATGTGAAAGCCTCTTCCCTCCGAATTAGNAAGAGCTCCTCTCCCAGCGAGGTATCAACAGGGCACCAAGCCCAGCGGCCGCGGCAGGAGAAACAGGCCGGGCTGGACCGCGGTGGTACCAGCGAGTTCCCTTCCCCCGGCGGCAGCTACACGAGTCCTCCTCCGAAACCGGAAGCAAGAGAGACCGCGGCTGCCCTGTCCCAGCTCCTCCCAGCCCCACCCTTCGTGGTATCTCCGCCCCTTCCTGAGACCCAGATGCATCCTGGGCTTGGCCACTTCTGTTGTTCTCCTTAAGTACTAATTATTAGCATTTCTTAGGAGTCTCTTTTATGGGAAAAATTTTCTCTCAAAAGCGACGACAAGGACCTGGAGGGGAAGCCATATAAGAAGTAACTGAAGTCACTTGGCTTGTACAGCCTTGACAAAATGAGAGATTGAGGGGAGACGTCATCTACAGCTTCCTCACAAGGTGAAGCAGAGGCAGGCACCGATCTCTTCTCTCTGGTGACCAGTGACAGGACCCGAGGGAATGGCCTGAAGCTGTGTCAGGGGAGGTTTAGGCTGGATATTAGGAAAACATTCTTCACCCAGAGGGTGGTTGGGCATGGAGCAGGCTCCCCAGGGAAGTGGTCACAGCATCAAGCCTGGCAGAGTTCTAGAATATGTTGGAGAATGTGCTCAGGCACACGGTGTGATTTTTGGAGTGGTCCTACACAGTGCCAGGAGTTGGACTCAGTGATCCTTGTGGGTCCCTTCCACCTCAGAAAATTGTATGATTCCTCCTCTTAGATACATTCAAAGACCATCCCAGCCATCCATTACACTGCATTCCTTGAAGTTAGCTGTCGAAAAACTATTCTACAGGTAACTATATTTTCTCTAATTCATATAGGGAATTTACACATTCGTGATTTTTAGAACATGAGGACGACCACACTGCATCTGATCAGACTTTTTCTTCTAAAATGGCCATAAGCAGATGCCTAAGGAATGGTGAAAACAGAGCAACATACGATATTTCTTCCCAACGCTTTCCCAGTGTCTTGTTAATGCAGCCCAGCAGGCACTTAGCTTTCATTGTTGCAGAAGCACACTGCTGACTTCTGTTCAACTTGCTGTCTCAAAAAAATGCTTCGTGTCTTTTCTGTCTAGGCAGTCAGCTTCCAGCCTGTACTGTTGAATGGTGTTATTTTGCCCAATGCACAGGGCTATTGAAATCAAAGTTAGTTTTGTCCACCCATTTCTCTAGACAGTTGAAAATCTTTTCAATGGCAGACAGTCCTGCAACGTAAAAGCTGTCCTCCTGTCCAGGGACATGCTGAAAGTGTATTTTCCATCATCATGCAGATCATTAATGAGGATGTTGAACAATATTGACCTCAGTATCAACTTTGAGGAGTAACTCAGGCTGACGAATAATATCTGGCTAAAGCTGAGTTTTGAACTGCTGACAATTGTTCTTTCAGCATGGCAATTTAGTCAATTTTTCACCCAGCTTGTCATTCTATGTATCCAGACCATTTTTTTACAATAGAACTGCAAGAAGCTGTGCTGTGGGACACCATGTAAAAGATCTTGGTAACAGTAGGGCAGTCATTTCTCTTCCGTTGCCAACCAAGATGATCTTCCTGTTAGAGAAGGAAATCAGTTTGGTGAGGCATCAGTCCACCCTCAGTACATGTCTGTTCTCAGTTGCCCTTTTGTCCTACATGTGCCTTGATGTGGTTTCCAAACTTCAAGTGAGTAAGGTCTGCACCTCCCTGAATCTCTCTTTCTTTCCCATCTCAAACGTAAATTTGACATATGCCTTTTTTTTTAAGTCACCAGAAACCTTGCCTAACTGTCTCAATCTTTCAAAGATGATGAAAGATGGATGGTTTGACTGGATTTCTATCATTCTCAACCAGTTCTCAAATTGTCCTTGAATGCTGTCATTCTTGCATTAACAATATAAGTACTAATTATAGGGAGATAATCCAGTGTTAGAATTTACTAAGGAAATTCTCAGACAGAACATACCTAGATTTTGACACAGAATTGTTCCTTTGTTTTTCTCCTAAAATCTGGTTTCATAAAAGACTACTAATGTTTTGATTCACATCTAATATAACTTTCTTAAATAAGTATTTCAGAAGAAATAAAAAGAGAAGGAAAAAAAATGGTTCTTTTTTATCTTTCTGACTTCAAAGATGAAGTCAACTTTCTTATAAGTCAAAGCAAATCTTAAACAGGAATGTTGATAAATAATACTCCATTTATGCTGTCTTTGCTTTTTTATAAAGAAAAAAAGGTAAGCAAAGGATTATGTTTTGTCTTTTGCTTTTTACATGTTGTAGCTACTAAGAAGAAATCAAATATTCTTTAAATAAATATGTTTGAAAGATAAATTGCACACAAAAATATCTAAGCCATTTAGTTGTACTTCTGGTTTTACAATTCAGAGGAGAATAAGATGAGCTCTTGGGAATTCTTTTTGAAAGGAATATTTTAATTCCTACATGGAAAAGAAGACAGTAAAATATTTAAGGGGTTGAATAGTGCAAGAGTCAATATTGTGCCAACTTTTTATAAGCAATTATTCACTCTCAACATATACATAACAGTATTGTTATATTGTTATATTGTTAATAATTTATATATATATATTGGTAAATCCTCTCTATATACTCCATTCACACTTCCTCTATCTTTGAAATATCCTGCTATCAGATAATATTGAAAATTTAAAAAAAACATGAACTGGAGTGTTCCTCTGACTGATGTGGAGATTTAAACAAGAATTGAACATATATTTAAGGTAAAAAAGTAACTAAGTTATGACAAATAGAAGAATATTGGATTGTCTTTACATAAGTAGGTACATTGAGGGAACAAAAAAAGTATGGTTTCATAGCTGTCTTAAAATAATCTGTGCACTTTTGTTGAAGGGGAGGGTCCCAGCATTCTTTCTACCTTTTCCTTTTGCCCCTTCATCAACTTTGCCACTGCTTCTTTAGAGCTGGCTGTAGCAATTACTCAGTGTTTCAGACAAACCTACTGGTCTGCTGATATTTATTAATTAGAGAGTTAAAAAATTGTTTTGATGGGAGTATTTAGAAGAGTGACAATTTAAGGCAGTTTTAAACCAAAATCTAAACCGATTAAATAAACAAACAAACACTTTACTAAATTCACTTATTAACAACATTTTTGGTTTTAATTGTTCATTTTTGCACATCATTACTCCTTATCACCACATACTTAAGGCTGTTCACCCTTATCACCTAAGGCTTACAGTAGTGGTGAATACAGAGTGCTGGGGAGCTCAAATCATACAGTTATCACTGATGGCTGTGGTCCTTGGTGGCTCTATGGAACCAGTATCAGAGTGATTGGATGTAAGAACTCTGGGCAAAATAAAAAGGCTGCACTGAAATGAGTTTGACTTCTTTCTTTGCCAATTTACCTCACTTCTGCCTAACAGGTTATTCATGTCCCCCTCTAAAAAGTGAGGGGTCTCATCTGCTACTAATCCAGCTTTCTTGTTGTTGTTTCCAGCTATGTCTCTTGTATATGCAGGAATATACCCCGCTGCTTTGATGTTCTACTTCCCTTGTCATTTTTTCTGCTGTCACTTGGATGCCTTGTCCTGCAGCAAACTCAGTCTTTCTTTACATCTTGAATTTTAACATTATTCAAAAATTTATTTAAAATCCTTTTTGTCTGGTTATGCCATCACAGTTTTACAAAATATTTCCATACTATGGCAAGTTACACGATTTCAGCATTCGGGTTCAATTTGCAAAATTTTATGCTGATTATTGCATTCTCAGTTTATAACTGTCACAAGATTCTCTTTAGCTACAGAAAAAAAATAAAGAGACATTGTCAGTACATAAAAGTTTACTGAATTTTCTCTCCCACTATATTTCTAAGTGAAAAATCTTGTAATGATTGATTTTTTAAATTTTTTGCTAAAGATTTTATCTATTTACTTCACTGTCACTTTACAACATATTAAAGTAAATGCGATAAAATAAAAATTTAAAACTTCTTCAGTTGGATTTGTTTTTCAATGAGTAGAAAATGTTTAAGCTTATGAAGTATGATCTTTATTGTGCCAGTAAAAAAATTGAAGGGCCAAGGTGCTTAAAAAATGAGATTTATATCTCTCAGTAGCTTGACTGAAAATTTAGTTGGGAATTGGCTCTTAACTTGCAATGCTAAGCTGTTGCAACACTATTATAACCACTACCTCGAAGATCCCAATTCTACCATAATGTAATAATTTTCAAGTCTTCCATGTCTTTATTTCAACAAATTTGCAATTTATTCCCATTTAAATATTTTCCTGTTGTATCATCTATATTTTGACTCTTTCCCATGTATTTCAGAATTCTACCCACACTAACTTAACATCCACATAAAGAATAATTAATGGTTTTCTGCTCAATTGTTTTTACAACATATACAGAGAATATTAATGTGATTTAGTCTAGCATGTGCACATGTACTAATACAGACTTTCTTACACTACAGTATTTTGTCTTATTTTCTTATATTAAAATTTACTTTGTAAAACCCAGTCTTAGCAAGGCAACACTCTATATTTCTTAGTAAGTGCATACTCAGAAAGAACTTATTACTCAAAATATTTTTTATTTATCCTCTTTCTTAGGCTAATTTCCTGATTAGGTAACCTACAGTTGCACAAGCCTACAGCAATATCTTACATACCATATTTAGATCCAATTATAAGATGAAGTCCTGGAAAGCAAGTTCACAGATTTTTTTTAGATATAGCACAGCCACAGCAGAATATTTTTGGTTTGCATTTTGAAGTACAGTCACATCACAGACCTAGTGCTGTTTGGTCATCTGGGCATAGTTGAAATCTGCTGATTTCAGTTACCTATCCTGAATAATACTGAGAACCTCTTGAGAATGTACTATTGTTTGCTTGTGAAAAACAAAAAACCACAACCATTTTCCCATCTAGTTTTTTGAACTGATTGCACACAAGAGTTTTTTATTATATATTTAATATAGAGAGATTACTTCAAATATATTTGCAAATAGTTTTGACCATTCACATTCATCTTTTGCACTATTAGCATTCAAATGTGTTGGCAATTGTTTTTGTCGTCCCTAGAACAATAATTTGTGTGCATTTAGACTGGAATGACATTTTGAAAGAAATTTCTTTAGGAATAAACATGTTGTTGGCTGTTTAGAGCAATAAATACTTATTTCTAGGATGATCTTGATGTTACAGATGGTTATGAGTTTACCCAGTGTTACTTTTCTAATTGTGCCACCACATGGACAACAAAACAATAAACAACCTACTATGCCAGCTACAAGTTTTGTGCACAAGCGGAAAACAGCATAAAAAACATGACCACAACAAAAAAAAAAGCAGTAAATAGTGCTTTCCCCTCCCCCATGCATCTTTGTCTGTGGTCAGGCACCTGGATATATTAATATTCTGCCACTGGTTTCTGTCTCTGAAATGTCTGTCAAGTGAGCAGAGGGACAGTTAGTTATGGGCTCTTAACCAGCTGGAAGTTGATTTCATTTGAATGTCCTTAGAGAATGATAAAAACAGTCCTTGCTCTTCTCTATCATGTCTATTCAGTTTAGATTGATATTTGCTCAGGCTTTCCATAATTTTGCTTTTTCTAAGGTAGAAATGCCATCTTTTTGTAACAAGGTTGGTTCATTTCAGTAATAGGTAAGTTACCCCAAAGTCACCTGCATAAGCAAGTATAAAACATAATTAGCCATCAAACAGGAAAAAAGAAAAATATTTAATTGGATGACTCCATTAACACTTTACTTCCTGAGACTGTCACAGAAAACATACCATGAATATATATAAACTATGGCTTTTACAAAGAGATAATATAGGTAGTAAGAGATGCTGGACCACATTGTTTTAATTGCCAGGAAAGGAGATTAAATTATATTTAATGTCCTCTGAAAGGGCATATAATCTTTCTACATGTAATACAGAGATAAGATTCAAATGTAAGTTAAGACATGTAAGATGTGTCAATTAAAACCGTTTTTATACATTGTTAATTTTGAAAGGATTCTGGGTAAATGAAACAATAATTCTGAGAAAAAATATCCTAGACAAAAAGATAGAAAAGAAGCAGAATTTACTGCTGGTTATATACCAGCAGATTTATTTGGGAACAACTTTTTCCACTGTAGACAAAAGAGTGAAAAGTCAGTTTTGCATCTAAGGTATCAGTTAAGTACTGACATATATTTATAATTTTGAGAGTTATATATAAGAGTAGTTATTAGAATTTTTAGAACATACTGTTCATATCTTAGTACTTTGATTGTCGTATAGAAATATTTCTTTGTCTTTTTAACTTTTCTGATTTTCTTCTGCACAAGAACATATCTTATATTCTTGACATCAAAAGTATTTTTCACAGCATCCAACTGCCTTTTTCTTTATACTGGTTCTGTTCCCTGGAAAATCTTCAGTATCTCATATTGCTTTACTGACCATGCATATAATGACAATAAATGCTCTATCCCAATAGGATTTTAATTGTTTTCATTAAATCAGCTGAATCAGTAAGAAAACATACATTCTTACAGCATTTCTGTTTTGATGACCAATATATCTAGAAAAATATTTGACACAAGTTCAAAGTATATTTTCTATCAAATTTATTGCATTTTTGCAAAACAGATGTTTCCAGATAAAATTACACTTCAGATCTGGTATTAAGAAGCATTCAAATACAAGACATAGAATTACTTTCAGAGGTAAAGATGTTTATGTCAGATAAGGAGTAAATAAAACACAGTGTCAATGTTTAAGGTATCCAGTAGAGCTGAAAATCTTTTTGAAAAAGAAAGTTATCTGTAAGTAGAGGCAAATTTAAATTTATGTTTCTTATGTAAGAATTCTCATAGGCAGATTGAAATTTCCGTGTTTTGTAGAAAATAGTTTGGAATAGAAAAAGAAAATCTGACAACACCAGATGCCAATTTCACCTGAAATACATGGAACAAGAAGGAAAACAGAAGTATATATTGTAATGAAAAAAACTCCCAACAAACACAAACCTCACAAATAAACAAGTTGTCAGGTTGTTTTTTAAACTGCCAAGTACAATTGCCTTTTGATTAAACTATTTGACAGTCCTTTATAAATTGCTAACAAGCTGGGTAACAAATGCACTGCCAACAGTATGATCTACTGCTTGAAGTCCTCTATTGTAATTTCTTGGATTCATGAAAGAGCAGTGAATATGATAAATACTACCTGATGAACAGGCTAGTTATCAAAGTGAAAGTTTGCCTGAATTTTGGAGGATAAGGGTTTTTCACTCCCTAGTCTATCATACATATCAGTCTCTGTGGAGTAGGGATGTCCTGTAGCTTTTTGGGATTGTTACTTGCAAGTTAGGCCTAGAACTTAAATCCTCTTGTTTCTCCAGACTAACGACATCACTAAAAGAATCATAATGCTCTACAGAATATAGGAGTATTGCCACTGAGATTATGGAAGAATTCTTTTCTTTTGCTAAGTTTCTCAGTTGCTCAACTGGACTACCACTTATTTTGGAAGCCTCCCACAGAGACAACATACTGCTCGTAAAGGGCCATCATTCAGATCTGCTGCACTGCACTGTAAAGCTCTAAGACCTGGGACACAGCCACAGTGTCTCTGGTGGGCAAGAATTAAAAGATGAACCCCTTCAGAGCCTACTAAAGCTACTCTTTGATCAGGATGAAGAACTGCTGCTTGAATAATATAAATTTGGTTTGCTCTGCTGCTCAGATCCTAAGCAGGTTACCTCTGCAGCACTCACCACCTTTGTAAGCCATGTCTACAAATGCAAATAAACCATACAGAGCACATGGCAGGTCAGGAAACAGCTAGTTTCCACCTTTTATTTATCATGCCAGAACACATGTGGAAACTAGAGTAGCAATCACTAGAATTTAATAACAGAAGCAAGATTAGCCATTATTTCAATATTTAGGACATAGTGTGCAGAGAGGACAGGTCAGAAATATATCTTTCTCTACCATCTCACATAGACAGGGTGCTTAGTTAAGGCCCTATATACAGATGAACAAATATAAATACATATACACCAGCTATATATGCATAACAGGACCAAAAATTATGCATCTTATAGGAAAGAACTGGAGGTTAAACAGCAGTGGACAGAGTTATAGCAAAAAAACTCCTCTCTCCCAAGTTTCTCTCTAATAAAGCAGTGGGAGGTGCTGTCATGAAATCAGCTGTGGGTCCCTGCTTCTTAGAGCAGTGATCCCCAATGCAGTTAAAGCAACTGGAAACTCTCTTATGTCACATGAACTCCTGTAATTCCTAAAGGGTCAGACACCACACAGGATTACCTAAAGTAAAGTGCACTTCAGCTATGCCTTTTTCTACTCATCTTGCACAGTAGACCTACAGGTGTGACTGTAGCCAACTCTTTTAACTTGAAAAATTTTTTTAGCCCACAGGAGTACACAAATGTATCTCTGATATACTAAATACATGTGCTGAATAAATCCAAAATCTAGACATCAGACATCTAGAAGACAGCTGTACTCAAAATTTCCTGTAAAACTCCTCAAACTTTTAAAGTTCTGAACTTCAATATGTAACATGGGACTTCATTAGCATTTCTAAAATACTGAAATATTCTGAAAAACCTTTATAAAATTCAAGTAGATCAATCAAGGCGAAATATAATAAGTAGTCTTGACTAGTATCTACTTTTATATATACAACTGTCAAATTAATGCAGGAAAAGTTGAAAATACATGCCTGCCTGGGGTATGATGAGAAGAAATCAAGATTTTAAACAAAACCACGCTCAATTATTTGAGGTTAATAATTATACCTAATTGGTTCCTATTAAGGTGGGAGAAAGGGGAACTCAGAAATGGTATTATGAATTGTGCTCATAGCCTTGCACTGCAGTATTACTCTTTCAAATCTATGGAGGTCACAGATAGAACAGTGTTTCCCAGGAAATATTTGCAACAATTCTCACAGTAAAGTAATTAAGGTTTGCTCAGATTTGGGGTGCATCGTGATTCTGACTGCCAGGTTTTCAAGGTAAGGTATGCAATACTCTAGCTCATCCAACAGCAGGGCTGGTAACCTACCTTTTCAATTATGGTATACTATTTTTTTTAACTTAAAATAAAGAGACAAACACAAAAGGTGATACAACTAATTTCCTTATGAATTATGTGATACATCTTTAGGAGGTTTTATTACTCTTTTTGTTAATAACCTTTTTGTCTCAGTAGCATTTTTAGAACAAGATGGAGCTTTTATTGCACAAAACTGTAGGTGTGAGTTGAATATCCTGGGGCATGGTATGAGAAAATGTAGTTTTTTGAAGGTTAGGAGTCCTCAGGGATAGTTCTGGAAGACAGTATAAAATGGAGGAAACTGAATGTGGTGCAGTTTCATCTATAACACTTTTTTTTTGAAGTAGCTTCAGGAGTAAATACCAGAAAAATACCCAGAAACTGCCCTACCAAGAGCTAAATGGAATTGTTGAAAACAGAATCAAGGGTTAAGCTAATGAATTGATAGCAATCAACTCGGAAGTATACTCACTTCCTGACCATTCCTAATTTCCAAATAATCTGAGACTGATCAAAAAGAGAAAAGTAAAAAATATTGTCTGAACTGCACAAGGCAGAGAAAAACGGGAACTAAATCAGTCTGGATGAGCACCAAATATTCATCAACATGAGGAAAACAGACTATGTGGATGTGGAAAAAAGGGAAGCAAAATGAAACTAGACTGGACTTGAAAGATATAATTGTAGCTAAAAGCACAACAGTGAAAAAGGGTAGCAGATTTCATTTAAATGGGGAAACAAGTTCACTTGAAAGAATTAGTTGAAACGGCAGAAAGAATGATGGAAATTTCAGTAGTTTATGGACTAAGGGGTCTGATATATATTGCTGTCTGGAGCAGGACTGATGAATCAACCTAAGGCAAAAGACACTGATGTTGGCTGAAAAAAACACTTCTTCAAAATAAATTACCATTAAAATCAGAATATCCATTTGGTGGCATAAGAAGTACATCTCCTGTGCTCCAGCCTTTTAACTGTCACCTTCAGTCAAACCTGAGGTAACAGCCTTATCTCCTGGTCCCTGAATGACTAAGCACTGATTTTGTTACTGTCCCTCTTCCTCCATTTTCCTTCCTCTCCCCATTGCAGACCACTCCTCAGAAAAGTAAAATCTAGTGTAAAATATTGACAATCACTTGGTTGCAATTTAAATGAAATAGCAAATTACACTTGCATTATTACAGTTTTCTGATTAAAGTTTTAAATTGTGAAGATTCCATTGTCCTTTATTGTCATTAAAATGCATGATAATGAATAATCAGAGTCTTCAGAATTATTAAATTAAGGAGATTTCACTTTTATGGTAGTAAATATATTAATGCTTGAGATTCTGATCCTACATAAAAAAGCAGAAGTAATGTGTATATAGGAAAATTCCTTGAACCAATACATAGGCACTTACACTTGAATATGTCATATATTTCAGAAAATGAGCTGTAATCCAATTTAAAATAATTTTTGCAAGCAGGGGTGTTTTTTAATCTGGTTTGTACATGAGCATAAGATCAAAACAGATACAAGGAAGACACTTCACATTTCTGAGTAGTAGCCTGACTTTTTGAAGAAAGAAGGTAATCTTTAAAATAACAGAGGCACAATGCCTTTATACTTTACAAAAACTCAAAAAGGAGAGCATTTTGATTGTCTCTTCAAAAAAGTGAGATACATTATAAAATAGAGAAAAGATGAAATATTAATGCTTTGTTGCCTTTTTGTCAAAACATCCAATTATGAATGTCTTGCTTTTGAATACTATAGAGAAAATGTGATGTATTCTTACTCTTTTTCCTCAAGTGTAGGCTTAAAACTACATACAGTAAATTTAAAAAAGCAGCAAAGATAAAAAAAATTATACTCTTTTATATGTTTTAATCAAATAGTGGCATGCAATTTATGGTAAGATACTAGACTTATTATAAAATGTCTGGGAAATATGTGGAATTTTTGAAGGAGAATTCATAGACACATGTAAAAAAATGTGCCATATAACATGAAATATAACTAGACCTGAAAAAAATAGACATAGTAAAAATCCTAAGCATAGTCTGGATTC
Source organism: Notiomystis cincta (assembly GCA_013398075.1). Classification (NCBI taxonomy): domain Eukaryota; kingdom Metazoa; phylum Chordata; class Aves; order Passeriformes; family Notiomystidae; genus Notiomystis; species Notiomystis cincta. The sequence continues at coordinate 333,784 of VZRX01023797.1, forward strand.
AGTAAAGATAATGAACAGAAACCAGTATGAAGGTATTGATAGACTGACTTTTTCTGGAAACGAATAGACACAATTCCTTTATATTTCAGATTGCTCTCTAATCATTCTTCAATATTGGCTATAGGTAACCCTGTATTCACATGAGAGGAAGTGAAGGTCCAGGACAGTGGAAATAAATTATGTGAGTGTTCTCTGCTGCCTAACACTGGAACTAAATTCTCTAACTATAGAGGCAATTGGGTTTCTAAGCTATGCATCTGCGCCTAGAAGTGATGGCACAGGATATATCAGACAAGCATATCTTTCTGAATAGGCAGCTTTAAATCACTGCAGACACACTGCAAAATGTCAGGTGTCATTAGGCATCTATGATTGGGAATTTGCATGAAGCCTTACCTCTTTATGGTGCATCCTGGTACATTAATCATGTGCATGACAAGTAGACATCAGTGTAGAGAAATCCACTTAGAGAAAGACAGATACATTTTTGTCCTAGCCTAAATTCCACAGCTGGTATCATAATTTTTGGGAACTGTAATGTTTCTAGACTTTGCTTCAGGTCTTGATTTGCCCCTGTGTTTAAGGTGAAATTTAGGTGTAGGTTTTAGGTGATTACCACAGCATACATAGAGAAAAAAAACATGAGTTTGCCAAAATTCTTATTACGGGCCCAAGAGTATCAACGTAGGAGAAAGTGAGCAAATGAATGTCCGTATTTGTCCAGAATCTCCCTGCCACAGCAATTCTCTGTCAGTCACTGTGATTCAGTGACTAATGGCAGCAAATCATCTTAGAAGGTTTCTTTTCCTAGGATGGTCAGTGTTGTACATTATAAAAATTTATTAAATATATAAGCCACATCTGCTCTTTCTGATAACTGTTCAATTCTATTTTTCTACAAAATGAAATAATTGTATTATTATCCAAAATACACCTACAAAATACATCATAACACAAAAGGTTGGCTATAGAGTTTCTAGAGGAAATGAAGTATAAAGTTGGTGCCATGATTTCTAAATGCCTGCAATAATTTTTGATATAGCTCTGTAACAAAAGAAAAAGAAAACTTTCCTCACAATACATACACCCACACACTGAGAGAGATTTATATTAAAACTCAGCCTGAAATGTTAGGGATATTTTAGGACCTGTCCTGTGAAGAGCTAATGGCTTTTTCTCGTTGATTGTAACACAATGAGACGTGTTCCACTCAGACATTGGAAAGAGTCAGAATTTTATTTAAATTACATGTCTTCATTATTCATCTACACTGAAGAACATACACTAAAAGGCAGCAGCAAGAGAGCAAGGTTTTCTGCAATTTTCATATTAACGTGCTATACCTGTCATACTTTTGCAAGCTCACTGCCTCAGAATATGTTCAGAGTTATATTTCTTCAAATTCTTGAACAGTATTTTGTTTCTCTGTGTGTCATATCCTGAAATATGTTTTCAAATATTACACACACCATTGTAGTTTGGTGCTTGAATTTGTGAGCCCCAGCTTGTAATCTAAGGAACACTACCAGAAGGCAGAGATACAATGGATTTGTCTGGTATATTACAGAAAGACTCAGTGCACTAAGATGATTGATAGCAGGACTTAATAATTTGAAAATGCACTCCTCCTCTGAAAAGAGTGCAGAAATAATGTTTGTTTTGTCGTGTTTTTTATGTCTATGGCAAATTTCTGTGCTGGATTTACAAATGAAAGTTTTATTTTCAAACTGGTAGTTCTGGAAAATTAGACAAGTGGGTTTATTTTTTTGGTTGGTTGGTTGGGGTTTTGTTCGATTGCCTACTTGGTTGTCTTTTTGGTTTTTTTTTTAATTACTCCACCTCCCTCCCAAATTGGATCTCAGTTACTGCTCATCCTGCAACCCCTCTACTTCCAACTGCAGTACTGGTGATAGCCACAGTCCCTTACATTGCTTTGCTCAGGTGTAGCTAACAGGAATTTATTAAGATGTTCTGTGATGATGGATAAACCGAAACAAGAGTTCCTACAACTCAAAACCAGAGATCTTAGGTGTGATGGTTTTACAGGCCTGATGCATGAAATTTCATCATTGCACTGACTTTATCAATTGAAATTAATTGGTGAGTAGAATTTAGCCTCCCTTCCTTAGCCATCCATGAAATTATTTTACAGCAGATAAAGATTATTTTTATTATAAATTATCATCCTCTATAGCTCATTGTAAGATTTTCTTCATTCTTTCTGTATGATAAAACTTGAAGACTTTGGAATTTTTCAACACATCTCAGCTTCCCCATTCAAATGACATACACTTTTCAATTTATAATATTTTGCTAATAAATACTATGATGCATATAAATACATTCATATGACACATTTCAACTCAGAGTCCCAAGTTACTCTGTGCTCTATCTTTATACTTACTAACACAGTTAAGAAAGAGTAATTGGTTATTTCCTTGAAATAATGTGTTACATCACTAAAAATATAGTTTAACCATAGATCTTTAATTTATAGTGATAAAGTAAAGCTTTTAAACTTACTACTGTTTTCTCTGCTGGCACATATGATAAAGTACTTTTCATCAGATCAGAAAATACAGTAGGTGGCAAAGACTAAATTCGCAAAGTTAACATTTGTTTGAGAAAGTTACTTCCTCAAATTGCATGCAAATAGGGTCCTGAAAGGCTTTGATGAATCATATGATTCATGTTTCCAAATGTGTGTCCATCCTTCAAACTATCTGGCACATCTATTAGTTTTTATACTACTTCAACTTATTTCGAAGTATTGAGCAGCTATTTTATTTTATAAAATGAGCAACTACTGCAATATCCAGTAATATTATGTTTAATTAATGTGCTGCATCCAAAACATCCTCAACAAGTAAATTTTTTTCACAGTTTTTTGTACCTTTTACTATCTGAAAATACATTAGAAGTTGTAGAAATGTATCAATACATATCCAGTCTGAGGAATACAGGTTATATACTGCTTAGCAGGCCATTTTGCTGAAGTAATTGACATTCGTAAATGACAAAATTCAGCTTCATGTAGCCTAACTTGTAGCTGGGGTTTATAAGAGGCAAACAAAAATACCATATTATTTTAGTGCCAAAATTGAGTATCAATAGTCAACAAAAGACCTAGGAAATCCCTTAGCTATAAATTTAAGGGAGCCTGTGCTTCACTAGCCATATTCTTTACTAAGAGTTCTTTCTTCTTTGAAAATACATGTGTAATTATTGTGTTATTTATGCATATTTCTAAATTTCTAAATCATGTACAATCTTTTTCTTGCACAGTTGCAGCAGGAGCTCTTAAATCCTCTGAAATGTGAATCATGTTACAGTAGGTCATATAATGTATTTAAAAATGAATTATATATTTGAAAATTAATGCAATCAGACTGATGTGACACAACATGACATGATACATAAGGTTAGAAATGTGGAGATTTTAAAGAGTTTTACATTATTCCTTTAAACAAAACATACCTGACATTATTTTAATTACTTTTCAACAAGATAACTATCTTAAAATTTTGAGTAAGCAGTGTTTACAACATACTCTGTAATTGAAAATTTGTAATATTGGCAAAAAAATGCCAATGGTTGTAATATTTGGTAACTAATATTTTCTAATTTAATTATCAATATTATTGAACTAGTAACAAAATAATTTTTGCTGCCATTTAAAATTCAGTACTCTACTTAACCCTGCAAACATGGTCTTTGTTTTCTCATGGAATAAGGAAGATTTTGATTGGAAGAAGAATGGCTGGTTTCTCTCTCCTTCCTCTAATCACTCTTCTCACATACAGTGCTAACATATAAGCAAGACCATATTTTGATAATTCTTAAATCTGGGGAAAAAAAAAGCAAACCACAAACCAACCCAAAACAGCTACAAATTGACAGCACCTGCAGAATTACATAAATAAAGTGGCAAAAAAATATATACCAGCATGAAGACAAGTAGCTCCCTTACCCTGTACTCAGCCAGTACTTCATTTTCAATGAAAACAGCCTGAGTGTCTCAAGAGAAAAAGCCTAAGTCATAACAGACATAGGAACATGGGGACCTGTCCTTGTTGGGCTGACTCATGAAGAAAGAAATCATCTACTGTGGTAACCCACTCTTTAATGAGACAGTTTACCACATGTTTTAGCTGTTTTGCTCATTACTACTCTTAACTGTCTTTCAAGCTACTGTCATATATATAATGTCAGGCTTACTAATTTATTATAAAACCCCTTATGTTCTTTTTTGTCAGAGAAATATCTTGTCTGTGGACTCTGTTCCTCTCCACCTGCCTTTCCCCTTTTCCCTGTTTCCCTACCCAGGAAACTGCAGATTAGTTTGTTTTCCTATTGAGTTAAACTTAATTTCCTAGCAGCAGCTGCCTGAGAACAAACTCAGAACCACCTACAGGAGAGGAGTCTGTTACAGAGGAAGCCATCAAAAGCAGCCTCACTTTCTTTATTCATACACCCAGATAGAGCCTCTTGACAATAATGTCTTGGTTGGTAAATTGCCTCTCCTTGTGAAATGTGCAGCCAACTCTTCCGCTTCCACTGCTGTTCACCCCTCGTGATTTTAGATCATAATTGGACTTTCTGTACTCACATTGCAGGGGGTTTTGAGCAGTCCTATTAACAAAAATTAGATCACTCATGTGAGAAGGTGATAATGTGAAAAAAAGATGTCTTATTTCTGCCTTTCTTTGGAATATTCTTAATGTCTCGACATGGCAGAACACATTTTTACATGAAGTTTCTAGTGTTTAATGGTAATGTACATTTATAGTTAATGACAGCTTAATTAGTCTCAGATATGAGAAAAATAAGCAGAGAACAGTTTTCTTTTGGCTTGTTCTGAAACTGCCCTCCCACTGAGACTGCAAGTGGCAATGGTTCCTGCTGACCATCTGAAGTAACCAAACAAAGTAGCTGGAAGAAATTTGCACTGGAGCAGAAAAAGAGCAGCTAAATTTCTATCATGATATTGATATCTGAGTTTCAGGTCTAGCCTATCTTATTAGAGGTAGAAAGTCAAAGCTAGGCTTCTGGAGAAGACACTGAAGAGGAATATTACGTGGCGTGCGATTTGGAAGGGATTACTTGAAGCACAGATGAACAAAACCAAGTGTTTAATGAAACAGTTGATGTATTTGCCATCTGCTTAAATAATATTTTTTAAAATTTTATTTAAAAAAAATGTAAGTCTACATTGATTTCCTAACACATATCTGATTTGATGTATGAGAAAAAACATTTTATGTCTTTTAATATGTAACAGTTGGGCATAAATGTTTTTTTAAAGGCAAAAGGTATGCAAACCAAGATAAACATAGTCAGTACATGTACCATAAAGTAATGCTTGTTATTCGAATATGGTTAGATTGAAAAATCTACAAATCTATCTGCAGATCTCCTAGTTTACATGGAAATCTAGTAATTATTAGGTCAGAAATAGAAAGTAGAAATATACAAAAAACATTCTTATGTTCTCTTTAAATGTTCCTTGTAGCGAATGTTACACTCATATTTAGTAGAAACTTAATTTAGATTAAAAAAGTAGGACATCCTAGAAATAGAGGTACCAAGATAAGAAAAAGCTGGCACAAAAAAAAGATCAGCAAAGCAAGGGACAGTTTCCTTACACAATTTGAAGACAAAAATGTGTTACAAATGAAAAGTAATACAGTTTCATTAACACATGTTCTGAAAGAAGTGTGCAGAGTTTAATATGCTACAATGCTCTTTAAAATAGGTCCAATTCATGACTACATAGAATTGTGACACTTTATTCAGTACTAGAAAAACAGTAAAGATGAGCCAAACAGAAGCAGAAAAATTATAAATCATCTAAAACAAAACAGCATGGCTTCACAAAGAAAATTTATATGCTTGTGTATGCATGTGTATGTAATTGTGAAAGTAAGTGGGGAGAATGATGAATACTGTATTATGTTTTTGAATATTTACTCATTTGTTTATTAGGGTAAAGAGTGAGTGGGTAAAGAAGAAAAATCCATTAACAGATTCTTATGTAAGAGAATTTTTCAAGTCTTAGCAACCCTCTTAACAGAAAGATGAGGTTCGCCAGACACAAGGATCTTTATTTTTAGATAGATGATGGTACATAGTGGTGTGACAGTTATTTAGAATTAAAATTTATCTTCCCCTTTCAAAGATTTTGCTGTAGCTGGATCCCAAACAACATCTTTTTGTATGGCCTGAGCACAAACCTTCTATTACCACATAGTGCATCTCTGTAAGTATGTTAATTTGTGAGCAAAGTGAGGATTTAACCAAAGTTTCCAGTTCTGTAGACCAAAAGTCATCTTGAAAACTTTGTTGTGGATAATATAAAAGAATAGGATTCTAATGGGATTCATTACATATTCATTGTCTTCTGTCTATCCTTAAGCCTTAAGCTGTGGAACTGGAGCCTCCAGTTTCCTGATCTTGCAGCTATGATTGCAGAGATTCTCCCACATATCCTTTCCTTACAGGTGTACTCTACTTTGCACATCATGTAACAAAGCACCTGAGGAGACATAGCACTGCTGTTTGAAGAGGAAAATGTAATTTTCATTCGAGTTCCACCTCATTTCCAATCTCTGACTGAAGTCACAATAATTTTAGGTAGTCCTGCAAGGAGCAGGGAGTTGGACTCAATAATGCTTATGGGTTTTTTCCAACACAAATTATTTTCTGATTCTAGAAGAAAAATCGTACTTCAGGGGGAAAAAGATTTCCACGAGATATATCTAGCTGGAGTTTTACACATTCTGTAGACCTCATTGTAGTTAAATGACATCAACATAAATTTTATCATTGTCTTTATGAGAAAAGAACAGACAGTAATAACAGATCAAAACACATTACTTTCAAATAGACATGTAAACTCAGAACAAATGGGATTTTATAACCCATTATAAACCTGAAAAATTCAGCAACTTATATAAGTGTTAATGACAGAAGGTAGTTAAACCTAATACCCAAATATCTATATTGTAACAAGGTGAAACTTGCCTGCACCCTTTCTCATTCATTACTCTTAAACCTTTGTTTACTCTTTTTTTTTTTCTTTAATAATTTTTGCCTTCCTTTCAGAGTAATTTTTATCTTGCTTCCTCATTGTTTCAGGCAAGGAGCAAGACTGTATGAGATTTAACCTAAAAAAAAAAAAAAAAAGGAAAGAGAACATCTGTGCTCCATATACCTACACAGATTAATCAGTTAAACTGACAATTCCATTGGAAAATCGATACAGAGTAAATAAGAAAAAAATTCAAAGGTTGTCAAGCAAATGGTTTGTAGAGGCAGAAACTTCAGAAAAATAGCCCAATTTATGGCTGCTAGCCTATCTGAGTGAAGTACAGTATGATCAATTACAACATATCTTACACATCTTTCTTGACCAGTCATGCATTCCTTCTCATTCTGTGCTCTGCATATTTTTAAATTTTCAAACAAATAATGATTAGCAATGATCTCAGGTCAAAGTACAAATTAGGCTCATCTGTGGCCCTTTCAGATCTTGAAAGTCAAGCATATGTATCACTAAAGCAACGAATATCTATAATAAATATTCAATCTAATAATTTAACATGACCTGGATCTTGACAAGCTGGAGAACTGGGCAGAAAGCAATCATGAACTTCAAAAATGGGAAATTATTGTAATATTCTGTATAAAATATAAGAAAGTAAACTGATGCTATCATTATCCACATTAACCATTCCATATGTACTAGCAATTTTGAAAGATAATATTTAAGTAACAAAAAATAACACAAAACAATGTTTATTAATATCGTCTTACTCAAATATAACTTCACATGTTTACTTATGTTTAAAAAACATCTTTGTCATAGACCTTTTCTGGGTTTAATATAAATGTATCCTTTTATACAGAAACACTTTCCGAATTTTCAGCAAAATCAGGCATATTGTATTTAAGCTTTTCACTCTCTTAAAATTAGGAATGGACAAATATGATTTGTGGAAGATCATGAATACATGGAATTGGGAGAGATTCTAATCATCTTCACCAAAACTGAAATAATCTAGAGAAAGAAAAATTGGCATTCTAAAGACTCTGCTAGGACTTAAAGTCATATGAATAACTATCATTTAACATGAAAAATGCGAGGAAGGCTTACAGGACAGAAAGCAGATGCTTATTTTCTTAGCTTTCCACAGTCCATGGTTTCATATTCTCCTGCTATATTTCCAATACAAAAATATTATTTTGGGCAGGCTAGTGTCAGTTCTTTCCTTCTTAGTGAGAGTGTATTGATAATCCTTTTTAGACTTTTATCCTACAAAATTCTAAAGGGCACAAATATATGCATCATTTAAATTCATTGAAAGGGGGAAAGTTGTGGCTTGAAAAAGAAATGAATTTTACCCAAAACCTTTTGTAATTTGGATTAATTAGACTTTAACTACAAACAAAACTATGCAGTAATAAGTCACTTGCACGTATTCTGTAGCCTTGTTTAAATGTAGTCCCAATGAACATTTCTACAGCAGTTTCTGACATCAGACTATCTAATCAGTACTATTTATAGGCCTTATATCATCAACAAAATAAAAATACAGCGTATCTTGCTCAGAACTCACATGCTGAAAGTAGAAATTAAATCTGGAAGGAAAATTTATTGTATAAAGATTTATATAATACTCGTTATCTCTGTTTACCCAATTTCAATATGTGATATGAGCATACGACTTTTTACTGAGAGAAGAAATATTTACTATCATGAGCAGAAACAATGAATTCAGCTGGACTGCTTGGTTGAAAAATGAACACATATTGAAGGTCTGAAATCTTACTGTCATAATATATTATCCCATATTTCAATCTTTATGTTTTGTTAACTTCTAGTGTATTTCTCACTTTAAAAACTTCCTTTACATGTTTAGTGCTATTCTTTAAAATTTCAAGTGTATAAACTGAGAAATCACTTCTCTTTTAATATTCTGATTTACACATTATTTAATGCTCCACTTTAATGCATTTGAAACAATGCTTTCTTGAACCATATGTGTTAGTAAATGAATATGTATTTGTTTGGTCAGCTTTGCAGTCTTTACTTTCCACAGATAAACAGATTGCCATTGCATATGATCTGACATGAACTGAAGTGAAGGAAAACACATTAAGGGAGGGAAGAGATCTGATTAAAATAGATAGATGTCACATTCAATATTTAGAAGTTTATTTCAAAAACACATTCTGAATTTTCACCATAGAGCTACAGTAGTTTGTCAAGTTTACTTGACGATACCTGAACTCTGTAGTTGATTAAACCAAAACAAAATGATCTCCTGTAATGTCTGATATTTGAAATGATTAACCTCATAGTTGCTTCTGTGAATATGTAATTTTAAGGGAGTAGTTGAGGTAAAAGGAAACTGATATTGTACACAGAAGACTAAAGATCAGAGCCCAATATAATATTCTAACAAAAGTCTAATCAAAACCATAGAAACTCATTTGTAATTAAACTGTAGTTTTATCAGAAATGAAAAAAATACAGTGTCACAAGTTTACTTTATAAAGAAATATGACAGAAAAAATCCAGGTTATCACTTACTGAGATGTATTCACTACTAACAAAAATGAAATAGGCGCTGGCAACCAGACAATTGACATGAGGCTTTATAAAAATATGACCTTTAGTATTATTTCTGTCATAGTGCAACATAGTAAAGAAAATTTAAAGAGATCTAGTAAATTTTCAACATTAATTAACATGATTAATTGCAAAAGTGTATTTTCCAGATTTGTTCGCCAGGCAAGAATTAATTGCAGCAGACTGATATTAAGTATTCACTAAGAAGATGATACATATCTTTTAGGTGTTGAATTTAAAAATCTAACTTTGCATCAAGCATTTTTTGAAAAGAAATTAAGCGAGTAAGCTCTGATAAATCACAAAAAACCCCACCAAAAACAAACTAACAACCAAACCCACCAGATTTTCAGTTGTTGATTAACAGCACTTATAGCACTCAATTACAGGCAAGTTTGTTCTGCCAAGGAAATAAGAAACAAAAGAATGTTCATAGACATGGTGCATGGTTTACCTTTTCTTCAGATAATCACCTCCAAACACACATGTTGATGCCATTCTAGATCTTGTTATTTGTACACCTGATAATACACTTGAGTGATCAGTGTTCAGTATCAAATTATTTCCACTATGATTCAAAAAACCAATGAAGACATTTAGGAAATATTAAAAGAAAATCAAAACTAGATGCTTAGTCTCTTAAACCCATAAAGAGAGTTCTATTTTGTTTTCTGTTTATCACTTCCAAGTTTTTCAATTAAAAAATTTATCTGAAGATAATCTTCTTATCTCATGATTGATCAAATTTGATCTTTGAACAAACTCTATGGTTCATGATGCCCTCCAGTCACTCCAGAAGACAGTAAATAGAAAAAATAATTCCCACTAGTTTTGAAGTATGCCAACTTTTCTTTGAAGGTGATTTGTCCTATATAGACTTTTCTCTTTAAGGAGAAAAGTTTATATAGGAGTTCTTGTTATTTTTTCTCTCTGCAATAGAACAAGGTTGTGTAATTTCATTACCTCACCAGTTTATAGTCTTCCTCTTAGTTAAACAAATGAAGCTTTTATGAATCACTGTAACACTATAGCATATATCATATAGCTTACATTGTTTGACTATACTCTATTCCCTGTTACTAGTGGTCCAATTCCCAATATGTGTGTTCTAAATAATTTCACATTTTAAAACCTGTAAGATTAATNTACTCTATTCCCTGTTACTAGTGGTCCAATTCCCAATATGTGTGTTCTAAATAATTTCACATTTTAAAACCTGTAAGATTAATTTCTTTCTTCACATCAGTGTAAATGCTTTCTTTTCTGGATATTATCCTGTACATGATAAGCCTGATAGCACTGCCAAAAATTACTTAACATCTGTCAGCATAGAAATACCTTTTATAAGAAGTTGCATTCTGGCTTATCTTGGTATGTCTACTGACACTTTTGCTCTCTTCTCCCTGGTTTAAAGAAGCTGAATGTATAAATGTCACATTTGTTATATGTTTACTCCTGGGAGACTACAGATAACTATGTTAAACATTGATCCTTATGAGGCAAAAGAGTTCTTTCTTTTCCCATTGGTGAAAGCTCGGCATTCTATTCCATGTCCCTTCTCTGTTTTCTTATGAAATAAAAGTTTTATCTCTTATATGACTAATTATTGGAATAAATTACATGAAAAGAAAGTCTATTTGAAAATGTAAATTGTCCACATTTCTTCTGTTTTACAGAATAAGTCAAGACCTTCTAAAACAATAAGTAGGCTATTTGGGAGGGTTAGCTATAACAATATTTTTAAAATACTGTTAAAGGAAGTTAGATAAGCAATCAGTTATGACCATTTTGCATCTTGACCCATCATGATAATATTTTAGATATTTCAAAAAGACAAAAACAACAACAAAAAAAATCAACCAATCACCACCACCACCACCAACAAAACCAAAACACAAAAAACCCACAACTACTCAAAACTTTTAAAGTTTCCACTCTTTGGATGTAGTAGCTTGTTTCCGTTATTCCTTGTATTATTGGGGAGTAAACAGAGACTGGGCTGTGTGAAAAATAAGCAGTGCATCTGTCATTGCTATCATATTGAGTTTCAATAAAATTACAACTTTTTTCTAAGTAACAGGAAGCCCTACCTTGTACTAGGAACTCTAGCTTAATTATTCTTAATTAGCTTACCTTTTATTATTTTAATATTATTGATTATTTTATTTAAAATATTTATTGAAAATTGAAGTGCCATATAGTCATCTCTATGTGTGAGGAATAATATTGTGTTAGTAATTGATACTTAGTACTGTACATTTGCAGGTTTTTACATTTGCAGGTTTGCACATTTTACTCCCTAACAGACACAAATATGTTCTTCAGAAATCATGTTACAGGTCCTTCATCTGCTCAGCACAGCATCAGTCAGTAAAACATACTTTATTGCTATATTTAAGTGATAAAGCACTAATGATGAACAGAAGCATTACTGAAAGACCAAAAGAATAATTTCTGATTTTTAAGTTGTACTAGTCATAATTGTGTGTTATGGGTAATCCACTCTGGGTACAAAAAAAAACAAAAATAAACCAGAAGAATACTTACACATTCATATTTCTGAATTAAGAGATATTTAAGTGGTATGTGTAAATGCTAGTATAAATTTTCCAGAGTGTCAGTTAAGGATGCATCAAGAGACAAGAAAAGTTTATGAAAATCAGATAATAAATGTGTGTTTTTCTTAAGCTGAGAAGAAGCTTAAATTTGAATCAGTGGAAAAACAGACTTTGTGCAGAAGGGACTCAAACATGGACTCGAACATTCATTTCACCAATATGATCTGTTAACTTTCACAACACGGTGGGTATTAAAAAGACAGAAGACTGAAAGAAACAAGCACACAGAGAGATGGGAGTCATTTGAATTAATGTACTCCTGGAAAGATTTCAAAAGCTATGAAAAGGAATGAGGAGAGGTTCAGAGAGGA
>VZRX01023798.1:223-31038 GCA_013398075.1 Notiomystis cincta
AATATATAGCACAGCACAAATATCCTGAAATCAGATTCAAGTATTATTTGTTTGAATTAGATCCTCTCAGATCCAGAAGGCACTGCCTATAAATCAAGGGCAGTCTGGCAATTCCTTAAAGAGCTAAACTGAATTTAGATGCATATGATAAAAAGAAAGAAAAAGAAAAAAGTGAATGCTAATTACTGACTTGCTCGATTTCCACTCACCCACGTTTTCTGGGAGAAAAAGGAGAAAACCTAAAAACCAACCAACAAGTTCTCAAAATAAATTAATCCCATTACAAACTCCTTACATATTGTTCCTACATTTGCAGATTACAAAACGAGGGGATGAACTGGAGATTACGAGCGGCTGCAGCCTGACTCGCAATAGGCAGGAGTGCTGTCGATGGTGTATCAATAAAATATATTTATCTGCAGCCACGCTGCAAAACAAACCCTCAGAGCGTGTGATGATGCTCAAGGGCTTTAAGAAACATGTGGGCATTGTCAGATAATCCCTATTCATAATTTTGCTGGCTGTTCTTTCAGCCCTCAATCTCACAGTTTCCCCAGCTCTGAAGTGCCTCTGCAGGGTTTGCATCGGAGCGATGAAACTGCTCGGATCTTTGCAGGACTGACATAGCACCCAACGTTATTTTAATGTGAGATGTGGGGGTGTTTGTTGGATTTTTTTTTTATTTTTAATATTTGGACGCTGGACATAAACATTTAGCAATCAGCTAAGCCCTTCTGAGATGGAATTTAACCTTAATCCAGGCGATGATTTCCTGCCCGGCTCTGAACTAATAACGGGTGTGCAGCTTCTTTAGGAGATGGAAATAATGACAGGCTATAGATCCTGCCTTTATTGGGGTGGTGCTGGCAGCCTGGGTCCCAGCCCCTGCTCCATCAGCATCCCCATGCAGATCCTATTCCCTGCTCTATTTTAAAACTTTTGCACATCCTATCCCCCCCCACCCCATCAGTTTAAAAGCAAACAGAGCCAAAATATCCTCACAAACCCCAGCTCCTTCCTTGTGTGCAGCTCCCAGCACTGTGGCTTGGAGATGATTTTAAGGGCAGTTCTCCCAGTGCAGGTTTTTCCTCTTTTCCTCAGGTTTCCCTGCATGGAAATGCAGCAAACTGAGATGAGGGTGGCCTGATCCTGATGCAAACCTGCCTGGGTAAAGCCACAGGAGAAGCTGTCTTGCCTCCAGCTCCTCAGTGTGTTTCCTTTGCCCACCAAAACCTATCGTGACAAAGATGAACCCCTTGGAGATTATCCCATGTTCCCATCCCTGTGTGGATCTGTAGGGCCAGCCAGGGGCAAATCCATCTGCCAGGGACAAACCCTACCATGAGAAAGGGAGAGAGACCCCACCGAGATCCCCAGGCACCCAGCTCTGACTGAGAGGGGAGGTGATGCCAAGGAGGATTTTGGGGCCCAGGCCCTGGAGGACCTGAGCTCTCTGCTGAGACCTTCTGCCATGGTGGCTTCGTGGGGACCTGCAGGCAGGGACTGAGGGGATGATTCATGGCCTTATTTATTTTGGTGTGTTTGCTTTTTCCCTGCTGGAGGATGAGTAACGGGGACTGTGTTTTCTTGCCCACCACGTGGAAGGAGGAAAACTGAGGGAATAGCAACAAAGATGTTCTGGCTGATGAGTTTTGACTAATACATTTTAGAGGCTGGTGAAGACAGAGGTTTAGCATCTCTAAATACACTTTAGCTGCTCTGAGGCTTTTCCTTCATGCCTTTTGTAGCCAGAACTCTCTACTATNGTGATTTTCCTGCAGGATGCATGACTTCTTCATGCCTAAATGTACCTGTATGCACAGGAACGTATCAAACACACACACACAGAGAACGATGATATCTTAATCAAATATATAGCACAGCACAAATATCCTGAAATCAGATTCAAGTATTATTTGTTTGAATTAGATCCTCTCAGATCCAGAAGGCACTGCCTATAAATCAAGGGCAGTCTGGCAATTCCTTAAAGAGCTAAACTGAATTTAGATGCATATGATAAAAAGAAAGAAAAAGAAAAAAGTGAATGCTAATTACTGACTTGCTCGATTTCCACTCACCCACGTTTTCTGGGAGAAAAAGGAGAAAACCTAAAAACCAACCAACAAGTTCTCAAAATAAATTAATCCCATTACAAACTCCTTACATATTGTTCCTACATTTGCAGATTACAAAACGAGGGGATGAACTGGAGATTACGAGCGGCTGCAGCCTGACTCGCAATAGGCAGGAGTGCTGTCGATGGTGTATCAATAAAATATATTTATCTGCAGCCACGCTGCAAAACAAACCCTCAGAGCGTGTGATGATGCTCAAGGGCTTTAAGAAACATGTGGGCATTGTCAGATAATCCCTATTCATAATTTTGCTGGCTGTTCTTTCAGCCCTCAATCTCACAGTTTCCCCAGCTCTGAAGTGCCTCTGCAGGGTTTGCATCGGAGCGATGAAACTGCTCGGATCTTTGCAGGACTGACATAGCACCCAACGTTATTTTAATGTGAGATGTGGGGGTGTTTGTTGGATTTTTTTTTTATTTTTAATATTTGGACGCTGGACATAAACATTTAGCAATCAGCTAAGCCCTTCTGAGATGGAATTTAACCTTAATCCAGGCGATGATTTCCTGCCCGGCTCTGAACTAATAACGGGTGTGCAGCTTCTTTAGGAGATGGAAATAATGACAGGCTATAGATCCTGCCTTTATTGGGGTGGTGCTGGCAGCCTGGGTCCCAGCCCCTGCTCCATCAGCATCCCCATGCAGATCCTATTCCCTGCTCTATTTTAAAACTTTTGCACATCCTATCCCCCCCCACCCCATCAGTTTAAAAGCAAACAGAGCCAAAATATCCTCACAAACCCCAGCTCCTTCCTTGTGTGCAGCTCCCAGCACTGTGGCTTGGAGATGATTTTAAGGGCAGTTCTCCCAGTGCAGGTTTTTCCTCTTTTCCTCAGGTTTCCCTGCATGGAAATGCAGCAAACTGAGATGAGGGTGGCCTGATCCTGATGCAAACCTGCCTGGGTAAAGCCACAGGAGAAGCTGTCTTGCCTCCAGCTCCTCAGTGTGTTTCCTTTGCCCACCAAAACCTATCGTGACAAAGATGAACCCCTTGGAGATTATCCCATGTTCCCATCCCTGTGTGGATCTGTAGGGCCAGCCAGGGGCAAATCCATCTGCCAGGGACAAACCCTACCATGAGAAAGGGAGAGAGACCCCACCGAGATCCCCAGGCACCCAGCTCTGACTGAGAGGGGAGGTGATGCCAAGGAGGATTTTGGGGCCCAGGCCCTGGAGGACCTGAGCTCTCTGCTGAGACCTTCTGCCATGGTGGCTTCGTGGGGACCTGCAGGCAGGGACTGAGGGGATGATTCATGGCCTTATTTATTTTGGTGTGTTTGCTTTTTCCCTGCTGGAGGATGAGTAACGGGGACTGTGTTTTCTTGCCCACCACGTGGAAGGAGGAAAACTGAGGGAATAGCAACAAAGATGTTCTGGCTGATGAGTTTTGACTAATACATTTTAGAGGCTGGTGAAGACAGAGGTTTAGCATCTCTAAATACACTTTAGCTGCTCTGAGGCTTTTCCTTCATGCCTTTTGTAGCCAGAACTCTCTACTATTTTCCCCAAAGCATGGAACCCTTCCTACATCAGGGATTAAACATCCCCAAGTAGGGGACCCAGATGAGATGTGCCCACTTGGAGCCAAGCCTGGGGAGAGCATCCTTCCCTCCCCACAGCCCTGCTCCGCTGAGGGAGCTGCTCCTGCAAGATTTGGGATCCCTGTGGGTTCTGGCTGCTTCTCATGCTCCTATCTCTGGGGTGTAGAAGATGTCCTTGCCTTGAGAAAAAAAAATCAGAGGTTGAAAAAAAAAAACCCAAATCAAACGAAAAAAGATGCTGGGGGGGATATTTTCTGCAGCCACCTGTGGTAGTAGCGGATAAGACAGACTGGAATAATTTTTGGGATTGGGGAAGGCCCCATGTGGGCCCAAGATGCTGCTGGATACTTTTGCTCCATACAGGTGTCCCTATAAACTAAGATTTAGAAAGCAAAGCCTTTATTTTTTTTTCCAATTTCCACATGGAGGAGAAGGCACAAAGGAGAGGAAGAGAGGGTCAAGGAATGACTCTCCCCCTGCCTGCTGATGAGGTATTTGGGAAGAAACCTTTTGAATCAACATTCCCAAAGCTTTCGAGTTCCTCTGCGGAAAACCCATGTAGGGATAGGACACGAGCCAAAAGCACAGGAAAAATTGTCTGGCTTTAATTTATCTATCCCTGGGCATTTCTAACCAGCAGATCACTGTAATATTTGATCTTGTGTGAGTCCCTGAACGTTAAAAGTGAATCTCCTCATATGTTTTTGTTAATTTTGTCATTTATAAAGCCACTTCTGAGGGCCTAGAGCTGCTCAGCTGCCGTTCACAACGTCTGTCTGTGTGTCTGCAGCAGGGGAAGGCATCCACAGGTCCCAAAATTTCTTCTCTCATCGAGCAGAGAGCAGTGAGGGATGAGCATCCTCCATCCACTGTCCCACACTGTGAGCTGGAGATGCTTTTCTTTCTCTTCTGGGATCAGTGCTGAAGTTCGGCCACATTTCTTGGCTCAGTTGGCAGTGATTAAAATTCACGGCTCACTTTTGTTTATAGTTGGTTGTTTACTTTGTTGAATTTTTAAAAACTTGTTAGAATGCAATTGAACACAGATTCAACAGTATTTAGGCTTGAAAAATAAAGATGCATTAGAAAGATGCCTATTATGCTTCAGAATTATTAATTGACATTTTTATGATGAATAATTAATCATTTGAATAATTTTCGTATCTCTGATCTGAACACATATTTGCATATCTAATGTCTGATTTTAAATGTGGTTTCTTTAGTTGCATTCTCCCAGGACAAAGACACGAAGTAAGTAACATCCTAATGCAAAACTTTTTTTCTTTGCACTTGTAAAAGTATGTTTATTGAAATGCAAGTTCCTATCTAGTTATGAAGCTGTTAATAATCTATGCATGACATATATGCATTAATAAGGTGGTGAATCCTCTGGATATGAGCACATTTAGGCCTCATTTTCTTATATACAGTGCTGAGGTGCCCTGCAATGCACACATTACCTAAACCCATGTGGGGTTAAGCTAGGAAACCATAAAGAAATATCTCTGATACACAGTGTTCCTGTCTTGTTTATATGACACTTAGTGAGGAGATAAAAGGTTGTTTTAATTTGAGGTGTTTGAAACATCAAGAACTTTTAACATAAATTTTTACTGTGTCCCCACAGTGAGCCAATATCAGTATTTTCTTTATATAATTTAATATGCCTAAATCTTAGCCTTCAAGAGCCCACCTCACTGTAGCTGGTGGTGATAAAGGGGCAAGAGAAACTGCAGGTCAGTTATGAGTTGGTCAGCAAAGGGGTGCAAGGGATGGTGCTTGTTGTGCAACCCCACTCAGCATTGGCTTGGTGTGAGCACAGCTCAGCCACAGAGGGAACAGAAAGGAGGAAGGGGCAACTGGACAAAACCAGAACCCAAAAGGCAGAAAAATTGAATAAAGGAATGAAAGAAGTAGCCTTTGCTCCACTGCCCCTGGCCATGGGTTAATTGTTAAAGCCACACTACCTGCCTGGCACCCAAGGGGTTGCCTTCACTTCTGAGAGAATTTGATTTATTAAGAAATTAAAGATTTGGAGAATTTTATTTAGTGGAACCTTTACATGTACAGGGAACCCAAATATTCTATGTATAGCCTGTTGGCTCCTTGATGTTATACTGAAGAACTAAGGTGATGGTTGCTCTAGAAATATCTAAAATTGACATACTATCTATATTTAGCAAATTAGAGAAATTACAGCAAAATGGAGGCACAAATTCATCACAGTGTTTAAATTTCCTTTGTGCCATTAATACAAGGAACTTAGGACATCTGCAATGTAAAATGAAAATAAAAGCTTTCAACATCTTTTTTCTTTTCGCACCAGGTAGTAAAAAAAATGCCCAAAATTTACATATATATTTTTTTATGGTGGAAGTATATTATATAGACTATGGTAATGTAGTGGGCAATATCTGACAGACAGATACTGCATAAAGAAACTGTGAAATGCAGTTCTCAGAACAGGCTGAAGTTATACTGAATAGGATGTTTAGCAGTTGCATATGCTCAGTGATAACAGATTCTTTTTTTCTTTCTTTTTTCCCTTTTTTTTTTTTCCCTAGGAGGGGTTGAATTTGTAAGAGCAAGAGTGGTAAACTTGAGCAATCCTTGTCACATGGAGGGCTGAGCTCTGAGCCCAGTGGCCAAAACTGCCACTGCTTTGGCCATCAGGGTGGTGGCAATGCCAGCAAGCTCTTTGCAAAAGGATGAGGTGGGAATTGGGGTTAAACTTCTGCTTTTTTGGTTCTAAAAGCAGGAGAGAAAGCAAACATCCCTGAGATGTTTCCACAATTCTTTGTAAAGGGAGACATCCCTTTCTGGGTTTGGGGTCACCCAGCAGCAGTTCTGGGGCGAGGGTGTCCTGTGCTGAGAATCCCAGAATGGTTTGGGTGGGAAGGAACCTTACAGCTCATCCCATTCCACCCCCTGCCATGGATAGGGACACCTTCCACTATCCCAGGCTGCTCCAAGCCCTGTCCAGCCTGATCTTGGACTCTTCCAGGAATGGGGCTTCAAGAACATCATCCCAAACCCTTCAGATGTTGTCATACCTTCATGAGATCCATGGACAACTCTGTGGAAGATTTATTAACCTGGAGATTCTTTTTGTTTTGCTTTAGGCTGAATGGTGAATATAAATTCTACAGTTACACAATAGCCCCTGTGCTACCTGCTTGGGACTAGATCAAATTTCCTTTTCCCTGGCTTTCTAAGGGTCACCCTATTTTTCCCACTGACCCCTGATTAAGTTAATGGAGGTGAAATTAGCAGCAAAGAATCTGGGTGCAAAGCTGACGTTTTGATGTCCACCCGAAAGTTTCAGAGTCGATCGATTGCCCCAATTATTTCTTATCACTGCCCCGGGGAGAACATGTTTTTCTTTCCACGACTTCAGGAGATTGGCTGGGCACTTCAAAATCTACAGAAACACAAGGGTTACGAAGATATTTAGAAAATTCCGAACGATTTGAAACAATTAGCTGCTGCAGCATAGTTTCCAAAGAAATTCCTTGTGTACAGGATTGCCCAATAGCTGTGGAACTGCTGCCGTTCTGCGGGTGGCTGCTGACGGGATCGGATTCCAGGAGAAGCAGAGGCACAACCCAGCGACTGCTGCACACCTCAACTGCAGATTTACCCGGGAGCTGGCACTCATCCCCTTCCTCAGGGGTGGCATTGGACTTGCCAGGTCTTCTGTTTGCTTCCCTCTGACTATCAGCATCATCTCCAGCCTGTCTGTGGATAGAGACTTGGCCAACTGGCCCCTTTCCAAGTCCAAATCTTAGACTCTGGGTTATTAGAGCTGTCAAAAACCGAAGAGAGATTTTTTTTTTCTTTTCCCTTGCAATGAAAGTGTTCTCCATGTTGTCACTCTCTCCCTGATTTATGTTTTAAAAATGTTCCTTGGGAGATTTCCTGACGCCTCTCTGGGTCATTTGAGGTGTTCCAGGCTGGAATTGCGTTAAAGGTAGCAGCAGTTGGACAAGTTGTTTCCCCCCATGGGTGGTTTTAGGTGCATGTACACTCCTACCAATGCTCCTTACTATATCTCTTCAAACTTGCTCCAGGCAGCATCTAAACTATTTTAAACCTTCCCATCCTTTTTTAACACACATCAGCTATCCTGCTTCAGATCTCTGACAAGGATGTGAAAACCGCAGTGTCAGAACAACTGCTGCTCTCTTCTTGGATTCTGACAAGCAACCTTCAACCTGAAACCCTCTAAAAATGGCTATTTTTATCTTTTTTATGTATTTTTTTTTTTTAAATTCAGAAGTGACTATATTGACTGTATTCTTTTCCCTTGTTCTGACAGGTGGGAAAGGGTCTGAAAGAAGCACCAGGCAGAATGTGGGAATAGTGTTTGATGTTCACCAAGAGGGTCCACATGTCAGTGGGTCCACCTGCCAATGGGCCTACCACAAAGAGGTTGTAAATGGATGTGACTTCCCAAATTCTGGGCTAGGGAGGAGGCAAAATGGTCTATGGAATAATTCTGGCAGGCTGGGTTGGGTTGCTGTGTGCATTGAGGTCCTTGGCTGCAGGAATTAGGAATTGCAGCTTTGTGTCCCTGTCTCCTGCCCCAGAATTTGGCTGAGCCACATCCCATAGGTAAAGATATTGGGAGGACCCCAACTCACTGCACATATGATGAGTGTGATGCTAATTTGCTGCACAGGTTGCTTTGGTGGCTGTGGGGGCTGGTGCTGAGGCTCAGGGCAGCAAATTCCACCCTGAATGACTTTGTAGCTCATCTACACCAATGACTCTGCTGGGGTGGCTCTCTGTGTGCAAGACCTCTTCCCCCACAGAGCAGGGAAAGGACAGAAGTGGTGTAGCTCAGGGAAAAACCAAATCCAACTGTGGCACAGCCTTGAATATCTGCTATTGGGGTAGTGAGTGCCTGAGAGAGCCACTGTGCCACCACCACCCACCTGCTGTGCCTGGCCAAGATGATTTTGCCTATGCCAAAGACTGCCTGCTGGTGGCACTCATTTTTGGGAGTTCTGTGCCTGGAATTTGGAGACAGGAATTTGTAGGGTGGCATTTAGGAGGTAGAGGAAGCACGGGGTAAAAAGCCACGTCTGATATTTAGTGTAGAAAGTGGATCTGGTTGGAGGGAGGAGAGGCAGAGAAAGCGACACTGATGCACACACAAGGAAGGCAAGCTCTGCCTCACAGGGAGAAATACAGAGCAGAGACTGAAAACACTGCAAATATTTGTTCTCATTGTCAGATGTTTCTATAAAATCTGTTGTTACTGAATCACTGCTGAAGTTACGGAGCATTTAAATAAGCAGAGGGTGAAAAAAGCTAAGTCTAATTATATGTTTCGTGCCATTTACAGAGGTTTCCAGGGGATTTTCTTTTAATAAAAGTGCAGTGCATCAAAAGGAATAAATCCTACAATTTTGTTATTTACAAATCAGCCGTGTCTGCGGCGAGCTGACAGACTTATCCTCCATCTTACACCCCTCTCTCCATCCCAAAATGCACCAAGTACACTGACATTTATATCAATACTCTTCAAGTATCTTTACACTATTTTATGCCCCTTATGTTGGGAAGCAAACGGATCAGAAAAAATTCATCACAAAACCATAACAAAAATTCTGACAGAAAAATACAGAGGAAAAAAACCCATAATGTTGGAAAATGAGCAACGCAGAGGTTTTCCAGATGAAGAGAACAAGTGCCTTTTACATCCCTGCCCACCGATTCCTGAAGATTTCAAGTAGGAAGCCTGGATGGAGATATGATGTAATCAATTAGTTAAAATGATTTACTAATATAAAACATAACACTCTTTCAATGATTAATTTTTCATCCCCTTCACATTTTTTTCCCCCCTCCACCACTGCTCTGCCCCTTTCTGACTCCAGATTATTTAGCAGTTGACTTCGGTGTTCGGAGCGTTGCATATCAATCCCTGGGACCAAAATCTGCCACTCATGTTTTCCCTGCTCTGTAATCTATGGATGCAGCACCTCACCCTGCAGCCCTGCTCTGTGCTTCAGAGAGAAGGGAGATGTGCTGAACCAAGCTCCTTGGTGAGCTGAAGAGAACTTGAGAGAACCAAGAGACCGCCTTTTCTTGTCCAGCTTGGCCGCTACCGTGATACAGGAACGTGATGACTGCTTTGGAAATTAAAACTCTGCATGAAAAAGGAAACCAGAAAAAAAAGAAAGAAATGAAAATAAGATGGTTTCTCACAAGTGTGAATGTACCATGCATGTATTGCACAGGCTACAGATGCTTCATGGAGGCCTTGGGCCTGCTTTGCAACAGCCCTGCCATTCCAGGATGGGCCTCTTTCCTCAGCAGCCGCCGTCCGTCGAGCCAAATTGTGTGATTGTTTTGTGATATGGATATATGTGGACTGGGGACTAAATTAAGGACATTAAACTCAATTTCCTTAAGATAGGAGCCAGATTTTAATATTGCAGCTGTCCAGAGTTGAAAGGGTAATGAGGACATGAGGAATTCCTGGACAGGAAAGGGACACTTGGCCCAACAAGTCTGTCCCCCTTCAAGTTTATTACAACACACCTCCCCACGTTGTCGATATATCCTCCAGCCCTGTCTGCCTGTGTAAACATGTCTGGCTATCTCTTCTGTTCATTAATACTTCAGTTCACTCCGTGGTTTTATTTGACATAATGCCTACTATGCTGTGAATTGGATCCTCTGCAAGAATTCACTGTTTATTCTTAGACCTTTCATTTTTAATTGGCATAATCTGTTTTTTTTTTCCCCTTTTAAACTCACCGGATAAAAACACTACCTCAGTCCTCAGCCTAATTATGAAAATATTAATGATTAGGTCTTTTTAAAAAATGATTAGGTTCAGCTTTCATTTATATAAAGCATCTTTAACAGCCGGAAACAGCAATTGCTTCATATCTTATTCCTGTTTCAGTCACTAAAGTTCTTCTCTGGAAAAGGTGATCAGAATTGGAATTACTGGACAAAAATCTATCACGTTCCTTGTGTGATAAGAGCTCTTTTGATTTGCAGGCAATCCTTTGCTGGAGTGTCCATATCACACTTTATTTATACTGAATTGGCATTGATTCAAAATTGATGTTTGACACATTCAGTACAATTTTTAAGGTGGAGCGGGACTTTTGGGAGTAAAGTATTAACTTATAATGATCTTGTAAAGTCAAGAAACAGCCTTGAAAGGTGGTGGGAGGAAAAAAATGCTCCCAAGAAATTGGTACCATTACAAAGATTTCTAACTGCTAACTGGTCTCCATTTGCTAAAACCCATCTCCCTTTAAATTTTCTGCTTGCAAAGTTGAGAGGGAATTAGCATACAGATGCTTCCTCAGACATGTGAAAAAACCTGGGTCTTTCCTTTCCTCTGAGGCAACTCAAAGGAGAATGTCATTAAAGCTCTCAACACAAACCATGGGGAAAGAAACACAAGTCACAGATAAACCTGAGTGATTTTCAAATTTCAAAGATTGATAGGCTGGTGAAATAAAAACACTCTGGGTGAAGCATGAAGTGGGAAACAGCCAAAGTAGATCACTGTGATGCAAGATCAAGAAAAGACCCTTAAAATTGTTGTTTAAGTGCATTGAAATGCCAGAAAACCAACGTACAAGCAATGATTTCTGGTATCTAGCCCTTCCCTCTTGCTTAGGGAAGCAACTTGCTTTTACGATGAATAGAAAGTTAGATTTATTTATTTATTTAGAGATTTTCCCCTGAGAAAAGAGGCACTGCTAGCAGAGGTTGTTTAGGGGAAGAAATTCTGCACACCCTGTTGAGAAACACTGAGGTTTTATTCAGGAACTATGATGGCAGTGCTGGGTGGACAGGGAACTTTGAGAAACTTGGAAACGGAAGAAAAATTAGAAATCTCTTGGTTTCAGGCAGGTGAAGAAACAGTTATGACAGAAATGAAAACTTGGGCATGCAGCTAGTTTAAAAAATTAATCAGTAAACAGTATCTGAGAGACACAGAAAGCTTCAGGTTTATATCCAGGATCCAGAGTGATAAAAAAACCCAATCCTGTAAAAATCTAAAAATATCCAGACTTACCAGGGAGCTGGTGATCCAAAGAGGAATCAAAAATGCCAGTTTAGGCCTGGACAAAGGCAATGAGGGACATGAAAAACATTTCTCATCTCTTGGGTACTCATAGCTTAAAATCTCTTGATTTTTTTATCCCTTGTTAAAGATATCGTTAGAAAAAGTGGAAGTTAGTGTAGTGACTCCCACAACATCAGATTGCTTTTTGTGAGGATTCTTACATTAAGATAATAAAGGAATTATTGGTAAAATGTATGTGATAATAAGCTGAAATTTTAATTTGTGTACAGTTAGAATAAATCCTCATGAGGCCAAATATTTTCAGTCTTGCTGTTGAAACAAGATCCATTAAAATGAGTGAAGTAGATGTGGTAGTAAAGCCAACAGAATTTGGATCTAGTGTTGGGCAAGTTGTTTGAAGAACCAAGAATGTAAAAGTTGATAAAAGTAGTAAAGTCATAGGACAGAACCTATTCTTAGCTGATGCTGGTTTAATTTATATACCTGGTGAAATTCAGTGTAGTTATCGGAGGACAAAAAGAAACTAAAAACTCTTTAGTTAACCTCAGAGGCTGGAGTGGGTCCATTCAGTCCTGATCAGCAATTTTTTAATTTAATTTTCTCATCTAAATTTATTGGAAGATATATCCTTCTGTCAGGTGAAGGACCTAGCCACTGGACTGCAGCCCTGTTCTTGGGGGTTTTGCCTCTGTGCCAGCTTATTTTGTGGACCAAATCAATTGCTAATATAAAAAATTGAACTGGGAATGAGGTCCAGGGTCCCCAAAACCTCTCCAAGTTTCAGTCAGCACTGAA
This sequence comes from Notiomystis cincta, assembly GCA_013398075.1. Classification (NCBI taxonomy): domain Eukaryota; kingdom Metazoa; phylum Chordata; class Aves; order Passeriformes; family Notiomystidae; genus Notiomystis; species Notiomystis cincta. Next base: position 12,762 of record VZRX01023798.1, read on the forward strand.
ATTGATTGCAAATTGTGTTTTCCTGGGGAGAGACCCTTTTGTAAATAGGATTTAGGAGCCATAATTTCTTTGGTACTTCTGGAAAAGCACCAGGAGGGCTGTGAGGCTCCTCCAACACTGCCCTGAGTTGTGGCAGCACAGAAATGATGCTTTTGTCCTGTCCCCTGGTCTGCTGCTTTTGCTGAGCTTTTCTGGCCAGATCTGTCACCCTTGGGGCAGAAAGGGACTGCAATGTTCCAGAACTATTTAGGACTTGGGTTCAAGGGACACAGCACTGGTTTTGTCATCCTTACAGTAAACCATAATCATATTCCTGGGATAGAAAGTTTTACCCAAATATTTACCTATTAAATTGGGATAGAAAAAAAAGGTTGGCTTTTTTTTCCCCCTTTAATTTCAAAAGATTTTAATCTTCTCTAAACACCCCATCTCCTAAGGATTAAAAGCCTCAAAGCATCCTCTTATCTCTTCCTTCCCTTTTGCTGTAATTCCAGTTGCTCCCTGAGCTCTCCCCTTCTCTCCGAGCAGCACCTGGCTTTCCCTCTGCCCCTTCCCCAACACCCTCCACCAATTTCTTCTTCCCAGCCCTGTGCCCACGTGCAGAATGTTTCCACATTTGGCCCTGGATGAGCCAAACCCGTGTGCTTTGCTCTCTCGGCCCCGGGCTGGGCGCAGCGGCGCGGTGCCGGCGCTGCTGATGCTGCATTTGCTGCTGATCCGGGTCTCGCGTTTATAGCCCGAGTGAGACAATTGCTGCTACAGCCCCTGTCACTTTCATGTCCCCGGCACGGCTTGATACGTTACCTTTGAAATTCTGAGCTAATTCTTTTACATAGATTAGAGACCAGACAAGCTCCTAACCTGACCGAGGCACTACCCTGTATTGACTGCCAATCTCTAAGTCACTGGTGAATGCTGTTTGCAGACTCTTATCAGTTCATTAAAGTTTGTTATCATTTATGCACTGGCTCTGTACCTTGCTGGTAATCTCCAGTGTGGGATCTTATCTAACACTCTTTTGAAAGTCTAGGCATATTGTATACCATCCATAGTATTTTTCTTGTCTACCTTGGCAGGGATAGCTTTGAAAAATTCCAACAAATTATTTGAGCAAGATTTCCTGCTCATAAATCCAGGTTGGTTGACTCTACTCAAATTAGGATTTTCAGTGTGTTTCCTCACTAAATCCAGCAAAACTGTTCCTATTCTGTTTTTCATAGCTACGAATTGTGTTATGTTAATTTGTTTATATTATAAGCTAAAATAATTTTATATGTATATATTCCTCTGCATATGCATGTGTACATAAAAGTGTGTGTATGTAATGGAGATTATATTGAAGTATATTGGGCTTTAAAGCTGAATATGTTAAAATTGTTAATGCAGTATAAAATGCAAAGGATAGAGTTAGGGACAGATCTTTGGCTGGAGTAAATGAATTTGACTTTGAATACATTTTGCTAACTTAAATGGTGTTAACTTGATTTATGTGAGCTGAGGAGTTAACCCTTATGCACTGTGCTTACTTTACTTCAGTGCCAAGAGATCAGAATGACTGTTGGGATGCTTCTTAACATTTCTGATTTATTACAGGTCTCTACCCACATTTCTGATGGATTACTTTGGCTGAAGAAGTATATTTTTATTTGCTGCTGCAAAAATAATTCTTAATGCTAGACTCTCAATTCAAAATTATATGTAGTATGTAATATTTTGGTTTGGATTAGCAGTTTCTTCTGCCTTGTTTTTCCATTATTTGACTGTTTTAGGATGTTTACTCTCCTTCTCAGCTTTCTGTTCCCATCTGCAGATCTTTCTATTACAATGATGAACCTGGCAATTTCTGGTAAATACTGTAAGTGGTTGATTAATATTAGATTCATGCTTAGATTGATTTTAATATCAGAAAGCTAACATTTTACACAGGAAACAGTCCCTCCCTCTGAATTGAAACCAAATGAAAAATTTAAGGCTGAAACAAATGGAATTTGTATAATCTAACTGGACCTGGTTAAAAGGTGCTGTAACTTGGGTGCCACATCCTCCCTGCTGAAGTTTGCTGATATTTTGTCTGAATTATGGTCTGTCTTATAAATCATGGTGAGGAAAAACCAGTGTGGTTATGGTTCCAAACAGAAACATTTTTCAGGGAAAATCAAACCCTTAATTTTTTCCCAAGTTTATTTATTATTTTTAATTAAAATTGGGTTTTGCTCTGAAAGATGATTATTTTTCTCATGAATCAGTGAGAAAGCAAGTCTGATAGGAAAGCTTTTGACCCACCTGGGACCACACTTGTGGCAGAAACATGAGATGGCAACTGGATCTGAGTGGAGATCTCTGCACAATCCAAGGGAGGAGCCAGGCAAAACAACATTCAGTTGAGCCAGGAAGGGTTTGGGGCCAGCTCAGACTCTGCCTGCATCCCTCAGCAGCCTGAGGATGCCAAATCCTGTGGGGGTCCTCAACCTCCACCCCAGCAGACACAGACACCTCCCTTCCAGTGGCTGAGGAGAAGGCTGCTCTAGGATAAAATGCTCAGGATCAGCCACCAGGGCTTCTTTTCACCTCAGCTGGAGGTGGAAATGTGTGTCCAGCACACAGAAACCCAGCCAGCTTCAACACTGCTCTGAGGGACACCTAAACCAAGCAAAATTCACCTTCTCACAGGCTTTGGTGGTTGCTGCCCACTCCTCTTGCTGGGGAAGAACTCCTCCATCCTGGAGGAGAACTGGATTTTAAGTATCTGCTCACAAGTATGTTTATTAAATCACAGCATTTAAATATCCAGTGTACAGAACTGGAGACCTCTCCTCTGCTCATGGGACTGCACAAGGTCACTTACAAACTGCAAAGCTCTTGGTTTGTTATATCAGCAACAAAAATACCTAAATGAGAAACTGTATTTGTGAGTCCTGAAAGATGAGGTCTCAATTTTGGAGTCCAGTAGGAGGAATTTTTAAATCAGAATAACCACAAAACACCCCCCACTAAAACATATTTGCTTGTCCCTGGTTCAATACTCTCAGATTGCCACTATTGTAGATTGTCACATTTCCCCTCACCATTGGATGTATCAACTCTTCTGGTTTTAGTAAGATTTTCTCTTGAAATGAATAATAACAGCATATTTGGTCTTTAATTGTTCTTTTGACCCAAGTCCATTCACTTTGTGAATGTCCCAAGCTTTTCTTGATAAGAATGTTTTCCATTGATTTATCCTTTAAATCTATGAGGATCTTTATCATAGTGAAGTTTGAACTCTCTATCATTAACTTTTAAACTTATATTGACATGAAATGTGATTAAAGTTAAATTTTATAATTAAAATGAATTTTATAACTGCACACATGCCCAGCTCCAAGCACAGGGCTCAGTTACTGGACTAATAGCATTGCTGCTACAAACAAACTTTGTTAGCTTCCACATAGTTATCATAGCAATCAATACCTGAATAATTAAATTCCTCCATTATCAAATTCTAGTCTTCTTTATCAGCTTTTCTTCCACCAGTAATTTTTTTGTCTTAATCTGGGTTCTCTCTGGAAAGTCTATAGCAACCTTGGAGTTTCACCAGATAATCTTTCTTTTCTTCCCTGTTAAGTTCTGTAACCCAAATTATTTAATGCCAAAATCTGAAGTCCTTAAAGAAGATTCCCCTGAATGGAAGTTTGATCAAAGTGTATTTTGTTTTGTTTTAATACAGATTACTAATTTTATCTTGTCCTGGCCTTGAGTGAAATCCTATACTTGTAAGTATTTGAAATTGCCATTAATTTTCTTGATTCATTCTCTTATTGATTTTCTTTCCAACTATTTCCATCCAATGTATCTAATAATTATTAGAGATGAGGGAAGAACCAAGTGCCTGCATCCACACCCCTTTGAGCATTGTGGCTCAAGCCCATCTTTAATTAACATAAATGCAAGCAGAGAAGTTTCCCAGACTAAACCCAATTGTTTTAATGTTAAATCCTTACATTCATCATTTTCTGGTGCATTTTGCCACAGTTTTGGTCAGGGGTGACTCCTAGAAGGGCATTACACATCCTGAGGCTTCATGCCCCTCTCAGACCTGATGCTAAATGATTTAAGCAGGAAGGAAGGGGAAGGATTCCTGTTCTCTTTTATACTCCTGTGGAATCACTCCAACCTCTTTCATCTGTTCATTACTCTATAAATGCAACACTTTCCAAAAGAAATTCACTGTTGAATTAAGGGGGGAAGTGGGACACAAAACAAATGGGGGTGATAATGAATTGAAGTGATGATCTGAGGAGCTCATAGTGCTTCATAAGCATTAATTAATTAAACCTGACTAGATCCCAGGGAGGTAGGTACTAGGGCCCGTACTTCAGGCCTGGCTGCGGTGTGCTATTTCTGTATCTCAAATTCATTCTGTTAATGTGCATTCTGATGAGAGGACTGAAATGGTGTCTGACTAGTAGAGATGACTGTGCATATATTTAAACTGTGAATATTCTGCAAGATGAGCCTTCGTATGGAAGAGAGTTTTTTTTTTTTTAATCCAGCCTTGTCCCTGAATAAAAAATGCACCATAAATGAATTGTACAGGGAGCACTGAGGGGCTACTGATGACCTATAGTTATGTACAGTGTGTAACTCATCCTGTTACCCAATTAGGATGATCAGAACTTTTCTTTCTGTTGCTGAAAACCTGAGTGTGCTTCAGTGAGTGTATTTTATATCTTTTATAGAATATTTTATTTAATTGCTGTAAGAACTTAACCTACAATTTTAACTGCAATACTTAGAGGTGTGAAGAGTACTTGAATCCTTTTTTAATCCATTATAAAAGTTATTCTGTGGTTTCAGTGCAAGAAATTTGTTTTGTTTTCAGTACTGGTGTAGAGCTTTGACTCCTAATGAATGTTTTCCCCTTTTTTTTTTTCCATCCTGCTCTAAACAAGATGTTGTTTATTACTTGAAGCATTATATGTAAGCCCCAAGAATATGTTACATGTGACTGGAGCTTTGGCAGACTTTGAGAAACTGAAGTTTCCAGAAATTTTGCTATGTTTAAACACCAGAGCCTTGTTTTAAGGAAAGATTTCTACTTCCAAATGTGTGGTTGCCTGAACCTTTTACATTTTCAAGTCAGATTCCTCTGCCAAATAACACACTGTACCTTAACTATAATAAAAAAGCAGAGACTCTGTGTTTATAAAAACATTACAGGAGCAACTGTGATCATATTTCTTGAATTTATTCTATTCATGTGCTCAAATATGCATTTTTAGAGTGAGCTCTCCAGTGCACCGGTCACTTACAGGAGTAGAAAATGACATGTAGAGGCAGAAGGCTGGCAAAATGCAACAAACCAAACTGGTAAAGTACAGGAATTCAGAGCCAGACCAAAATATGAGGTCAAGGAAGTTGCTCTTATAATAATAGTGGTTATCTGTTTAATGTGTGATCTGGCAGTGGCTTGGTGCTGACCATAAGTAATTACACAAGTTTCTAAACTGGTGGGACACGAGCCCTGAGCAGCTCTGCACGAGAGACATGTGCTGTGAGAAATGGGCACTTGCTCTATTCTTGTGGTTCTCTTTGCCTAATGTCAATTAAAATTACAGCTTAGTAACAGATAGGAATTCTCCCTGTGTAAAATAAAGTCTATATTCCCTCTCTCAGCTGCCATATACTTAAATTCCTCTATTGAAACCAGTTTAGTGAGGCAAGCTCCTGCCTGGGCTGATAAATGCTGCATGATATTCTTCTTAACAGACATGTGGTTAGGCATGATTTTTCTGTCTCTCTGGCTGTTATTTGAAACAGCTTTCCTTACAACCCAGTTCCAGTGGTGGTGCCTGTGAATGGTGCCCTTGTTCTGGATTTTGTCCTGCAGGAGCCTGGGTGGGAGAGAACATCCTTGGTGTGTGCTCAGCTGCCTGGAGGTGACCTCTCAGGAGTCAAATCAGGAAGGTCCCTGTGATACCAAACTGCCTGAGCCCAGATTAGGCCCTGGGAGCTGCTGTGGTGTGGCCCTGGCTCTGACATCAGTTTTTCATGACTTTGGTGAGTTCTCTGGACAACACATCTCATTAGCTTTTAATAGCCTTGGATCCCACTGTTAAAAGAGCTTCTATGTCCTCCCCTGTAAAATAGCTTTGGAATGTTTTCCTGGGCTTAGGAGGATGTGGCTGGAGTGGGAGCTGTGTAGTTGAGCTAAATGCAGTAGAAACTGTGCTAATGAGCTATGAAGACACCCCAAAAATTCCTCTTCTCCCCAAGAGCAAGGAAATGTGTTTGATTTGATTCCTTTAGTACAAGTCCTGCTGGCTTGAACCTCAGCCTTTGCACTGGAGGAGCTGTTGTCACCAACCCACCCTGAGTACCAGCTGGAAATAAACTCTTGAAAAGGGGCATATGAGCTGCTTAAAACAAATCCCAGCTGAGGTGTAAGCCCGTGGCTTCCTGAGGTCTTCTGAAGGCTCTTCACCCAGCCCTGGCCATTGCAAAGGTAATGACTTAATGTACCTTCTAAGCAAACTCAGCACAGATACCTGTAAGGTGTCCCAGAGGGAAATAGTTTGTCTCTGTTGCCTGAAAAGCTGATTTGAACAAGGATTTAATGACCAGAGCACATCAGTTAATTGTCAGTAATTTAAGAGCTGCATCAGGAGCCTTGCAATAGTCCTGAAGGGCTTCTGTGGCCACGGACCTTCACATCACATCAGGGAACGTGCTTTGACTGTCTCCAAGGCTTCCAAAATGTAACTTTTCACCCTTTTACTTTTCAGAAGCACACAAAAAAAGAGAAAAGGGCTGCAAAAATCCATGCTTGTGGCTGAGAACTAAATAAGGAAACACAAGTGCCTAATGAAGAGCCACCCCCTCCGAGAGAAATGTCAGCAGCACAATGGGCACTATTATTCCCCTCCTTTACAACCAGACTGGGGGGTTACGTTGGAGTCTCTTGGAAAGGGCACCAGAATCCTCTCAGAACCCAAGCTCTGATGGGCATTCAGTGCTCCCTTTTTGGGGTGCCACATCCAGGGGAACCCCTGTGCTCCCTGGGACTTGTGGGAGGCAGCTGGAGGAGCCACTTTCCTTCAGCCTCAACAACACTGTGGCACTTTCCCCCTCATTACAGTCGAGCAAGACTGTTGTTAATCACCTGTAATAAAGTGCAGCTCTGGAGTGTAATGAAATGGTCATGTGCATCAAACATCTCCACTGCTCTTCCGAGTGTTGAAAAAAAAGAATTTATTTTGTGATAAGGAAGGGGTTTTTTCAACTTTTTCCATAATGTGTCCCTTATTTTAAGGAAAAACCCTCTCAGTGAGCTGACCTCCTTCTATTCATTGTCATGTGGACCCTCTACTACTTTCTGGTAGTGAAATCTGTACTTAGCAAACATTAAAGTAATTATCCCCACAAAAATGTCCTGATAGGGAAAGAACATTGTTTTAACCTTCTTTATTGTGATTTACCAGTTGGAAACAAGAAAAATGTCCAGGATTTCTGTGCTACTCAACTCTCTGGAGTCCACCAGCAGCAACTCCACTGGCTGAGCTTGGAACCAATTGTTTTATGGAATAAATATTTGGATGTGTTTTCAATCAAGGTGAGAAAATAGCCCAGGCTGTGTTACCTGTCCTATTATTTGGAAATGTTTCTGTTGTATGAATAAATAATAATAACAATAATGTTAATAAATTAAAATCCAGGTGACCTTGCAGCTTTTTCTTGGCATGTGGCTCCTCTTGTTTGTGAATGAGGAAGTGAAAATATTTTTATATTTCAAATTAATTTTAGTGAGCTAAACAGCCACATTTGCTAAGGTTGTGAAAGTGTAATTTGGAAGGTGTCTTAGTGTCTTGGAATAATCTTCCTAAAAAATAATGGGATTTACCTTTTTTATTGGAATATCTAGGAAAATATTGTATATGTCTTAACTGGAGCCATTGAGAATTTAGCTGGAGAAGATACTGATCTTTATACGAGGCTGAAAAATATTTCCAAGTTTGCTATTGGGCAAAGTGTGCTTCACTAAGCTGGAAATTTTTCTTCAGAGTAGATTTTTTTTGGTGAAATTTTTGGTCAGAAAGGCTTAAAATATTTCCCTTTGATATTATGGAAACAAAACAGCTCGACAAGACAAATGTTTCAATTCAATTTTGTAATTTTGGGTTTGTATTTATTTTAAATTATATATTAGATTAACCTTCTATATTATTTCGACATCACTCAAATGAGTGCTTTTGATGTTTCCCACTCATCATTTTTTTGGAATATCTTTCCCATGAGAAATTTTGACTTCTTGTTCCTATTCATTATCAAAAACACCCTCTCACCAGTCTTTGTACCTTTGTATTGTCCACATTTGGGTGAAGAGGCAGCTCTGTAAGAAACCTTCAATGTGTGCTGTATCTTCCCTACAAGCTCAGAGTCTTCTCTACAGAAAAACAGGATTATTGTTTGCATCTTAAACCTTTCGGTCTTTTTTGGGGAGTGTGATGTAGGCGATGGCTCAGGAACATCTACCTTGAACCTTTGGTGTCCTGTTAATGGAGTGCCTGCTTTTCTGCTGGTTTGGGAATCTGACTCAGCTCGTGTTCTGCACAGAATCTGGGTGTGGAAAGTGTGATGGGGGCAGCAGGTTGTTAAACTCATCCAGCTGCCTCGGCCAACCATTCCTTCAGTGTCATGTGAGACAATGGATAAAGTGCATCATCTTCAAGAAATGCTAAGTTCCTTAAAAACAGCTGTAAGGAGTGAGTTAACTCCTTCTGAGGCGTAAATAGCTTTTGACATCCAAATTCCCATTTTCTTTCACTCGAGGGATTTAACCTGTGTCTTTTTCAGCAGCGAGGAGACACAGAGCTCCGGGAAAATGGATGAAGCCTCTTGTTTCATGGTAGCAAGAAGGTCTGAGAGGCCCAAAGGCTGCGGGTACCTAGCCCTGCAGAGCCTGGTTATCCCCGAGGAGATGCTGCTGGCACATCCCCAGCTCTGCTGCAGCTCTCTCCCACTGCAGCAGCGCATCTCCTGCAGGAGCCGAGCGCTTCCTCCCCTGCAGCCCGTGTGGCAGGAGCTGCTTGCGAGCCTCCGTGGGAGTCACCGCTACGCTTGTGGAGACGCACAAGTTTCGAAGTAAAACTGGGACTCAGAATAGCTCCGCCTTACTCCCATCCCCTGGAAACACGACTCCAGCGAGGCGTCTGCGAGGCTCTGGGGGTATGGAAGCGGAGCGAGCAAGCTCCATCAAACCATCAAACACAGCCAGCCAGTACAGAAATCTAAGGGATGTAGTGTGGCGCTGATTTAAAGTGGTCTGGAACACAATAAAAGGTGAATCTCCCGTCAGAATTATAGGAAATAATTTTTTTCCCCCTGGGCAGGCTTTGAGCACTGCTGAATTTATTCTTGTGTTTCTTCCCAGTCGTTTTGGATGTGACTGAAACTGGCTGTTCTCAGAGTTGGACTCCAACTGAATGAGAGGGTTTTCCTCCAGCCTCTGCCTGACCTTGGGTTACAGGCACTTCAGAGAGCAAAAGCAGAGCTGCACAAACAACCTGCTTCATGTCTAACTCATACCGACCCCACGAATGCATCTTGAGATGGGTTTCCATCGGGGTAGGCTGCTTTGCAGCCCAGCTCATCCTGGAAGACACTGTAGGACTGCATTGGGGGAAAAAAAATGGTTTAAAAAAATAATTGCTGTTGCATTCTTTCCCAGAGTCGAGGGTAAAGTTGGAGGGAGGCATGCAGGAAGCAGCAGAAATGCATTATGCATTTATTTTTAAGTAGTAATATATGCGAGTGGTTTTAAACCACATTTATTATCTGGGATGTTTATGTATTCATGCTGAACATGGGATAACAGAGTATATAAGGGTATATAATATTAGTGAAGAAGAAAATGACTGCTGTAGTACTTTCTCCTCTCAGTTCCTTCTCCACTAATGCCCTTACACCTTTCTTTTTCAGGCTTTTTGTAGCATCCTAAACAGAAGGATATTGAAGGGAGCTGATTCTGCTTTGATCCTTATGCTTGTTGTCAAAGCGCTTGGGATTGAAGAGACTGTTGGCTACAATTGACTGTGACAATTAGGAGATGATCAGAGCCCTAGAGTGGAGCACTTAAAGGGTAATTTACATGTCAGTTTGTCGAATAAAAAAAAGATATTCAGCTAAGATTTTTTTTTCCCCTTAGAGCCTTGTAAACTGCAATTTGTGCTATAGTAAGAAAAACCTGGCAGAGGAGTTAGGATAGCCATTTCCATTTGAAAAGAGGCAATCATAAGGCCACTGCTGAGCCTATTGTCCACTAAAAATGCTGATTTGCAGTCAGGGAGTGAAAGAGTGGAGCCATCACTAAATAGAACCTCGTGCAAGGTAACTCCCCCTTGGTGGCTTTCTAATGTTGGCTGAAGGGTTTATATACCTTAAATCCCGCATTTACTATCATTATAACATTGTTACTGATCATGAATGTCCTTTATCATAACAAAAAAAATGAAGGTATCGAGGGGGAGGAACGGGAGCGCCCAGGCAGTGGATAGGCTCTCACCAGCTATCTATTGTATCACATCTTTCTTGTTCCCTCTCCTTTTGTGTGCCATCACAATTTTCTTCTCGTCACCCTTTGCACTTTGCCATTCAGGCACCTTCCATAACACTTTTTCTCATAGTTTTTTTCTTTTTTTTTCCCCCCCGTACCTATTTACACTTCATTTTTAGACGCACTCCCAGGAGATTTTTAGCATTTTCCACGTTTAACCTGCTGGGAAAGGAAAAAAGAGAGGGAGGTGACAGTAGCTGTTCAGAGTTTGCCTTTCTGTGTGATTAGGCTGCAATACAGACTATAACACAGACTGGAGACAGCCAGGTCGGAGAGAGGACTGAAGTTAAGGCAGCTGATGATTAAACAAACTTGTTTGTGATAAGTCCCTTTTTCTTATGTGATAGCTCTGATGAACCCAGAGTTGCTTCGACTGTAGAGTTATATGAACTTATAAAAATATCAAAACTCAACACCTCCCTCATTATTCTGGTTGGTGTGAGCTGTAGCATATGTGATATTCCTCACGGTTTAAGGAAGGGATATTAGTGGGTACATATAGTGTTTGTATATGCAAATAAGTGTATTTATTTTGAGGTTGCATCGTAGGCTTTTCTTCCAGAGATTGGATTGGCTCCCTTTTTACTCTCATCTCCTTAAAAGAAGAAATAGTCATCTGTTCCAGTTCAGGAACCAGAATGAAACACTTTGCTTTGTCACAATTATGACCAAGTAGCCTTTGCTGCTCAGATGTGCATTGCCTAAACCCCCCCAGGGGTTACTTTTCTGGGGAAGTTTTGTGGTTTCCAGTAAAAGTCACACATGTAGATCACAAGTCTGCTTCTGATCCCTGGTCAGACACCATGGATTTGAACAGATTTGGCATTTCTTTTCTTGCCAGTAGGATATAAGGGTCAGGCCCTGTGTTTCCACAGGGTCACCCAACTGTCCTTCCCTTACTCATAACCCTTATGTCCCTAAGCTTTTTTTTTATGTTGAACACCTGATAATGAGGTTTCTACCTCTAAAACTGTACTGGAAACATGTTTTAACCTGGCTTTTGCATGGGGTGAAGAAACACTTCAAAATATTTCTAAGCTTGGCAGAATTACTCTTCAAGGTAAGGTTTAAATTAAAGAAAATCTTGTACTAAAAGGATTTTCTTCTTTAGGAGAATTATGGTGTTGTAGCTTTCTCCAGGATGCTATAAATGGGAGATGGTGGCTTTTGCCCTCTCTTGTTGCACTAAACTTGCTGAACATCACAATATTTGTATGTGTTTATCTCTGCAACCAATGTAAAGAGCAACCAGGGATAAATAAAATATGAGGAGTAAACAGTGTGACAGGGCAAGTCTGGAATGACTTTGGCTTCGTATGTGTCTGCAGAACTGAGGCAGTGGTGAATCTGTATTAAAAATAAATAAAATATCTGCTGTGGCAGGAGGTCCTCATCTCCCAGGTAATGGCTAAATGACGAGTAGATGAGACATTGCTATATTGATTTAAACATTTTGTTCCAGCCAGTCAAGATTAACTTTGATTTGTTTTTACTTTCCTTTTACAGGTTTACATTTAAAGCACTCTCACAGCACTAATTGTATAAAATTCTAGTAACTGAGCAACCTCTTGCTGGAAAAGTAATGGATGAATGAATGAATGATTCTGGGTTTCCCGTACTTTACCAAGAAATTAATTTTTTGAAACAAGCAGGAAGAAGGAAGTTTTACTCAGTGGCCATGAATTTTGAAAAACCTGCATTTTCAGGGTATAGGATAAAAAAAAGTCTTCCTAAGACTTTTGGAATGTAAAGGTGAATTTAACTGAGATGTGCTTTTGCTTTTTTAATTGTCAAAACTACCACTCCTGTTACTGAACTTCATTTTTAAACTAATTAATTTATGTAGTGATCATAATACCAAAACCATATTATATATGTATAATATAATTATATATTATAGTGGCCCTAGGAGAGCCTTTCTTGCTCAAAAATACATAAAGGGGAAAAGTCGACATATTCACAGTAAAAATATACTTCCTTATGCAACCCTGGGTTATACAGATTTAGAACTAATTTAGGTTTTAAGTTCACCAGAGTAAATCATAGTGGTCCAACTTCTTGATGTAGGTGAGAAATTCTATTCATGGTAAGGCACTGTACAGCTTGACTTCTGTAGGTTCGAAATAGTTAAAGATCATGAGAAATTATGTGTAGTGAAATACTCTGACCCCATTCAGTACCTATTTTCTCATTCAGTCTGAAATATATCCCTTTATTGCTTTGTGAATTAATAATATGATGTTGGACAACTACAGATGACTTCTTGTTAATTAGAATTTCAGATGCGTGCTATGATGCATCAGAACTTTCTCTATTTTCTGCTAATAGGACACACCGAGTGAATAGAAAAATGTTTTTCAAGAAGCAGGGAAGGAAAATGATCTCCTGATCTAAATAAGATGTTGCCCTGAGGAAAGGCACCTAAATTCTCAATACTTGGCTTTCAGGAAAATCTTTCAGAATTGTGGCACTTCTCAAATTTGGAATTTTGAGCAAGTGTTGAACTAGAGACCTGTGATGGGAAAAATCATCTGGTCTCTGTGGTGATAGGGAGAACATACTGACTATATGGCTTACATAAATTTGTAGTCTTTCCTAATTGGCTGTTTTATTTAATCAGGCCAGATCTTCAAGTGCTAAAAAATAAATATAACTTTGCCATTAACTATGGGGCAGCTGAAGCTCCACAAATTTTATTTTTATCCGATAAATATCAGAGAAGGTAAGAATACCCTTTGAATGCATTTCTTATAAAAAGATGGCTCTAGGGGACCAACCTCGCTGCTCTGGGTGTCTCATCCTAAGGGAATTTCAGTATTTAGCTGGTGCACATCTTGGCTCACTTACAGCCTTGAAAAACCTAGCCCTAATATTGGTGGTATATTTCAGGTTTCACTGTACAACAAATAAATTTAAAACTAAAACTGAGAATTGACTTTTTTCGTATCTCATCTCCTTTTGTTTTTTTTTAATTTCAACCTTGGCCTTACTGCATAATCACATAAGTGTCCATTCCAATGAAGTTTTCAGAAACAGGGGGAAAAAACCTAAAAAGATCATCCTAGTGCAAGTTGTTTTTCAAGATTCTCTCTCAGAATGTGAAGTAAAGGCCAAATTTACTGTCAATGGAAATGAAGTTTGTTCTGTTGAGGCAAACAGCTGAGCTCATGTCTGCCCACTGAGCATCAGAACCAGCTGAAGCTGAATTATGAATTTGATGAGTTTTTACTTTCTTATATAAGAGTGCCCTTACAGCAAGTTGACTAAGCTGGCTCTAATATCAAATAGACTCATGTTCAAAAGCTGCACGAGGGAAGGTGATAGAATTATTCTGTTATTTTGTCCTGGGATGGTGGAGGTAGTGTTGGTATCCACCAGCTCAACCCTCACTCCCTGGGGCGAGTTCTGGCCCTGCGTATGACTGGAAGGGTAACACGTGCTGCCTTCCACTCAGGGTCTCACTGGGGTGACATCCATGGCACTACACTGACTTCTATCAGTTGGAAATCATGATAAATTTATAGCAACTGGACTGTCTGTTTCTTTCCTAAGTTAAAAAATGATGGTATATTAAAGGGCTTCCAAAGCACAAATGAATTTCTTGTTGGCTATCTACAGGAAACTGACATTTTGCATTCTTTTCTGAGAAACAAATGGAAATGCCTTACTCTGCACTAGAAAGGAAAATCATGGAAACAACTCAGAAATCACCTTCCTAAACAAGAGTTGCATAGTTTTATGAGGCTGGGTGTATTTAATAAGAATAATCTCTTATAACTTTTATTCTGTCACATACACACATTTAACGTGCTCTTCCTTTTGCTGTTGGATGTACAAACACTGGACAAAATAACCTGGCAGAGGGGCTGGAGCTAAATCTGGAGGAAACCATGATTAGATGCACCTCTCACTGAGCTTCTAATGTAAGGAAGCATCACTTGCTGGAGTTTGCTTTGCCTTCTTGCTAAATCCTTTAGGGAAAGGATGATTTGTCTAGAAAATAGAAGTTTGAAGAACAGGGCTGAGGAAATGTGGCTGATATATTGTCACTGACTGGTCACAGGTACCCTCCAGTACCTACAAGAGAGCTGGAGAGGGAGTTTGGATGAGGGCATGGAGTGGCAGAACAAGGGGGAATGGCTTCCCACTGAAGCTCTTTGGTATCATTTCAGGTCATCAGACAGGACAGTGTGGAGCACAGTGTAATTGTGAATCTCTCTCTAGAAACACACAGAAAGGAAGGTGTTAAAATTCAGTGGTCTGGGTGTCTTCTCTTACTAAATAATATCTTGTACAATTTCTCATGAAAGCTGTAGCTTGGTTTCATAGATAAGTCCATTTTCATTCTATTCAAGATGCCAGCAAGGCATGGGCTTCAGGATGGGCAAGTGCCAGAAAAAGGGCCCAGAGACCTCAGATTCAGGTTGTTCTGTAAAAATCCAGCTTTTGGCTCTCAGCTGGGCAGATGCTGACCCTGTGCACAGTTGTGGAAGTTGGATGCTCTAACCCCTTACTGGGGCAAACCCCAAGCGTGTGAGAAGAGAACAGAAATCTCAAGTTTGCGACGTTTTAAAAAAGCCTGAGGCTGATGAGAAAATTAGCTTTGACATTCTGAATTCATGCTGGAAAGTGTAAGGGAAAATGGGATGATTATTATTAATAATCAGTAGCAGAAGTCAAATGTCTGAAGGACTATTTGAACTGTAACGATAACCTCTTAAAAGTTTGAAATGAACTCTTCATAAAAGTTTAAAACTCAGAGTATTAGTTCATGTGCATTTCTTTTATGTCTGATTGGGAGAAGTGTAGAACAGATGTTTTTCCCTGTTTTCATAGATAGTTAACTTTTGTCTCTTTCTCTAAAATGTACAATATGCATCACAGTTTGGAAAACATTCACAAACGATTACTTCATACTGAGCTGGAGCTGCCTTCCAGAGGGAGACGTTGTAGTCTGGTCAGATGCAACTGCCTGCAACTACTATTTCCTTTTAAAAAAAGTTTTGCCATCTTGATAAACTTTCATTAACAACTCAGCATAGCTTGGGATACGTTATTTATTAGCCAGGAATTTCTCCTTTAAGGACATATAGAGCCAGATACTGAAGTAATGTCAAAATGGCAATTTTCCATTGGGGATGATGAAAGTGCATTTGCTTACGATTATTCCCTATTTCATTCCAGCAACATTCCAACTATAATTTTAATTCTTCTGTAAAGAAAATATTTTGACAGCATAGAAAGGCATCACTGATGTTTGAAACTTGCCTTTTCTTCCCTTTTCCTCTCACACTGTTGTTTTTCAAGCCGTCGTGTCTTTATTTTTTTCAATATTGGTTACAAAGTCCCTTTCTCAAGTGAGAGAGGAGCAAAATGAGCCCAGAGGCAGGGAAATGGTGCAGCCCTCTCCCAGGTGGGAATAGACACTCCCTTGTATTCCCTTCTTTTGCCACCATTTTGTTCCAGCCCTGAAAAGCAGCAAATGGTGGTTATTGTTTCTTTGCAGGGTATGGTTTTGTACTGGATCCATGTGCAAAGTGTAAACATGTCATCAGTCCTCATTTGCTATATCCAAAAACATTCCCCATGTCCATATTTGATTTTCAAGTGCATCTGTGCACTGATTGAAACCCTCCCAACATGCTGCTACGCAAATGCAAACCCACACATTGCTGATTTGGAATCAAATGCTCTTATGCTTCCACACTTCCATTTCAAAGTTTGCCTCAGAGTTGCAGTATGTGCCCTTTTAACACATTTTTTCCCCCTCTCACAAAGAGATCCCTGTGTTCATCGCAGGAGCCCGGTGCAGTCTTTTCCATTTTGTTCTTATTTATTCCTTGGAGCCTGCTTTTATTTTCACAGCTTATTTATCCTTTGTTTACAGCCCACATGTTCTCTTAACCAACAAAACCAATATTTAAACAAAGGAAGTAAAATGCTGAGTTATAATATAGGAATTTGCTATAGATAGAAAGTTGGATTGCAAATAGCAATGCATTTTGCCATTAATGTGCCGCTTCAAAAAGGAGAGAGAAAAAGCTGATTGAGTTGCAAATTTTCTGAAAAAAGATGAATCTCTTATAAAGTATGATGGAACATTTTCCTTTTAACACCCATCAAACTCCTAGTCCCAAANAATGAGAACCAGGAGGATGGGCCAACCTGAAGTCTTCATTCGAGAAAATCAAACAGTCGAAATAAAAATGCTTCATTTATGAATTCCCACAGTATGCAAGCCCAAAAAAAAAAAAAAAAAAAAAGGGGAGGGGGGGAAAAGAGAAAAGTGCCAAAATGTGAGTGCAGACTTAAAATTTTAAAGCAAGTTGTGTTGCACCTAATTATTTTTTTCCATCCCTCCCGACATACGGGAGTTACCTTAACTGCAAAGCTCTGTAGTACCCTTTGCCTGTCATTTTTAATCAGGTTGTTTTAGGTAATTTTTGTTATGCCCCTCATTACTGAATTGTTTATCAATAGGTGCACCAAGTGTCACTAGCTTTTCTCATCAAGCCAGGTCTGACAAAGAGCTGCAGTGCATGGGAAAGAGGCAGCTAGGTGAAACTAATGCCATAGATGTTTGATTCATTAGGAGCTTATTGTTAACGGGGATGTCTGATTGTAAAGGCTCAGTCAAGCAAAAGAGTGCAGAGTAATCAGTTGGATTTATAGTTTGTAGGGCTCAAAAAAAAAAAAAAGAAAAAAAAAAGAGAAAAAAAAATCAAAATAAACCTTTGGATATAGCAGAAACAGAAAAATCCCCTTTGGGCAGCCCTAACCTGAGACCAGCCAAATAAGGTCATGCTACATGAAGGTTGCCTGTTAGGTGATGGGAGATATAGGAGGATTACAGCCATATGGCATGGCCTATCATACCTTCTGACTTAAGATAACAAAGCCAAGCTTTGTGCTTAGCTGTTTTTGACTGACATCATCAATTTTATTTTATGTTGGTCACCTCCGGTAACAGGAAAAAATGGCCTAGGGTTGATAACACATGCCTGTTTTTTTAGTATTAAGATGCCTTACAGCCAGTTTTGTGCTGTAAAAAATTTCAAAGAATTAGTAGCTTGTTCTTCTATCAACCATCCTCCAGCAACTGTCAGCTCCCCCCTCCCTTGTTTTCGGTTTGTACCTTGCAAATGAGAGACAGCCTTATTCAGAACCAGATGTAAGGCTCCTAGAGAATGAGCGTAAGCTGTTGTACTTTAAGCCTAATGGGAAGTTTTATATGCAAGGGCCTTGAACTGATTAGTATAATTCCCTCTTTAATACAGCTGTCCCTCCAGATTAAGGTAAACCAAATGTTGCAATCAGAGATTAGTGTACCTTGCCAGTTATTAACATCCCCGGTTGCTCGCCGAGCACGTCAGACACTAATGCTGTGTATTTATTTGCCACTTCCACGCTGTAACTTGAACTTCTGCACCTGTCCAAGCATTCCAGGGAAGAGAGGGGTATTACTGGGAAGCAAAAGTTTTATACCTGTTCCACCTGTTTGGTTTTGTCACCGCCTGAGATTTTCTTTTTTTCCTGCCAAGATTGCCAGGTGGTTTAATCCGTTCCTCTGCCGGGTTTATGAAGAAAGACTTTGTCTGCTGAATTGCATTTGTTGCCCCTCATCTGCTTTCCCTTATCGAATGCGTGCTACTCACCTAAACTGTCTATTTATTTATTTATTTATTT
>VZRX01023798.1:31085-45630 GCA_013398075.1 Notiomystis cincta
TTTGCAGAGGCTCTCTGGCTGCTCTTTGTGTGCCGAGGATGCGGCTCCGGGCGGGGAGAGGCAGCACCCGCTCCCGCTGTGCTCGCATCAGCCCGCGGTGCCTCTGGCCCAAGGTGGGTCACGCAGTTGTCTTCTTGCATTTGGCAGGATATCCTGTCCACCAGCAACACAGATGTCAAGGGGGACAATGTCCGGGTTATCGAGGCGAGATCTTTGCCTCCCCCCCACCTGATCAGATTTTCTAGATAAATGTACACCGTAAACAGACTTAAAAAGCTTAGTGGGGTTGAGAGTGTCTTGTGCAGCATGGAGGAAATCGATAAAGTTAGGCCATACTAAATAACTGTTCCTGAAATGCATTTAATTACTTTAGAAGGCTGTTAATTTACCTATAAACATGAGAATCCTGGACAGGAATAAAAGAGCTACACAACACACAGAGGAAGACGCTGCATAAATAGGGTTTATTTCTTTTACACAAATGATTAGTTAACCCTACAGTTTAAAAATTCGTAGCAGAAAGAAAGAGTTTGCCTTTTCTAAACCAAAAATTTAGACAAGCCCCCCAACAAAATGCCCCTGCTTTCAAATACCTGCCCCCAGACCCTCTTAAGCACCGTGCTCTTCACAGGGAATGCAGGGCTGAATATCAGCTGTAGTTTCTGGAACATTGTTGCTTCCTAGCGAAAACCCTGCTAAGACACTTTTTTTTTTTTTTAATTGAATATATTCCTTATTAAATAGATAATTGACATAAGGTCAGAAAGGGCCGTTTCAGCACAGTCCCCCTAATACCAAAGTTTACCGCCGGCTGCACACTGCCTGCACGTTATGGCTTAATTGCAGATTTTTTGAAAAGACAAAAATATGTTCATATCTGAGGAATTATGTCTTGCAGCCTACTAAATATGCTAATGCAGTACTAAGCAGGGATAAAGTTCTTGCCATACCACCCAACAGTTGCGTGGGACACGCTGCCAAGTTATTGTTAATTGTAAAGCGCGTGCAGGCTTTGCAATCCATCTTAATTGTCATACTTACTCCAGGTTTGGTGATAAGGCTAGATGGGCTGTTTTAAAGTGACAATGTTGACAAGGGGAAAGGGTGTGGGCCCGGGCTTGCGGTTCTGGAGGGGTTACGCGCTCTGACCTGCCGTAGGTTGATATGGACAGTCTGCAAGGGGATTTTAGTTGTCATGGGGTCCCCAGGCAGTTGAATAGAGTGACTGTCTGTCCTGCTTTTTCCTGTTAGGATCCTGACACGTGGAGCATTGATGAACTCAGCATAACGTTGAATAGGAGCTTTTTGGCAGCTGAGACACAAGGGCTAAGCTGCAGGTCAGAGATAACACTAGTGCAGATCTCCTCATGCACACAGTTAGTAGCATGCTTTCTTCCCTCCTGAGTGCAGGAAATAGCTCATGTTAAATACGTTCACTTTTCAGTTTTCCTTTCTTCTAAAACGCAGCTTGACAGATTGGGCTTTTCAGCTTCCCCCCCCTCCTTATTTTTATTTTTTTTTTCCACCACCTCTGCTTTCTACCTCAGAAATACTCTTCAGGAAGCAGGAGTTAATCTTGGTGAGGAAACGATAAGGTGATACTTGATTTTTCAGGGGAAAGCAGAAGGATATGACTGCCCGGTAACTGCACAGAAATTTGCAGGGACGCCTTTTTTTAGGGCTTCCCTTTGCTTTTTCCTTTCTCCTCCTTAGAGCGGAGGACGGGCAGGTCTGGCTGGAGGTAGGCAAGGGGTTTAAATAGCATCGGGGGCAGGAAGGAAGTGCTGGGAAGGTACATCGATAAAAGCCGCTTCCCCGCGCTTCTCTATCAGCTCCCTGGATCAGGTGAATCGGGTCGTTCCTTTCCCAACTTTGATGCATCCTGGCTGGCACAGAAATGTGTCTTTGAAGTCGTTTTATATTCGGCCAAGTTTTTTTACGTGGTTCCCAAAGAAAGAGGGCGAGCATTGTCTCTGCTAAATGATGTCAGGCCGGCATCCTGTGTACCGAGACAATGTCGAAGGCTCTATCTGCTCTTGGCATTGCTCTTGAGGCTGCCTGGGCTGTTTGAAGTGTTTGTGTCAGCAGAGCCTGAACCTGATGGAAATTTGGGGAGGGACATCACCCTGAAACTGCCCTTTGCACACATGTGTGGTTCATTGGGTGGTAGCAAGCCTGGGATCACCCAACTCACCTTGCTGGGCATGATCTTGGTGTCACCTGGAGCCAGAATCCTCCCCAAAGGGAGTGGAACTGTGCACTTGTGCTTTGGGCTTTGAGGTGAAGCAGGACCTCCCCATGGGAAGAGTTTTGCTGGTGATGGATGGGCAGCTCTTCTGCCCAGCAAGGTGGTGCTCAGCAGGAGCAGGGCAGAGCCAGGATGAGACCCTATTGTGCGTGTCTGTCCACATTAGAGGATTCCTGTGCCTGTGTTTAGACTTTCCACGACTTAATTGGGCCTCTGCAGCGAACCGTTTGCAGCCAAGGGGCCAAGGCTATTGTTTGTTCCTGTGGCTATCACCGAGAGCCACGCAGGCAGGGAGAAGTATAGACATAAATACGGCCTTTGTTGCACTCTGGATGCTCCTTTTGCTATCCTGAACGATTTCATGCTCGCTCTTGGGTGACTTCGTCAGCTTTTCCAGTAGATGAACTTTTTTGCTTTCTTGGAGAGGTGGGAAGTGGCTGGGAAAAGGATGGCAGAACCCATTTGCATGAAATGGCCTTGCAGGATATGGCTGTTCCCTGTTCTCCTCTCTCTGTGTAAGTGGAGGTTCTGTGGCCACAGCCAGGGCCACTCAGAGCCTGGGGAACAGTTCCCAGCTGCCACCGTGGGGCTGCACGTTTTTCCTGGGAAAGCAGCGCTGTGGGCTCTGCACATTTTTTTTGCTAAGCCATGAATTCATTGTGAAATTTATAGGATGAGATGTAACTCTGCTAATACTTCCACACAGCAGTTTGGCCTTTTCATTCCAGAGAGGGTTGGACAGGAGCTAAGAAGATCTGGCTTTTGTTTTCAACTCTTCTACAACTTCCTGTATGATCTTGGGCAAGTTGCTTAATCAAGTTGTCTCGAGCTTTCCTTTGTAGTAATGCTGCTTGCAAATGTTAGAAGAGTTGTGAATATGCAAGGTTGATTTGGTAGGTGATGTTCAGGTACTAATTTGACACCTTGCAGAGGAAAGCAGCCCTGTGAAATAAGAAAACTGAAGTCTCAGTATCTCACCTTGGCTTCAAATGCAGGATTCAATGAAACACCAACAGCAGCAAGAGGCTGGCTGGTCTGAATGAGGGTTAGTTGCACATACTGCCAACACCAGGCATGAATTTTACTCTCCAAAGGAACAGAATAAATTACGGAAAAGTATCTAAATGAAGCTCAGAGAGCATCTCTAGTGACAGCATATGAGAAATATGAAGATAGGACCTGAAGATGAGGACAGAGATATCAGGGATACAGGCATGACATTGTAGGATTAGGATGAATGTTGGGGTTGTTCAGCCTGGAGGAGGCTCTGGGGAGACTTTAGAGCCCCTTGCAGTGCCTAAAGGGGCTCCAAGAGAGCTGGAGAGGGACTTGGGACAAGGGCTTGGAGTGACAGGACAAGGGGAATGGCTCCAAACTGAGAAGAGCAGATTTAGATTAGAGACTAGGAAGAAATTCTTCCCTGTGAGGGTTGTGAGGCCCTGGCAGAGGTTGCCCAGGGAAGCTGTGTCTGGCCCATGCCTGCAAGTGTCCAAAGTTGGATGGGGCTCGGTGCAACCAGGTGCAGTGGAAGGTGTCCCTGCCCATGGAAAGGTGTTAGGAATGAGGTGGTCTTTAAGGTCTCTTCCAGCTCAAGTCATTCTATGGTCCCATGAATTTCCTTGTAGGAACAGACCTCTTGCTGGCCCTGCAGGCAGGGGAGATGGAAGCCCCTGGAACAGGGGAGCTTGTCCTGGGAGTGCAGCCCATGCAGCTCAATGCTAAGCTGTAATACAGTGACAGGAATGGATGACTCTTGGTTTAGGGTGTGTGTGTGTGAGTGATTTTCTTAAAAGTGATGGAATGTGCACACACAGGAGCTAAAATGTGTGTGTACTACAGAAAGCTCACACCGCCTTCATTAAAGCCATGGACATCTGAGTGCTTGAAGATCTGATAGGACTTGTTTTTTAAAGTGGTAAAAGTATGTTATTAAAGACTAGCATATCTAGGAGCTTGATCACAGCCTGGTTTATAGAGAGTGGTAATATCTTTATTAAGCCAACTGATATAGTTGGAGGGGGAAAAAACAGACAAGGCCTCTACAGGGCTCTTTACTGTAATTAAAATAGGCTGCTTATATCTAGTTAAATAATATGTAAACTCTTAAGGCCAAATGCTGCAGCTAGTTACTATTAGTGAGAAACTGTAAACTACAAAATCCCAAACCAGGAAGTCCCATGGAGATAAAAAAATATCTAAAGAGCAGTCAGAAATGTGCCCTATATTATTGATGCTTCAAGCGGTATTAAGTTGTGAAGGGCTGGAATGTAAACAGAGTTACAGATGTCTGATGCCGTAGGTTGAATTAGGGAAGCAGGAAATGCACTCCTTCGCTTGGGATGTTTGGAAAAAACACCTTCTGCCTGGCTTTATCTGAAACAGTTAAAGGTTTGTTTAACCTACAAAATAATTCGGAGGAGAATACGCCAGGCAAAGTTGTTTCTTCTGTTTAGAGTGCCAAAAATAGGAGCTGTGCAAACCAACCGAACATGGTCCCAGTTCACAGGGAGCTACATTTTAGAAATGACCTAATGGGAGAGGGTCACAGTAAGGGTAGGTTGTGTCACAGTGGAAAAAACTACAGCTGTACACACATGTGGCTACTCAGGGTAGGCAAGCCTGATCCTAGAGAGACAATTATTGGATGTATCTTTGTCATGTAAAGCTAATGACTATTTTCCTCCCTCGGGGTGAAGTGCAAAGGATCAGCTCTGTTTCTTAGAAGAGGGTGGGAGAACAGTCTCTATAAACCGCTCTGGTAATCCTGATACTTTATTTCCCAACCTTGAAAGCCTACAGCCTTATCTTATCTCCCTATGGTTGTTGTTACCTCTGCCAAACTCTGCTGATGGGCTGCTAACATCATTACATTTGCTCCTGATTTGCGTAGGTTAGGCACAGAGCAGACACCGCCTGCTGCATGTTCTGGTGCAGGCTCTGCTCCTCTTAAATCTACCCCTGCTGCTCTGAAGGGAGTGGGGGTTTTTTTATTGAAGTAGCATTAAAAAGCTCAGAACCCACCTTTGTGGGTCCAGGGGGAGGAGGAGTGAATTGTGGTGGTGAAGGAGGTGAGTTGTGTGCGGACAGGGCCCACGGGAGGTTGATGTGCAGCAGTGGCTGACTTGTTCCTCAGAGGCAGAATTAGGCTCATGTAGGCTGGAGAGGAGCTATTTACAAGGACAGGCAGTGATAGGACAAGGGGAATGGCTTTAAAATGACAGAGGGCAGGTTTGGATTGGATATTAGGAAGAAATTCCTCCCTGTGAGGATGGTGAGGGCCTGGCACAGGGTGCCCAGAGAAGGTGTGGCTGCCTCTGGATCCCTGGAAGCGTCCAAGGATGGGCTGGACAGGACTTGGAACAACCTGGGATAGTGGAAGGTGTCCCTGCAAATGGCGGGGGGTGAAATGAGATGGTCTTTAATGTCCCTTCCAACCCAAACCATTCTATGATTCTACGGATGATGCTCTGGGACATCACAACCTCCCACTGCATTTATAACAAACAGAGGTTTGTGCTGGGCGTTTCTGAGAATTTAAATTCCTCAGATCCTGCAAGTTCTGCACTGACTGCAGAATGGGACAGTTTGTTATGACAGACAGCCCTCACAAACCTGAAATAGTCTTTGTCCTTTTCATCGTGATTGTTGTTGGTAAACTCATATAAATGGGAAGTGCCATTTCCTTCACATTGTTTGAAGTGTATTTGTTCAAGAAATAACTGAATAACAGTTTTCCGTTTCTAAAGCAGGAGATATTTTTCCCTAATGCCCTAATTCTAAATTAGTATTCTGGATATCCCAATGAGCCCAGAATAGTAAAGCAGCCAGGTTAGGGTCCAGGCTTTAAGATATTCTAGGAGTTCTTCTCTCTACTAATAATTAACTTTTAATTTATTTTTTTGTTAAAAGTTTTGACTGTCATTTATTTCTTACTTCCAGCCAAAATGCTGAGTTAGGAGAAAAAAGGGGTGTCAAGTATCTGCTTTGGAACTATTTTGTTTGGATGATACCTAGGTAACATCAGAGACACCTTTCCTGGGTGGGAGCTCTGAGGCAGAGCACAATTACCGTGGCAACATGGGCTTCCTGAGTTTCCTTTCTGCACACTCATTTAAACTGGTGGCTTTAAAGAAAAGGCTTCATTTCTTCTGTGTGTGCAGTATGCTTTCCTCATTTTTTCCCTTCATTCCTCAGTTTTTGCTATTTCATAAGCCTGAAACAATAACAGTGTCTCAACTAACGGTAAGGAAATAGGTGAGAGTGTGGAAGATCATTAAAATTAAATCATCCAACATAAAACAAAGAGAAAAAAAAAAGGAAAAAGAAAAGCATCAAATTTGTTTTTGTGTGCAGTGCTAGTTGCCTTGCCAGTCTGAAGCTGGCACTGTGGGTTTGCTGTAATCACTGAGCTGAGAAAAAGAGACACGGGTTTGTTTGTTTGTTTGTCATCATGGAGTTGAGCAGGACTTGAGCACTTGAATGCACAACACTTTTCTCTGCTGCCTCTCTGTGTTTCTGGATTCTGCATAAATTCCCCCCTTTTGATTCCTCCAATCTGTTTTTCTGACCCTCCTTAAGAATTCGAATTTATATATATCCCATGTGAATATCAGCTTGGAAAATGTGCCTTTTTGATTTTAAAAAAGAGGTGTGATGAAAACCAATTACACCTGTGGCTTTGAGTGCTTTGCTGGAGCACTGTCTCCAAGGGAAGATGTGTGTGTGTGTTGCTTTGCTTTGGGGACATCCAAGCATCTTTCTGTCCTCTAGGTGGGTCTGTAGCAGGATGGCACCTTAGGTTTGATGTGGCAGGTGAGCAAATGCCCAGGAGCTGCATCCTGGACTTTGTGCAATATGTTATAGCATAACATAGATACCTTTGGTTTCAAAACAAAGTTGTTCAAAGATTAAGAGGAGGAAAATACATATTTAATAGGAAAAAACCCGTTGTAATCAAACAGGTGACACAGAGCAGTACCAAGGGAAAATAATTCCTTTTGTCTCTCAGTCCTGACTAGTGCAGCTCATCACCAATGCCAATAATCCTCAATCACCTGGAGAGCAGATTCCAAAGGCCTGTGCTATCAGTATTTTCATAGTAGCTGGTGAAGATCAAATAATGAGACCACAGAGCCTGCACCTCACTTTAGGAGCAGGGACCCTGCCTTGCTGTGGAAGGTCACACCCCTCTGTCACACAGACTGCTCTCGCCAGCCCTGCCTGTAAAGGCTGTGCCAGAGGCAAGGAAAGGGATGGAAAGACATGTGGTGGAAAGATGTTGCGCTCTAGCATTCCTTGGCTTGCAGATGGCAAACTCCCGACTAGTCCAGGCCAGCCAGAGCAGCCACAGACTGTTCCTACGTCCTTTCAGAGCTGACCTTTAGGTTCAGAGTTAGTGCTCACTGCTTGAACCCTGCTGAGGTCTGAGGAGATGGGTACAGCACTGAGTATGAGCTATGGATCTCTGCTCTGCTCTTGGCTCTGCCACTTGCTCCTCGTGACTGCAGCTCACATCCTCAGTGTGACACTTTCTTTAGTTGTGTCACACCTTTGGATCTTTGGCTAGCAAATAATTAAAAGTGGGTGTGCCACTCATTGGAGTGAGTGAACAGGCAAAGGACTCATTTGTCAGGCAAGTGGCCAATTCCAAACAAAGGCATGAAGACCAAAGGATTATTATGGTTGGAAGACACCCCTAAGATCACCGAGTCTCACAGTTAACCCAGCACCACCGTGTTCACCACTAAGCCATATCCCCTTGCACTACATCTACACATCTCTGAAACTCTTTGGGGATGGTGATCCCACCATTTCCCTGGGCCTGTTCCAGTGCCTGACCAGTCGCTTTCTGGAGCTCATGTTACTGCCCATGCTTCTGTCACAGTAAGGAGATTTCCTCTGCTTTGCTTCCCAGCTGATCCTTCTGGGAGGAAGGAGAAAGTCTTGGGCTGTGTCACCTCCCCAAGCAGCAGAAACTGGCATGGCACATTGGCAAAGCTGCTTTGCCCTGGTCTGTGCCAGCTGTAATGATGAGGGTGGGCTGAGAGCCCCACTCACCGTGGCCTTTCCAGACTCTTGATGCTCTGGAGTTCAGGCTGCGTGGGAGTTTTGCCTGATCTGGTAGGTATGCAGTCAACATAATGTTCCAGTAAAGCTTACACACTTAAAACAAAACTGCTTTGTGCTGGAAACAGGCGAGGTCAAGCAGTAGGGAGCCTCCAGCACTCTTGTACCTCATATTTCTTATTTACAACCCTGGTGTTTTCTCTTCTTGTTAACTTGGGCTTGGAGCAACCTGGTCCAGTGCAACGTGAGGTGATCTTTGAGGTCCCTTCCAACGCATTCTGGGATTCTGTGACTCCATGAACTTGACCTTCTCGCCTACTGCACACGATGTCACAGGTTTCCCTTCCCTGGTACTGACTGAGGTGCTGGTTAGACCACACAGTTCCTCAGAATGATACAGACAGTCTGGTCCCTAGAGAAACTCTCCAGAACTACCCACCTAGCTTGACTTTATGCCTTGACACATCTGTGAATCAGCACAGTGGTGATACATTCTGCCAGATGCTTCCCAAGAAGAGCTGTCCTGACCCAGAGGGTTTGGTAGTCATCTCTGACATGGACCTCAGCCAGCTTTCCATGGGGCAGTCCCGTGGAGATTGCAAATGAGCCAGGATGAAGCACTTGCTTTTACACTGTCTCTTTCACTGCTAATGCTTATTGTGTCTGGGATGTCTCAGGCCATGGTGATTTCATGCTGTCATTTCCACAGTCAGACAGTGTTCACATCTGAGTGTGCTGCCCCTCCAACTGTTAGCAAGGATGTGGGTGTCTGGTGTTCCCTCTATCAGCTCCTTGCACCTTAGGGTTGCAGCCAAGCCAGTCATCCTTATTAATAGAAGGCTGGATTTCTGTGGTGAGACGTTGAGGTTGGTGTCACAGGGTGCAGCTCGGCGATAAGGGCGTGCGCCTGCTGCCTTGCAGGACTGGCTGGGACAGCTCCAACCAAGCCCAGCCTGGGCATGTAAAAATGTCCCTGGAGGACTCTCCCTTCCAGGCTCCTCCCAGGTCAAGGGGTGCCTCTGGCTCAAGAGGGCAGGTTGGTGTGGAAGGCTCTCAGTGCTGTCTGGGGTCACCAAGAGCAAGGGACAGCTGGCACAAGATTTAAGGTGCACAAGCCCCTTTTTTAACCACTCAACAGTGTCCTGGCCAGCCCCACCACGTCCTGCCAGCTCTGGAGATAAGCCCACAGCGGGTCAGACCTGGGGATCATCGTGCCCCATCTCTGGCCACAGTAAACTCCAAGTGCCTGGCGAGATGCAGAGGAGCAGGGGATGCAGATAGTGACTTTTCCCAGTCCTACCCATTTGGAGCAGCTGTTTCCTTGTGTGTTTGGTGTGGTATGAGCCCCAGAGCCTCAAAGTGTCCTTGCAGCCATTTAACAGAGATGTCTCCAAGGAGCAGATCAGGGTCAGTCTTTTGCTGTCCTTGTGTTTTGTTATTGAGATGGACAGATGGACTGAAATATTTGCATTTAATGTTTCATGGCACTGGTGGAGAAAGAGGGGGAAAAAACCCACAACCAACCCTACAGAACATTTCCTGTGTCAGAACAGTCTCTAGCCAATGCAGGAGGAATCATCATTTCTGGCCCATTTATTATCTTGTTTTCAGAGGCCTTTCTAAAACTACCCATGAGTATGAATAATTGTGTGAACAGTTACAATTATTAACACCCCATTAATAAATACGAATAATCATATCAAAGGTTAAAATTATTAACAGTTGGGGTTTTTTTTTGCTGTTGTTTTTCTTAGCTTTCTGCCTCCCTCCTGCTGCAAGGCGACCATCCCAGCCGGAAAACTCTGCTTTTAAAGAAGGGCTTGCTGAGGTGAAAGGAGTGGGTTTCCTAAGCCACGGGATCAAAGCAAAACCTCCCAGTCCGGCCAGCACACAGGTTTCCTCCCTCTCCCAGGTTCCCAGCACGTGTCCAGGCTGGGTGTCCAGCTCAGCCACCCCCATGGATGCCATGAGCGCTCTCAGCTACCTCAGGATCACCTTTTTATATATCTTTTTTTTCTTTTTTTGGTAATTTAAAAATAATTTGGTGGCTCTCCAGCCGAGTTATCTGCTGTTGCTGCAGAATATGCTGCGTGTCGGACTCCCACAGCCCAAAGCCTCTGTTTCCTTTCTGCCAGTACCTTGGTATCTGCCTTGCCCAGGAGCCTGCTGATGAAGATTTCCTGTTTGTTTTGAGTCACTGCTGGAGTGATAAATATACTTCGTCTCTCTCCTCCGAGAGGAAAGAAACCAGCTGCCCCGAACTAAAGGGAAAAATATGTCGAAATTCCACCAAAGGGCCCTGTTATCACGAGGCTTCCCTGGAAGGATGAAGCAGGGTAACATGAGCTACGACAAAGGCGCGATTTCCTTATTCAAAATGTTCCCTTTCGTCGTCCGCCTTCGCTCCAAACTTTAATTTTTAAAACAGGTTAGGAATAAATAAATAAATTCAAACCCCCCTCTCCATAAACTTACACAGTGGAGTAATGCTTGGCTGGATAAACAAACAATTATACTTGTGGTTTCTTGATCTGACCACAAGCTTTAAATGCTGTATTTTTGCATGAACCTATAATGCTTCTGGATAAACAATTGTGTTTATATTGTCAGGAGTATCCAGCGTGGTGTTGTGTAATTTCTATGTGCGATTACTGGGATATAGGATAAATTCCAAAAGAAAAGAAAGGAAAGGAAGATTAGATTATTAAGTCATTTTTAATAAAAACAGCAGTTTGGAATCGTTTATAGCTTAATTTGTAATTTTAAAAGAATGCAGTGCTGGCTTTTAAGTTTCTACAATTATCTTTTCATCTCTTTTTATGCTTTTCTTTACTAGAGATGGGGCCCAACCCAAACCCTTGGATCTAGACCCAAGATCCAGGTTCAGATCTGAGTTCAGAGCTCCAAGCTCATTCCCAGAGAAGCACAGCCAGGCCAGAGAGCTCCTGCACAGGCTGCATTTGAACTTTGCAGCCCAGGTTCGTTGCTGTTTCATTCCCATGAGCCAAATGGTGGCCTTGGGGCCTTGAGGTGCCTCCAGCCCTGCAGAGCAGCCAGGTGGGGTGGCAGGGGTCACAAAACTGCTGTAGGTCAGTGATATAAGAAAATGCTCATTAAAAATATCTCGGGGGCAGCTTTGGTTTGATTCAAACCTACCCAAGGCAAACTCAACCTCTTGCCATGGCTTAGAGGAATGTGCACTTCCAGAGAGGATTTGAAGGATTTTTGGATGAAAATTCTTCTAAAGGTACTGATTTCAGCCTCATAAAAAAAGGCACAGGGCTGTTTTGCTTTTGATAGGTGTTTGAACTGCTGCTTATGGGGGGAAAAAAAGTGATTTTCCTCCAGTTTTTCTACAGTTTTTGCTATATTTCTCCTTTTTTTTTCATGTAAATGCCTTAAGCACTGCCAAACAATATGTGCTTTTCTCTACTCACCAGCACATTCCCACTCCAACAGGCTAACCCAGCTCTCCTTTATATCACTGAGTGAAATCACATGGAACAAAAATAATTATATTTAAGCAGTTTGAAGTATACTTTTTTTCCCGTGGTTTACCTTTACCATCTCCTAGTAAAATATAATTTCTTCTTTCACAGCAGATGAAAAAAGACCATTATAACTTTAAAGCATGAGATTATAAAAGACTGCAGCTAGTTTAGCTCTCACAGTTAGAAGTTAATTCTAAGTCACTGGAATTGAAAACATCAGTTTGCAACATTTACTGGCTTGCTATAAAAATGTATTCCCCTGTGTTATGTTAAACATGAGAAACTACACCTCGGTGTGTCCATTATTTATATATTTATTCATATCTTGCTGCTTCTGATTCAGCTGTGTAACTGTATGCAAAACAGATAATTACTGGGGAACAGAATAATTTGTATTTTGAGGGGAATAAATACCCTGAAGGATTTGCTTTTGGGGAAAGAACACACTGCAAAGAAATTACATAGATTTTTGAAACAGATATGAAAACAAAACGAAACAAACAAAACAAAAAGATGAGGAAATATGGGCCCAGCAGCTTTGACACTACTGTGTTTGTGGTGGGGGAAGTAATTTTCCCTTCTCAGCACCCAAATACACCTTGAAAATTGAATGTGAAGTCCATTATTTGACACAGTTATGCATAAAACAGGGTTTAATGGCAGCTCTACCCAAATATCAGGATGATGCTGAGGGGCTGGCTGATCTTCATAGAATTCTTCATAGAATTGAGATCTTCATAGAATTGAATTCATAGATTGAGACCCACACATTCTTCTTCATGGAAAGGTGCTTAAGAAATACCTGTGCCAAACTTGCCTCACACATAGCAATTATTTTAAGGAAAATGCCATTTTTCTCTCCCTTTTCAGCCCATGGGGGCACTTGTGTTCACCACTCTATGGTGCCTTCAGCTGCAGGGAACAGTCCTGGATGTTTCACACAGGTAAGCACTACAGATCTCTCTCCTCCAGCTTTTTTCTATGATTTAGCACTAGACAGTGGAAGAGAGATGCTGAAGACATTAATTTCAGCATTTCTAGTAACAGAATTACTACTGGAAATGTGACTGAATAACAGCATCACTGCTCATCTCCCTTTGATTTATTCAGTGCCAGCATTTGCCTGTTCCATTTCTGTTTGCAGGCGTTCTGGTGGGAAAGAGAAGTTTCCCAAACTTTCCTACAGTGGGGGTTTTATAAGCAAGTCCACAGCAAAAATGGTTGTCTTGTCATCTTAAAACTACTCAGGCAGCTTTGAAACCAGGGTGGTGCAAAGGGGTATGAAAGCTGATCTGGGGAACATCCAAAGGGTCCATCTAGAACCTCAGGTTGGTCATCCAACTCAGGCTGGATGGGGCTTGGAGCAACCTGGTCTAGTGGAAGGTGTCCTTGTCCATGGCAGGGGGTAGAACAATATGGTCTTTAAGGTCTCTTCCAATCAAGACCATGCTGAGATTTTATGATTCTGTGATCACTCAACATCCTGATGCTGCCCTCGAGCATCTCCCAGGACCCAAACGAGCCGTTCATGTTTGGCTGTGAAGGGAAATCTCTCACATACATGGGGTAAGTACACACTGCAGTTGGCTGTTTACCTCAGGTATTTGAAAGGTCTTTTTTCTGTAGTTGTGTCCTGGTCTCTGGCACAGGCATCCCACAACACCTCGGAGAGGCTGCACCCTGGGCATCGAGGCAAAGTGACACGGCTCGGGCACATGAGAAATCTGTGGCAGGGTGTGGGGTGACCCCCAGTTTTCCAATTCCTTGGCTAGAACAGGGAGATGGTTTCTGTGTTAATCTGCCTCATGGGACTGTGTCTTTCCACCAAGAAAAAAAGTTTAATATGAAGACACTCTGAAGACAAATATAGTCATGGGTAGCAGCGCACGAAAAGCAATTTAACACAGTGTTAAAGAAAATCAAAGTGAAAAATCTCGGTCTTAAAATCACAGCCTTAACACTTCCACCAGGACTGATCATAAGTTTTTCTTTTCTTTTTTTTTTTCCTCTTTCCTTTTGGTGGAGAAGTTTTCGAAGGTATTTTTCAAACTTTCCAGTTTAGCAATGTGTTGGCTCAAATTGAAAAGAGAACTAGGCACTGGGTCACAGGCAGAATTAGGTTTGTGCTAGTGGTGGGGGCAGGTTGCTGACACAGCTACAATCAGACAAAACATTCAAAACTTCTGGCTTTGTACTTCTCAAATGCCTCTTTTAGAAAATCGCTTAAGTTGTTATTAACATCCACCACCCACCTTCCCTTTCTGGTCCTGACATTGTGTAATAATAGATAATGTTGACATATGTTCCCTGCTGGTCAGAAATACTATACTTCTGTGAAAGGTAACATTTTCAAGCAATGACAAAATGTATTTTACTTGGACAGAACATTAGTTATTGGACTAATCTCCCAATGTGGGATGTGGGGTAAAAGTTTTAACATTTTAGTTGTGGGAGAAAGTTTGTTGGGACAGTAAAAGCATCAGTATGGGGTGTGTTTAGTTTTCTCCATTTCTAGAGGTACTGGCTTGGTATCAAACTCTTGCGTCCGTAGGAATTTAAAAGAAACATTTGCAGTATGTATGAGGAACAGCTGTCTGTGTACTCCCAGCAACTTTTCAAAATGACTATTTGGACATTTTTTTTCCCTTGGAAGGATTAGAGAACTAAGGAGTGTGTGTGTGTGTGTGTGTGTGTGTGTGTGTGTGTGTGTGTGTGTGTGTGTGTGTGTGTCACACGCTCC
>VZRX01023798.1:46735-116170 GCA_013398075.1 Notiomystis cincta
TTTTTGACACTGCTGAGGCTGAGCCCAGCCCGCTGCCTGGCTTGTCCCGGGCTCCTGCCGCCGCTGGGGTGAGAGCTTCTCCTCTGCAGCTCCTGCTGCTTGGCACGGCTTCGCTGCTTCGGATCCAATCTCGGCTCAAAACATATCTGTTCTGCTTTCTGCTTCCTCCCTCCCTCTTTGCTCGCTGTAAAGCATTTTATTATCCAGACTTTATGGAAGGCTCTGTACAAAATGAAGTTGTGAGGTTATTTGTTTTGGTGCAGCCGATCCAATAGCATAAGCTACTTCCCTCCTTTAATCTTCCCCTCTTTAGATAGCACATAGGCTTTTATGTCCATTAATTGTCAGGAATAAATGCTTCTTTAGCTATTACTTCCTGAAACAGAGCAGCGATCTCCCTTACATACAGCTGTTTATATTATGCATAGCACAGCCCTGTCATAAGCACACGTTATAAGTTTTTGTGAGACCTTGCACTCGCATTTAACATAATTCCCAGTTTAACTTTCCTTTTTCCAAAGCATCCAGTGGGCTACTGAGCAGCCATGCCTGCTGCCCCTCAGCTGACATGGCTCAGAAACAATCCCTGCAGAAGCCAGCAGGCATTAGAAGAAACAGAAGAGGGGTAGGATACAGTGGGTTAGGTTAGTGGAGTTTCACGTTGCTGCTTTAGGACCTAATCATTATTAATTATTCGCTTAATAGTAGAGACTTCACGTCCCAGCTGAGATTAAGACCAAATGGTGCCAGATGTAGTGCAAACACCTATTAAGTCATCGTCCCTTTATCAAACAATTTACGGTCTAAATAGACAAGACAGAGAAAAGATGGGAGATGAACAAAGAAGTGTCAGCACCGGAGACAGGAAATTGGAGGAACAGGGGCATTAGGGATAGGGAGGGAAATGAAGGCCAGAGTGTAATTTCTGGAGATAATCAGAGCAGGACCCACAACTGGGGTAAAAGCAGAGACACACTCCTCTGGAGACCCGCTGTGACAGCTGGAAATGGTCCTGCTCGTCACCGCTGCCCGCGGGGCTCGGCGGGAAGGAAGAGGTGCTGGACATGCTCCTTACCCACTTCCACCAACACAGCCTGAACTCTGTCACTGCTGACAGAGCACCTCTGAACCCCAGAGGGTATTTCTGAGCAGGGCTGGGGGTGTTCCCTGCAGCCTCCTCTGCAGGATGGTGACAAGGGGTGCACAAGGTTGTTGCTACCATGTCTGGAAGGAGACATCCCCATAGCCTCAAGGGCTGCTTCTCTCCCGCCCAGTACCTTTCCCAGGCCCCTTGGCGTGTGAGCACCACTAGCCCAGGCTCTCACACTCACTCACTCACATCTACTTACTCCTACTTACACAGTTTAATTTGCACCACCTTACAAATCACCTCTGGATTTGGCCCCCAGCTCAATTCACCTCTAAAACCAGACCAATGTGCTTGGCTACAAATGGTCTGACCGCTCGGGTTTGTCACTTTGTGGGGGCTGCTTTGATTTGTGCCTGGTTTTAAGTTTAGCTCTCTGCAGCAGCAAAGAGCTGACAACTTTCTAAAGTTCCTTAAATTCTCAAAATGCTCTACAAATGTTAACTCTCTGGCAACAAAGTATTTAGGACGCTTTGCTTATGTCTTCATGAATAACTTTCGGAAGGGGTTGTGACATACTTGTACCATTATTTTGTATGGCGATTGAAGAAAAAAAAATCTTGGAAGGATGTTTGTTTTTATTTTTCTTCTTCTGACCACTCTGTTTGGAAGAACTGCCAAGTCTGACTCTAAACTTGCAAGTACAGTAACTTTTTTTCTTTGAAACTTGGGTCTATAATGTCTGAAGCAGCTTTTGGTTGAAAGCAATTGTTACGTTCCTGACTCTTGTGATCAATCGAAATCAATTTCATACAGAAGGTTAACAGAGAAGGTCCAAACAAATGAATCCATGTGCATTTATCTGACAGTATTTCATATACAAATAACGAAAGCAGTACATTATCAATTCTCCGTAGTAAGAAGTATTCTTCATGTTTTTGTAAAAAGTACTTAAGAGCTGACTTTGAAGAAAGACTTTGAAAACTTGCCAAACCTTCTTTGTATTTTGAAAGTCCACATCAAGAAAGTAGTAAATAGTCATTGAGCATAGGAAAAAGGAAACTATTAGCATTGTTTTCTTTGAAAGATAAAAAGAAAAATGCAGTGCAAAACTTCATAATCTCTGAAATGTGTATTTGTTATTTGAATCAATTTAAAACAATTGTCACTATTAAGTTCATGTTAGCCTGCCTACTGAACTGTATAAAATGGTTCTGTATCTGCTGGTTTCATGTATATGGGTTCCCCCCTTTCCTCATCTCCTTCTAGTTTTATAGGCTTAAGCATTTCCATTTAACTGCAGAGTTAGAATTTATATGAAGGCTCTGCTTAAAGAAACCAACTCCAGCTCCCCAACCCTCCTCAGGATTCTTAAATCTATTTTCATTCCTCGAATGTAAAAAAGGATATTTATCCTTGATTTCTATAAAGCAATAGTTCCTCAGCTTTTCCCTTTCTGTGGCCCCATTGCCATCGTGCAGCAGTTCTTTGTAATGTGTTCAGATAAAATATCCTCTTTTTTTGTTGTTGTTGCTTTTATTTTCAGAAGTAAATAGCTCCTGGGCCAGGCTTTCTCTTATTGTTAGTGTGATTTGGTGCAGCATCATTTAAAAATTGCTGCTTGTCATCAGGAAACATGAGACCAGGTGGTTTCCATAGGGTGAAAAAAAAAAAGGGAATCATGTCAGAGCAAGCTTAACCACGTGTGGGGATGGAAATATGTGCAGACCCACACATTATTCCACCTTTGAACAGGTACCTCACATGCTTGCACCGAACATGAGAACCTTGGTATTATTTAACGATGTGTAATCAAGGAGCCAACTTGCCTTTTTACCACCACTAATGCAGGTTGTACTTATGCATATATTAATTGCAAAGCCATTAAGCTGTCCCATGTGTGAGGTAGTGCTATGAGGAAATGCCTGTTCACTTCATCTTTACTAAGTTCAGTACACGGTGGGCTAAAAGGGGATCTAAGCCGTGAGTAACCTGAGAGAAACAGAAGTGGAAGTTGGTACGTGGAGAAACAGATGTGTGCCACGTAGAAATGGGAGATTTCCCCCTGTTTGCCATAGAGGTGGCTGTAGGTTATAAAAGAGACACAGAAAAGACTCTGCATGGCTGTGTGGGCATATTGGGGTGTTTGGTGGACAACTACAAACCCTGACCTTTTAAGAGGGATCGTGTCTTTATATAGAAAACGTATATTTGTGGATGAGATAAAGGTAGGATTACAGTAAGGATTTTTTTGGCAGGAGTTTCCGTGATTGTATTTCTTAAGAAGATAGTTGATGGATTAAACGATCATCTGAGATTTTCAGAGTTTGTAAAGACTTTCAGATTTACCAATTCATCATCTCTTGTCTCCATCTAATTATTACAAATCTGTTGCCTCTAAATATTTGTTGCTGCTGGATATTGACTCATGTCCTGCCCTAGCCTTGTTCAAAGTATCTATCCCATTTTACGATAAACAATCAAGAAAACATAAAATAGATTAAGCTGTGATAAATGCCAAATGCAGGAAAATATCCTACTGAAAAGCATGAGAATTTTTCATGCTCCTCTGCTTCCATTTTTTTTCATTGATAAAATGGATCTATTCACATTCACTTATGACTTTTTTTTGGTAACAAATAGTCCAAGCCTGGACCTGCTGATGGTCCTTTCTCCTTGTAGGGAGATGATGACCGGAATTTAGTGGGACAAGGTTTTGTTCTGGCCCTGCACAGGACACCCTCAATAATCCTACTCTGTGCCTGAGAGCATTGTCCAAAGGAAGGAGAGAAATTTTAGAGGTTTTATTTTTCCAATAACCAGCATCAAGCAGGCACCCCTCCAGCAGATGAAGAGGAATGTCACATTTGTCCTCATGCCTAGAAGAGCAACGAGAATGACTATTCAGCATTTCAACTATCATTATTTTTTTTTCCCTCATGCTAAAAGTGTCTTTTTTAAGTGTTTCCCATGCTCTCATTTGGATTGTGACTCTAGAATTTATCTGTTAGCTGATTAAATGCTTTATTTTTTGTTGGTGTGGACTCTAATATTTAGCAAGCAGCATTTATCTTAAAAGACACATTTTTTGAATTTTCTGGGTATTTGACTGATTTCAATGAGGCCAGGTCTTCATCATGAGTCTATTAGCATTGCCACAGCTTCATGAGCTGGATAGAAGCAGTTTGGATGTTCATACAAAGCAATAAAATAAAAAAATACTTGCTTTTTTTTTAAGCAATGGCACTTGTCCATTTCTGCATTCCTGGTAAAAAATGTAGTGGTTCTTTTAGGGATGACTTTTGGTCTAGTTGCTATTTAGTGATAATATTAAATCCTTTTTATTCTTCCAAAATGCAAAACTAATGCTGCATTATTCTACAAGTACTATCCCTGCAATGAAGCAGAATCTCATCAAGTCAAACTTTCTGGTTAGGAAGATTAAAGGAGAAGGGAGAGGGACAAACTCTCCTGTGAATTTTGAGCTAGATGATCCACTGGCCTCAAAGATATTGGGATTTACACTACTGTAATCAAACCCAGAACTTCTCATGTGGATTTTCAACAGAATTTTGTTAATTCTTGGAATATGGAATAATAATAATCCTGCTGTTCCTGAGTGTTCTCTAAGTACAATCCCAGTGGCAGTCATGTTACACTGGATTGAGGAGGTGTGGTTTGCATTGCCTGTGTGGAAGTCCTAGGATAACTGCAGCTGGAATGAGCAGAGACATGCTCATTAATACATAAACTACTGTAACTATGCCTTGTGCTTCCTAGAAATTTTCTGCCTGCATTTTTAAGGAGAAGCCCAAGTTATTCAGGAAAAATATCCTTGTCAGTGCTTCGCTTTGGTTTGCAGTGGCAAAAAAGTGCTTTTTCAAAATCCAGTGAATCAAAGCAGAGGAAACCTGTTGGGGCTCCATGTCTTTGGGAAAAGGGGTTGTGTCTAAGTCATTGGTGGGTGTCTCTGGGTGGAGCATCCAGCCACCATCCTGGGCATCCACCAGATTTTGGGATGAGAGCATCTCGCTGCCGGCCCCCACCCTACCCCGCAGCCTCTGGGACATTCCTACAGCCGCTTTCCAGAGAAATCCCACGCCGGCAGGGTGACTCACATCAGAAGACATTCCAGAAAGAAGAATAATTATGCCGTTGCTGGAATTGATGTAATGGTGTTTTTCAGGATGCTTTAATAGACATGAGTGATGTTTTGGCAGGCAATCGAAATAACCCTGGATATCTGATTGCATTACTGACTGCTACCAAGGGCATCTCTGGGGAAAGGGACATTACTTAAGGTACTTTCTCCGTATTTTTAACTTGCTGGAGCTAAGTTTTAGTGCAGCATAGGGCTCTTTTTCAGAAGACAGACATATTGGAGAGCTTAACCAAGACATATAACAAACCAAACTCTAAACATATACAGATTCCAAGAGACAGGCCTGTGTAAACAACATCATAATTCCCTGGGTTATGTGCTGTTTAAAATAACATTCAGCTATGCATTCACCTCAAAAGATTGCCACTTAACAGCATTGTTTCTTTTTGTAATCTTTATTGTTTAGCTTTATTATGGCTCTCATTTTTTTCCCCTTTTAGAAAACATAAACAATTCCCTTGTTCGCCCCGCGAGCGGGATCCCCGTGTCCTGGCAGCGCTTCCTCTGCGCCGTGGCCGGCTGAAAAGATAACAGCTAAGGACTGTGCTGAGCCTTCTTCCCCCAGAATTAACTTTATTCTCCCTGCTCGTATATGTTTCACTACCATGTTCCTCAGGATGGTGTTTCTTGTTATTAATGATTACTACCAGTTATTAATGATTTAAACACACCGGTCGGAATCCTCCTGTTCAATGCCCGCGCGGTCCCGCCGAGGCCTCATTGCCTTCATTTAGGCCATATATTAAAAAAATGACAACAAAAGAAGCCCTGCACACCCATGTCCCCGGGTTGTTGTGCAGAGCCTTGTCATTTAGCTGCTCTCTGCAGGTAAATAGGTCTTTTTCTTGGTCTGGCACGTTGATAAGCCTTCACACTTGGCTGGGCTCGAGGTGCGTTTGTGCAAAGGCAGATTGTTTTAGTTAACATAATCAGTGAACTCACTGTTCTACCTGGATGTCTGGGAGAATTGCCAAGAGATTTCCCAACATTTCAATCAGAGGCAGGGGCTATAAAGCTGTCAGTTTTCTTGTAGGCCAATTTGCCTTTGCCATGGTTCTAACGTTGTGCTCATTTATAAAGAAATCAGCCCAGGTCTTTTGGGGTAATATTTTATGCTGGTTTCAATTTTAAGAAGAATGATTTCTTTTTCTTTCTTCCTCCTTTTCTTTTTTTACTTTTTATTGTAAAGATGCATTTTTAAAAGCCATTTCCTGACACAGGGAAATGCCCCACTTTAAGATTCTGGTACAATGGTAATTAAAAAAGGAATTAAATAATTAATTAATACTCCATTTTTGTTCCCAGCAGTGGAGCTGAGCTCCTTTCACATATTGAACCAGCCTCAAGTAAATCTGTTCTTAAACAAAGAAATGAAGCTACTTAGGTCAAATGTTCAGAGTGATCTTGGTCTGCCTACTAATTAGAATCAGAGATATGTTAAACTACCTGAAAATAATTCACTTTCACAGGGAAGAGAAGTATACCTACAAGTTTATGGCGTGCAGGTCATTGTCATCTACCCTACTTCCACCTGCCACAATAAATTCTGGTGAAATATCTACTACTGAGTACTGAACTTA
Source organism: Notiomystis cincta (assembly GCA_013398075.1). Classification (NCBI taxonomy): domain Eukaryota; kingdom Metazoa; phylum Chordata; class Aves; order Passeriformes; family Notiomystidae; genus Notiomystis; species Notiomystis cincta. The sequence continues at coordinate 53,565 of VZRX01023798.1, forward strand.
GGGATTTTTTTCCCCAAGCCTCCAATATTTACCACCTTGTGCCAGATTACGTCATGTAACCTTCAACAGTGCTGTGACATTATTTTAGTGGATGGGATGCATGGAGCAGGGGACCACATCCGCTTGAAGTTTCTTTGATGTTCCCCACAGGAAGTTTTCCAATATTTGCCCAGTTGGATGTTTTTCAAATATTTTGTCGTGTTCAGGGCCTAGGACAACTGTTGGCTGCTTTTGCAAGCTGATGAGAAAGGTGGAAACGGTCCTTCTGCTCTGCAATGCCTCCAGCTGCAGGGAGTAGTGGTGACAGGGGTGATGCTGAGTGCATGGTCCTGTGTCAGCCTGCAGGACACCTATGTGGTGCCATCAAACACATTTTGCAAGAGCATCCTCAGTAGGTTCATAATTTTGAAGTTTTGGGTTCCTGAGGGTCAGCACCTCAAGAAAATGATGCAATGGGATGGTGACCCTGGGAGACAGGAGAGATGGGATAGATTTAGATTGAACACTGTGGTTGTTCAGTCTGGAGAAGTCTCCAGAGATCCTAAAGCACCTTCCAGTACCTAAAGGTGCTACAAGAGAGCTGGAGAGGGACTCTTTACAAGGGCCTGGAGTGACTGAACAAGGAGGAATGGCTTTGCACTGACAGAGGACAGGTTTAGATGGGATATTCAGAAAAAATTCCTCCCTGTGAGGGTAGTGAAGCCCTGGCAGGTCACTCAGAGAAGCTGTGTTTGCCCCATCCCTGAAAGTGTTAAAGGCCAGGCTGGATGGGGCTCTGAGAATCCTGATCTAGTGGGAAATGTCCCTATGCATGGCAGGCAGGCTTGGAATGAAATGGTCTTTAAGGTCCTTTCCAACCCCAACCATCCTGGGATTCTATGATCACCTGTCATGGGAGGATTTCACTCCTACCAGAAGCATATCAAGGCTTGACAAATTCACCTGTCAGAGGCTTCACACAGCTGATTTATTTGCCAAGACAGGTGGAGAGCTGCCCAGGCTTATCTCTGAGCAAAGTGGAATGAGAAGAGGCACATTAAAGAAGTTCTGCCTCTGATTGCAAAGACGAGAGTGCGACCGTTACAGCGCCGCAAATTAGCAGACGGTTTTAAACCAGCTCCCAAGCACTGAAATTAAAAGCACTTAATACAGGAATCATATTCTCTAGCTAAGGCACAACGGGACTCTGGTGAATTTAGTTTATAATGCTTCCGTGTTGTAACAGAAATTTGTCTTTTTGAGGCAATCAGGGGAGCCGCATTACAGCAGGACTTGCAAAGATTCGTGTTTGTGTCTGGCAGTTGCAAATGCATTAACTCTTTCATGTGAAACTCCTCTGCCAGAGCCACAATTCCTTCTGTGCTGAGTTCAGTGGACCTCTGAGAAATAATGTTCAGCTCCAGGTGAATAGGAGATAGGTAGCAAAATCTGCCGCATGTTCTTTTCTTCAACAGAAAGAGAGGTCTTGTAATGGAGTTTTATGAGTAAAGATATGTTGGATTGCTTCCTCTTGGAGTAATTTTTGTGAATTTAACAATTAAGCAAGTCAACCTTTGGTGTTGTAGCTCAGCCACCAACCAGATTCATGAACATTCAAATCAAGAGTGCAATTTTTGAAGGATTATTGCTGTCCAGAAGAAATAAAATTGTCTTACATTAATTGCCATTTTCGTCACTCAAAGCGATATATATACATAGACATAGAATCCCAGAATTGTTTGGGTGGGAAGGGGCCTTAAAGGTCACCTTGTTCCACCCCCCTGCCATGGGCAGGGACACCTTCCACTATCTCAGGATCCTCAGAGCCCTATCCAGCCTGGCCTTGGACACTTCCAGGGATGGGGCAGCCACAGATTCTCTTGGCAACTTGTGCCAGGGCCTCACTGCCCACACAGGGAAAAATTTCTTTGTTATATCCCATCTAAACCTACTCTCTTTCAGTCTGAAGCCATTCCTCTGTGTTCTGTCACTCCAAACTTTGTCCCAAGTCTCTCTCCCTCTTTCTCATCAGGCCCCTCCAGGTACTGGAAGGCCACAATCTGGTTACCCCCAAAGCCTTCTCTTCTCCAAGATGAAGAATCCCAGTTCTCTCAGCCTTTCCTCCTAGGAGAGACTGTCAGCTGTTTTCCCCTTTCTCTCAAACGTTGGCAAACACACCACAGCACCCCTCATTGTAATGAGACAGCAGAGGAGCTGGCTGCCATGCTCATTACTGTTTCATTACTTGGTGATCGGGAGAGCTTTTTTCCATCAGTGCCTGATTTCTGTGTTATCAGGAAAAGGGCAAGATCTTTGATGTTTTGTAGCATTCTTCAGAGCTACTAGAAAACTACTTGTTTTCTTCCTTTTCAAGGATAAATCAGTGGTTTATAATTGATCTATGGCAGATCTTTGAGATTTAACCTAGGGTCATGTATAAAATATTAAATACGGCCGTTATAGGGACTATGCTTTTTTAAAAAAAAACAACTGTATGGGTGTTAGCCTTTATATCCTAGACAAATTCCAACTTGGGTAATTAATTTTTTCCTTCATTCATTTTCCATGCAATTTTAATTGGGTACAATATTTTTCACTTCCAGTGCAAAGTAGAACTGCATTTTCCTGTGCTGTGAAAGAGTTAATACGTGATGAGCTGGAGGTGGCTGCACAGTAGTAAGTGAATCTGCTACGTATGTTTGAAGAAAGCAGCTCAGGAAAATGCCAAATCCTCTTGAAATAAGGTACCAAATTTGTCAGATGTTTTGGCATGCTGCAAAAGTTTAAAATTACATTAGTGGCGTCCAAGTTATCACACACATATCCTAAAAAGCAGATTTTCGTAGTGTTCAAATATTCAGCATGCGGCTCATCAGATTGCGTTAACCACCACTACAAAAGGGAAAGGAATCAATACATATGTAAATGTGATTCTGGTTTAAAAATCTATTTTGGGTTTTACTGTTGCCATGCTAAAAGGCATTGTAAACTGCAACAGACCCATTTCCTACGGGTTGGCTTCCCTCTGCCACCAGAGCAAGTGGAGCACGTGGCTCTCCAGAAGAGAAGAGCACTGAAATGTGGGCTGGTGTTAATCATTTCCAGGAGATCTTGTTCCACATTGAGGAGGTGCCTAGAGATGGAACCCGTTTGAGAGGTTTTCCTGGACTTTGGAAATCACATAGACTGTTTAAACATTTATTATGGATTGCATAGCATGGGCAAAACATACTTTGGTTTTTGGATTAGACAGTAAGTGTTGTCATTAACACCAGGCTCTGTCTAATTTAAGAAATCTGAGTCAGTTATCTGAGGCTGTGAGGTCCATTAGCAAATTTTTCTCCATCTGTGGAAGATCTTACAGGTCACTCAGAATTATACTTTTTATTTTTCTACTCTGGAAGATCAAACCTGATTCAAAATGTTCACAAAGTCTGAAATTATATGTATAAAAAAGAGCAGATAAATAATGTTTTCCCCAAGCAGTGGTCCTTGAAGTTGTTTACATTCATCTATATCAATAAAATCAAAAGCCGGGTGTTCTTCTTCATTCTCTCCTTTGTACATTGTATTTGTTTCCTTTGAAAAGAGTTGGCACTGGAGAGAATAATGATTGAAATCCCAAAGGTGACAGAATTTGACCCTGACAAGGATTGAGAAGTTTGGCTGAGCACAGCAAGGGAGTGAGGGAAGCACTCAGGGGACAAGAGTCACCCCAAGGGTGAAGTGCAGAAGGGTGTGGCAAGGATGGCAGCTGCTCTTGGGAAACCCCAAAGGATGTTAATTGCTCCAAGACAGCATTTCCCCTATTGAAATTTGCTCACCTTGATGTCAGGTATGGAAACTTCAAAAACAACATTTGCAAAAGCGAAGAACATGAGGGGAATTTTGGACTGGTTTGCCAACAGACTCCTGGAGGGGATCAGAAAGGCCATGTGAACAGACGTAAGGATTTAAACCAATTTAAGAGATAAAAAGATAGTGAGAGAAGGCAGAGGTGAGACAGAACAGAGACCTGACTTGTGTTGGTGTAGGGAGCAGAGGCTGCCTGGTTAAACAGTGAGGTTAGGGAGAAAGAGTTCTGGTTCATGAAGGTACCTCATTGAAGGAGAGATTCACTCCTAGCCCTCCAACAAAACATTTCCTCGCAGTGCAGTTTTGCCCAGGAATTCATGTTAAAATGAAAAACATTTTGTAGAAACAAAATCTCAGCGAAGAAACTTTTGTGCATTAAATACAGGCAGGTTATCAATAGGGAAAGCTTTTAATAAAAATATGATCAGAGAATATTCTGGGTTTTAAGTTCATTGTTGAATAGCCACAGTGGAGTTTTGGTTTGTTTATGCTGGGCACCCGAAGAGAGATCCTCCAGAATATTTGAGGATAATCTGTAGGGATTATTGCATCATCTGGAGTTTTCCTGTTGGAATTTACTTTTCTTGCTGTAATCTGAACATCACTTTAGGTCATTCAGAAATATTTATAATCTTATTAGAGGGAACTACCTTCACTGCCCCTGCAGCAAGATTTTTGGGAATCAGCCCAAAAAACCATCATAGCAATGCTGTGTTTCATGGACTAAAGCAATGTAAATGCAATTATACACAATGATGCAATTTTAACCTTGTGTTTAAGGCAGTCACAAACTCTGATTTTATGGGGGTTTTGAGTGCTCTTGCATGCTCAGTGATGCATTATTGCACATGCAACCAGCCTGTGAAATGCCACCCCATGGCACATGACACTGACTTCCTCAGGAGTGTTCAGGAGATGTTTTGGTGTGAGAGCAGCCGTGCACAGCTTTACTCTGTTGGTCTTCCAGTTCAATATTCCCATGTGGAAATGAGTGAGGACATTCACTGACTCTGGGAAGCCAGCAGGAAACTGGTCTGTGTTTTCTCCAGGTTAACATTGATATAGAAAAGTGTTAGGGAGGGATGTTCAGTACCAAGTACAGACAAATGGAGACTCTCTGTCCTTAGAATCTCTGTTTCCTCCCCACATGATTTGCAGGTGGAGTCAAGGCAGCACAGCAAGGCTGACGATTTCTCATCTCATGCTTTTACCACTGGGATGTATTTCCTTAATATCTTTCCCCTCCCTCTACCCCAAATGCCTGAAAAAGATGCTTCTTTTCTCATTCTACTTTCAAACATTGATGTAGAAGGTTTTGGAAAACCAAAATTTTTGATATGAAGCAATAGCCACTGAGAACTCATTGAATATAGCACTTAATTTTTCTTCCCAACCGTTTTATTGCTGCATTGCATCTTCAAATTTACAATCTTTCCGCTATTATATGACTCCATTGTGACTCTCTCCAGTGATTAATGTGGGATTAATAACTTTGTCCAGTGAATGTTGGTGTAAAGGAGTGACTGTGCCCCTGTTAATGACACATTTCCATCGGTTTGGAGAGCAAATTATTGTGTGCCTCACCTACTCAGAAACAGCTGTTCCAAGAAAAGACAGAGTATCAGACTGTATCTTGAGGAACAATCTGTTTTCTGTCTGTAATTAATATGTTCCGGATTTTTTGGCTAGTTTGGTCAGTGCATCACAAACTGGACTATTATGCTCAAAGCTACTTTTGGGACATCCAGTAATAGCTCCTTCTGAAAGCATTGAGAGCAACCCCTGTAAATCACTCTGGGTTTGAGTAACTATCCAGCTTTGCCTAAACCATGCCAGGTTTCTGTAAGAAGTGATGAGCTATCACTGGATAAAAAAAAAAAAGTATCCTTGATTCACACCTCGCTGGTGTAAATCCTGTTCCAATTTTAAAAGCACCTTGTTATAACAGTGTTGGACAGAGGAATTCTTGAGGCTAAGTGACATTTGCAGCCTATGATACTGGTGTATCTGTGCTGTGTATCCATCAACATTTGGCATTTAAGAAAATCTGCTCATCCTCGCATCGCCTGTTAAACACTCACTCTATTAGCAAAAAAAAAAAAAATAAAAAAGGGAAGTAAAACGTAGAAAATCATCCTCTTTGCATTTGAGCTTTTAATAAGCAAAAAAGGGGTCAGTGTGACCACAGCAGTGTGAAATCAGCCCCAGATGACCTCAGGAAAATGTACACCTTGAAGCCAAAGGTGGGTTAAAATGACAGATTTTTTTGTCCATGAATTCATGCTGGAATAACTTGTGCTCTTTAGTGTGCACAGCTGTATTATCCCGGGGCAGTTTTTGGCTCGGTGTGAATTTACACATCTGTCAGATCGCTTGGAGATCCATAGGCAAGATGTAGTGCTCGGGAACATTGTGTGGATTTGGGATGTTTCCTGTAGGGGCTGGGAAGCGATGGAGAACGGAGGGCTCGCCTTCTCTCCTCCCCACCCATCACCCTCCGCCCCGAGGAGCAGGACAAAAGCACGTCTGTTCACAGGTGATTTTAGGCTCTGCTTCAAGACCTCATTCTTATTTCAAACCCACATTTTCTTAGTTCAAAACTGCTAATTTAAAACTGCTTGTGCAGTCCCTCCAGTTTATTCCAAATAGCGGTCCCCAAGGGGTGTTTAAATTCGTGTTAAGGACTAGAGGTTTGTCTGGTTTTTTGGAAGCATCAGACTGTGAGTACTGAAAGCTAATCTAGGGATTCAACCACAGATCAGATTCCTTTTCTTCTCCTAGTTTCTTTTTCCTTCATGAAAGGAGGTTGTAGCCATGTGGATGTCAGTCTCTCCACCCAGGTAACAAGTAATAGGACAAGAGGAAATGGTCTCAAATTGTGCCAGGGGATGTTTAGATTGGATATTAGAGAAAATTTCCTTACCAAAAGCATTGTCCTGCCCCAGCACAGACTGCCCAGGGCAGTGGTGGAGTCCCCATCCCTGGAGGGATTTAAAAGCCATGTGGATGTGGCACTTGGGGACATGGTTAGTGGTGGGCTTGGCAGTGCTGGGGGAATTGTTGGACTTGAGAAACTTAGAGGTCTTTCCTAACTTAAATGATTCTATAATTTTATTCTATAATTATATATTTCTTTAGTAATTTCTATGTCATCTTATTTTTCCTGGGCTACTGTTCATAGTTGCTCAGATCCCTAATTTTCTGTCTTCAAAACCAAGGGCATTTCCCCTGACTTCTCAAGGCACTCTGCTTTATGCACGATCCTGATTTCCTCTCCAGAGCTCTTCATATCTTCTCAATGCTGTTCCATGGCCTGAGCTGGAACCTTGCAACCACTCAATTCCTGCACCTGCCTCCACTACCAGCTTCCCAGGTGTCCTTTGGAGTATTTTAATTTATTCTCTACATGTTGGTTTTACACCATTCTGGCCTCTAACTTGCATATGAGATCACTGCCATGTGTTTTAATGTATAATGAATTTTGGGGTGCAGATTTTGCGCTTCCACATAAAATATGTAGATTGCATTGTTCACATAGCAAACCATTTTTTAAATTCATAACCCTGGGATAAGCCAAGCATCATTTTTCTTTAATTTTTATAGAGCCAGAGTGAACACAGTAGAGCAGGAGAGGTTTTTCTTGTTTGCAGAGCCCCGTTGCAGGGTCTGGGCTGTGTGTTGGTGGAGCGAGAGGCGAAGCGGCCGTGCTCGCTTGGATTGGTTTTGGGGGAGGTTGTGCATAGCTCACAGTGGAGCTGGCACAGCTTCCAGGCCTGGGGTTAAGTTGCTCAGTTTGGTTCAATTGGTAATTAATAAGAGCAATGGCCAATTTGACTTTATACCATGTGTCTGTCTGTGTGGAACCTGGCACACGCAAAACCCCTTTCTACCCAGCAAGATGGTCAGTGCATTTTTTGACATTCTGGGAGCTGGGAAGCGTGTGGAGTTTTTGGTGAAGGAGAATAATCCTCCTGGCCCCTGACACAGGTTTGAAATGGTGGTTAAATGTGACTTTCAAAATGTTTCTGGAGTGCTGTTGTAGGCTCACCTCCTACAGCTTCCAGATTTTCAGCAGACAGGTCCCTCACAGTTTCAGGGCAGCATCACAGCAGTTGGGTTGTCTCGTAAACCCAGAAGGGGCCACCAACATTTTGGTGCAAGACTTCCCCCCACACCCCTCCAAAGAGGAACATCTGCTCCTTAGCATGCTGCTCATTTCCATGGCAGGACTCCAGTTGCTCTTCCAACGCAGAGCTCAGCAATAGTAGTGCTGGTGTCTGAGCTCTGGAACAAACCAAGTGGTTTGCGTGTGCTTTTGTGTGCCATGAGTTATTTCTACTGTGTGCTTATTTATAATAATGGGCATTCATTATTATGAGGGAGCCTTTTTGCTCAGGAATCATCACAGTACACGCTGTAAATGCATCCTGACAATAGTTTGCATTTGTAGATTATGGACTCATAATACGTATTTATTTGTGTGTATAAAACTGCAGTACCAAATGCATAGTAAAAAAAAAAAGAAAAAAAAAAAAAAAAGAAAACCAACCCAAAAAACAAACCTTAGGAAATTGCATGAACAGTAGTTCCATTTAAAATATCATATCTTGGCCAATTTTGTTATGTCCAAATATCCTAGTCACATTGTAGACTAACAGCCTGCCAAATTTCACTTAAAAGCACAGCCAATTTTTAAGTTACAGAAGCACAAAGAGCAGTGGAATGTTCTTTTTTAGGACTCCTCTAACTTAAACAAAAATTATAAGGTTTTTATTGTTTTGCTTAAATCCAAGGGAAAAAAAATATTTGCTGCAACTCAGCCTGGATCACACTGCAGAGTTCAGCATTTGGCTGTCCTACACGAGCAGAGTGTGCTACTTAAAACAAGTTGATTTGCTCCTTAGAAGTTCAAAGCCCATGTAAGAGTAAATCTATTAGTAAATATGAGGCAGTCAGAGGAATTTTTATTAATGGAATCTAGCTTTATTTATTTATTCCCACCCCCCCCTCCCCAAGCAGAGCAGTACTCCCATTGGACTATTAACTAGAGATATTTTCTCTGCTGGCTGCTGCTCTGAATTGGGGTCTTTTTAGAGGCTTTATCTTGCTCTTTTCAGATTGTAACAGGATACACTGTCTCACTCCCAGTGCAATAAAGAGAAAGTTTAAAATAATCTGAACTAAGAAACACTGACTGATTTTTTTTGCTCCTAGAAATGATGGTCAGGAACCACTATTAAAATATCTTAAGGGAAAGAAAATAATATTCAATTTTTTTTTTCTTTTTAAATTTTAACTAAGGTTTTGTTGTCAGAAAAGAAAAAAATCCACTTTTAAGATTTCTCATCTACATACTTAAAATCATTTTTTACTGACATCAAAGGAACAAATGCATGGATTCATTAGAATAATTATAGAAAAAAAAAAAAGGAGGAAAATGGAACCAGTGCGTTAAAAAAATCTCCATTTTAGCTCTGAATATCGCTTGCCATGCGGGGGGAAAACAGTTAATTAGGACAGCAAAAGACAGCACAGACAGAAAATGTGCTGTGTGACAAAGGTGGCAGAACTCGCCAAAGATTCGGATTGAAGGAGGAAGTTGTAAAGATGCCTATAAGACGGCTTAAAAAAATTCTATAAAAAAAAATTAAAAAAAAATAAAAATAATTAAAAGCCCTGGTAGCAATCCCCCAGCACTTGGTTAGGCTATTTCCGAAAGGTTACGGCTGTAAAATTGTATTTATTTCTCTCTGCTGCGCAGGCGGCTGCAGCTCCCTCCCCGCTCCCCGCTCCCCGCTCCCCGCTCCCCGCGCCGCCTCCAGCCCCGCTCCCATTCCCATTCCCGTTCCCATTCCCATTCCCGTTCCCGTTCTTTATTCCCAGAGCCGCTCGCAGCCCGCGTGGCCAATCGGGGCGGCAGCGCCGGCCCAGGACCGCGCTCGGTGCTCAGCTCCAAATGTGATTCCAGCCCTGACAGGGGGATTATAGGAAACAGATGACTTACGCTTCTAATTTGTGGCCTTAAATTGCAAACAGAATTTCAGGAGTCGAGCGGAGTAATAAATGGCAATAGAGAAAGCCACACACAGCCAAATCAGTATGTGGTGGTTGTAGGTTAAACTAAATAGGAAGAGACAGGTTATGATGGTTTAGTGTATTACAGAGAAGAAAGTCTTAAATTACTGGTGCTGAGAGGTATTGCGCTATGGCAGACAGTATTGCATTGTGTAGTCTACAGATATCACAAGCAGAACAATAAAAAAGCAGGTTTAGCATAAAACCTGTTGCTGGACAAATCTTTTTTTCCTTCCCCTCGAAATGGAAGCGGTGTTTTATGTTTGTTTTGACCTTAACTATATGCTTGCCCCTTAACATCTGTTTTCTACTGTTGCAGTTTTTCACACCAAATTAACTGTCAGGGCTTCAGATAAAATAAAGTTGAAAATACTTCCAAATTATTTTTTTTTTTGGTGACTTTCAAGACTAGAAGAGTGTCCTGTTACTCTTCCTGTCCTTATCTCCCACAGGCATAAAATATATTCTGTTAAACATTTTCAAACTGTTAAAAATTAAAATGGCAGATTTAAAACTTTTTTTCCTTCTTTTTTTCCCCCTTTTTGCTGATAGCATCTCTGCCAGCTGCTGCTTTTTGTGTAGTGGCATCAGAGTGTATTTTGGAGGAGATTTTTGCTCTTTCCCGCTGGATCTGCTGACTTCTTTTGTTATCATTTGTATCTCCTTGTTCTGAAAAGCTTCAGTGTGTTTATTTAATGATGATTTGTATCAAAAGCTTGCTCCACGGTGTTAATTGGTGCATGCTCCTTGTAAGCCTTAAATTATAAAGATATATTCCTAGAGCCCAGAGTGGTCTCAGCTCTGATATGCCAATGACTAATGTGGGATTTGCTTTTTTTTTTTAATCCAGTACAAGAGGGAAGGAGAGATGAGGAATATGCTTAAAGGTCTGGAGGAATGGCTGGAGCCACAAAGGCATATGTCAATTGTTAGTATTTCTTAAGCCTCTTAATTTGAAGATGTGTTTTAAAAAATGGAACGAGTCTTGTCTTTAACAATATGTGATCTCTGGAGCCTCTGGAAGCTGTTAGAAAAACATTCCCATTACACACTGAGTAACGTGCCAGCATTATCCTACCACCCAGATAATATTGCCCTAAAATGACAACTGGCCAGACCTCCAAAGAGCATTAACCCANGAACCAGTGCGTTAAAAAAATCTCCATTTTAGCTCTGAATATCGCTTGCCATGCGGGGGGAAAACAGTTAATTAGGACAGCAAAAGACAGCACAGACAGAAAATGTGCTGTGTGACAAAGGTGGCAGAACTCGCCAAAGATTCGGATTGAAGGAGGAAGTTGTAAAGATGCCTATAAGACGGCTTAAAAAAATTCTATAAAAAAAAATTAAAAAAAAATAAAAATAATTAAAAGCCCTGGTAGCAATCCCCCAGCACTTGGTTAGGCTATTTCCGAAAGGTTACGGCTGTAAAATTGTATTTATTTCTCTCTGCTGCGCAGGCGGCTGCAGCTCCCTCCCCGCTCCCCGCTCCCCGCTCCCCGCTCCCCGCGCCGCCTCCAGCCCCGCTCCCATTCCCATTCCCGTTCCCATTCCCATTCCCGTTCCCGTTCTTTATTCCCAGAGCCGCTCGCAGCCCGCGTGGCCAATCGGGGCGGCAGCGCCGGCCCAGGACCGCGCTCGGTGCTCAGCTCCAAATGTGATTCCAGCCCTGACAGGGGGATTATAGGAAACAGATGACTTACGCTTCTAATTTGTGGCCTTAAATTGCAAACAGAATTTCAGGAGTCGAGCGGAGTAATAAATGGCAATAGAGAAAGCCACACACAGCCAAATCAGTATGTGGTGGTTGTAGGTTAAACTAAATAGGAAGAGACAGGTTATGATGGTTTAGTGTATTACAGAGAAGAAAGTCTTAAATTACTGGTGCTGAGAGGTATTGCGCTATGGCAGACAGTATTGCATTGTGTAGTCTACAGATATCACAAGCAGAACAATAAAAAAGCAGGTTTAGCATAAAACCTGTTGCTGGACAAATCTTTTTTTCCTTCCCCTCGAAATGGAAGCGGTGTTTTATGTTTGTTTTGACCTTAACTATATGCTTGCCCCTTAACATCTGTTTTCTACTGTTGCAGTTTTTCACACCAAATTAACTGTCAGGGCTTCAGATAAAATAAAGTTGAAAATACTTCCAAATTATTTTTTTTTTTGGTGACTTTCAAGACTAGAAGAGTGTCCTGTTACTCTTCCTGTCCTTATCTCCCACAGGCATAAAATATATTCTGTTAAACATTTTCAAACTGTTAAAAATTAAAATGGCAGATTTAAAACTTTTTTTCCTTCTTTTTTTCCCCCTTTTTGCTGATAGCATCTCTGCCAGCTGCTGCTTTTTGTGTAGTGGCATCAGAGTGTATTTTGGAGGAGATTTTTGCTCTTTCCCGCTGGATCTGCTGACTTCTTTTGTTATCATTTGTATCTCCTTGTTCTGAAAAGCTTCAGTGTGTTTATTTAATGATGATTTGTATCAAAAGCTTGCTCCACGGTGTTAATTGGTGCATGCTCCTTGTAAGCCTTAAATTATAAAGATATATTCCTAGAGCCCAGAGTGGTCTCAGCTCTGATATGCCAATGACTAATGTGGGATTTGCTTTTTTTTTTTAATCCAGTACAAGAGGGAAGGAGAGATGAGGAATATGCTTAAAGGTCTGGAGGAATGGCTGGAGCCACAAAGGCATATGTCAATTGTTAGTATTTCTTAAGCCTCTTAATTTGAAGATGTGTTTTAAAAAATGGAACGAGTCTTGTCTTTAACAATATGTGATCTCTGGAGCCTCTGGAAGCTGTTAGAAAAACATTCCCATTACACACTGAGTAACGTGCCAGCATTATCCTACCACCCAGATAATATTGCCCTAAAATGACAACTGGCCAGACCTCCAAAGAGCATTAACCCAAAGGTTTAAAACAGGAGAGGAGAAATAAACCTTTGGCTCCCCAGTGCTTTGCATTCCTGTGCTGTGCAGGACCCTGATCCGTGCAACCTGTAGGCTCCATCCTGGAGATTTCCCACTTGGAGAAACCCTTCAGTGTCTCAGGGCATTGTGGCAGGGCCAACGTTGATGTTTCATTCCAGGCAGCAGAGCCTGCCTGCATCTGAATGAACATAACTGTTATTATTGCAAAATGATTATTGTTTTAAGCGGGTCTTTTGATTATCATTGAAAATGACTGGCTAAATACATTTTGATTAATCACTTGCAAAAATTATTCTTGTTAGAGCTGTTTTATATTCTCAGTCGCTGTGTTCTCACTGTAGGTTGTAGCCATTTCTTTACAGCTGAAGATTTTTTCCCTTTAAGTCACCTGGTGAGAAAGGAAAACAAATCTTAGTTGAAAGCTTTTGTCTGGGAGACAGACTCCTCTTTTCATCCCTATGTCCTTTAAAAAAATGCTCAATTATTGTCTGTGCCATGGAGGAAAGAATGGGGCCTACACAGGACCTGAACCTTTTCAGACAGGAGATGGCTTTTGTTTTTGCACCCCATCAACACCGCTCACCTAATTAAATCTGATATCTCTGGCTGAAGCAAAATGATTTGTTAATAGTTCTTTGGGAATTTCCTTAATGAGTTTAGATGTCTTTTGTATGGTACATGTGGGGGTATTTTGCAAATGGAGCTGAAAAAGAAAAAAAAAAAAAAAAGAAAAAAAGAAAAATGAGGCAAAGAGAGAGGAGAAAGAGCACCAAAGCGAGGAGCAAGGTGTGGGCTGACGGCGGGTCCTGGCGGGCTGTCATTAGCGGGGACACGCGGCAGCGGCGGTGCCGCGGGAGAGCCCTCCCCACCCCGCACAGCCAGGGACATCTGTCAGGCACTCGGATATTACACCTTGATCAGGCCGAGACACTGACACCATTTTCTTTAACAAACACCAGCAGCTTTTCTTTCTCCTTTATTTTAACATTTCTCAGGGGTTGGATTCCCTTTCTTCTCCTGCTCTGCTGAGAGTAAAAGGAGCTTGTTAACTTGCTTAGATATTTTGACTGCTGATGCACTTTGGCCACTTGCCTGTGGTAACAGTGTCAAAGCATTACTTGGGATAATTGCTATATTTGCAGTCTGAAGAGTGCTCTGACTTAGTGTTCAAGCTGCTGAATAAAAAAGAAATTGTCATTTTGGAAGAAATCTGTGAATTACCCTCCCAGTTAAAAAAGCACACAATTTTCAAAATGTCTTTTCCCCTTGTGTTCAAGCATAATGTTATTCAGATAATTAACATTTTAATAACTCTCTTAAAATATGAGAGAGCTTAAAAGGCTCTGGTTTCAGTAGGGTTTTGTTTTGTTTTTATTTTTAGCTTTGGGGATTAACCACTATGGGGCTCTATTTCTTCATTCTGTGCATACCCAAAAGTACCCACCGGTCCATAAAAGCACCGTGAGATTCCAGCTTGGGCTTTTCAAAGGATGCAGGATCCACCTCAGAGTTTTTACCAAGTTTACTTCTCTTCCTAGCTTCATACTTCGAACTAATACTGTAAAATATCAGTGTTCTTGTAATTATGAAATAACTGGGATATTAAAAATATTAGTTAGGTTGTCAATTGTGGCTCAAGCCATACTGCATATGGATAGCCCATGACAATTTTTTGATAGCCCTTCATTTAGTAAAGATGTGAATAATTTATACGTGCTCTTATGACATCCATTTTCCACATGGAAGTTGAGACTGTAATGGAATTTAATTGTATGAATGCTCCATAAGAAATGGCACCTTTAAATGATACTCGTTATGCATTACACCTTTCTGAAATGTTTGTGCACCCCATTTGTTGTGCAATCATTTTCTTTGAGAGATTAGAACAGATGCCATGGACAGGCTTTGGTCTAGGAAGAAGTCCAGATTTCTCATAGACTCACTGGATGTCCCCAAGCTTCCTCTGATCCACTTTCAGCAGGGGCACCTGGAAGAGTCTGGCTGGGGCAAAGGGGTGGAATCCAAGGGCCATGGACTCCAGGTCAGATTAACACTGCCATCAGCAGCTCAGGGCAGAGGCAGGAGAAGAAGATCCAAACACACATTTCTTCTTGTGGCCACTTTATTGACAAGTTTGTCCCAAAACTCTAAAATAGAAAGTAAACAGAAAGGAAAGATATATTCTGATAGTCGGAATTGTGCTTCAAATCCTACTTATCTGCATTCACACTTTTAAAATTGCACTGGATCACACAGCATTGTGGTGGTACCACAGCACCCAGGCAATGTACTGGAGAATCATGGAATCCCAGAATGGCTTGTCTTGGAAGGGACCTAGAAGATCAACTTGTTACAACCCTCTTGCCAAGGGCAAGGATATCTTCCAGTGGACCAGATTGCTCCAAGCCTGGCCTTGAGCACTTCCAGGGATGGGGAGTTTAGCAGGCTAAATCTGTCAGGAAATCCATAATTTAATGGGATCTAAAGGCCATCCAGTGGGGGAAACAGAACGTTGAAGGGCTTGAGTGAACCTCTCCAATGCCCATCCTCAAGTCCAAGTTAATCAGCCTGGAAATTACGAGTTATCACCAGCCCTGGCACTGTTTCTCACTTACCTGTGCTTGGTTTCACTCCTGTTGCATCTGGCTCCTGTCGTTTTGTGGCACGCTGATAAACAGCTATTGATTTAATCAAAATTACGCAGCCAGGACAGTGCTTGGCCCCAGGAAATCTTGCAGGGAAGCACCTAGCAAAATTACTCATCCTGCATTTTTCTGTTGCTCGTGGGCTTCAGAGCTCGCCCGCTCTAATGCAAAGTGAAGCGTACTTTGTTCTACTGCCTCCAGATACCTTGTGTGGCTGCCTGATGCACTCTGATGTGCATTTCACCTGGCATTTGGAAGTATTTATTTAACACAGGCATGATTACTTCTCTTGTGGTGTTAATTCTGAAAAACGCTGAGCTCTTCCAAAAAGTGCTGATTGCTCTCCTGACAGACAAGGTGGCAAAGGGGAAAGGTGCAGGGTCCCAGCTGATGTGGCCCGAGGCTGTTGGTGGGGAGGGTTTAATGTGCATGACAAATTTACTGCTAACAAAATTGTTCAGGGGCCAGATTTTACTCTGGGTTATGTGGATTTGAATTTGCAGTGCTTCCAGAGGGTTCATTCGTTACTGGAATTTTCAAAGGTGGGGTAGGTCAGAATCTGGCTGTCTGTGTTTTGGGGTGTATTCTGCACCCCAGTGAGAGAAAGACTGCCCATTTTAACTCTTCCTTTATAATTACCTTTCTCCTTTTAAAAGAACTCTTTTAATTTCATTTTATTTTATTTAAATTGCCTATCCTGATCATTTAAAAACAACTTCTATATCAAAAAATAAAGGCAAACCAAACCCACCCTATTAAATAAAAAAACAACCCAAAACCAAACCACCTCTCCAAACGCAAAAATCCCAAAAGTTGAACAGTATGAAAGAAAAGCTCCTTTCTGTTTGGGTAGGATCACCAGGGCTGGGATAAGCCCCTTGCAATATTATACATATTTGAAACATGAGAGCTATTGTTTTGAAGCTTTACTATGTTATTGTCCTGCTTGTCTGAGTAAGAAGCGTGTATCTCTGGTGGATGGAGGTTAGCTAAGTAAGTCATGCATAGATGGAATTTATTAAGTTTGCATGGTAGTGACAGCTGTGAGTGGGAACAGTAACTCTGAACGTGCCAGGGCTGAGAAAGGGAAGGAATTTTCATATGTGTCTTAAAGGAAAATGGTGGGGTAATGGTGAGAGCTCTTCTAATCACTCCATCTCATTACCAAGAGGGAAAGTCACTGAAATGATTTTTAAAGTGTAATAGTCTGACTGAGAGCTGTCTTTGGACAAGCTCACCAGGCAGATGAGGACAGGGAGGAGTCAGGTTCTGTCAAGAACCACTGAAAATCAGCAATTTAATACAAATCCATTCAAAAAGAGTTATAAATATACATCAGTGCGACGTAGGAACTAGTTAAGTTATCTGTTAAATTGGCTAAAAATATTTCTTAAATATAGAATTCACCCCCAAATCACTTCCTATCCATTTGATCTTCAGGAGCTTCTCCTGGAAATATTTTTTTTCCTTTCTTTATTTTGCATTCCCTCTCTGCCTCCTGAGATGAAACTCACCTTTGCTGCTGGATCATTAAAATGGCAGCTGTCACTTAGAGGGAGACAAATTCCAGTTGCTGGGGCTGATCCTGGCAGGGCTGTGTATGCAGAGAAAGGTCAGCCTGGCTTGTGAGAGCCAGGGATGGGCTGCCTGGGGAGCAGAGCAGACACAGACAGGGACAGAGGGAGAAACACTGGGAGAGGGGGAAAATATTTATTAATGACACACCTGATATTAAGCCAGCTCGTCCTCCTGGTTTATTGCTCTGGTTGTGGTGAATCAGACAAGCAACAGAACCCATCTGGAGCAGGGATGCTTCAACCCAAAAATAGCGAGAGGAGACATCTCCTGCCTCCCAATGCTGCCTGGAGCAGTTCCAGAGCAGAACATACTGACATGGCTTTTGAACGTCCTTTTGAAACCCAAGATCCTTCCCTGGCACCTGTGGGGCTACCAAAATGAGGGGTGATCCCTCTGCACCTCTCTGCCACCCCTCTGTGCCCTTCCTCCTCTTGACCTTACCTGGCTGCACCTGGGATCCCATCCCTGTACACTGTACATGTCAGAAATGCCACAGGATGGGCCCTGCCAATCCATTTTCATGTGGTTTTAGATATAAATCTGACCAGCAGAACATGATGTCTGCCCTGTGTTTTTTAAAACAGAGCTGCTTGTTCCTTTTGTTTGATATTATATATATTTTTTAAAACAACCCCTGTCTTCATAGCTCTCAGCACCATTCAGATTTTTTTTTTCAGGAAGATTAAAATTAATTCTAATTTTAGAGAGCTCTTTAGGTGGCATCTTTTAATTTTCACCTTTTCCAGGGCTTTTGTTGCAGCCTAAAAATGAGCTTACGGTAGGTTAAATCCATGTTGTTAATGAAGCACTTCTTGCTCTGTTTTTTTTTATTGTTAGACCACATAGGATATGTTCTGTTGATGTGTGGGGACTTATGATTAGATGAGAATTTACCTCTGAGGAAGCTCAGATTATCACACATAAAGCATCAGAAATAGAAAAATGATGTGCACAACCATGAAAAAAACAATGGATCTTATCTTTAGTTTTTTTCCTAATCACCCTCCAGCATCACTACAGCAGTTAAGTTGCCTCAGGGCTCGCTAGGATTTATAGTTTATTATAACATTGATAAGAGCAGCTGAGCGAGCAGTGAACTGGATGTTCGGTAAATATTAGTTTGAATTTGTGGCAGAATTTTGATCCGACGTGTTCACAGCTCTCCTGCATTTACAAAGTTCACAGCAAAATTGCACTGCATTGACTAGTTTGGCAATTTTTTAAATTTTTTTTTTTGCTCTGTGTGTGTGTGAGATTTTTGCCTGAGCAGGGAACTAACCCGTGTAGATCAAACAGCTCTCGCTGCGGCTGGAAACACAGTTTGAAGTTGACATTCTGTCTGTCACATGAATTCCATATTTCGCTTAATAAGTTATGCAAATGGTGGATTTCATGTTTGGCTTTTTTTCGTAGTGTTGACTTTGAGTTTTGAATAACATCCAGGCTTAATAGTTTGATTAGTGAAATTAGAGAATAATTGGGAAGAGCAAATCGTCGCTTCTGTGATCTGTCGGTGAATCATTTAGATGAAACTGTTCCCTGTGCCTCGTTTCCCTGTCTTGTATTTTGACACTTGATGCCACATCACTCAGGGATTACCCTGAGGAGCTTTCCCTTCCTTTGTAGGCAAGTAAACCCAACCCCCCCATGCAATGGGAAGCCCAGAGCTGAGTGGGAATACCAGCACTACCTTCCTGCTACCTAATGGATGTCACCTCCGTGGATTTATGAATCCCACTGCATCTAAATAATGGAGGAGAAGTGATGCAATACCCTTCACCCCTCGTTCTCTGGGGCTTGCTGGCACTGGGGTCTGAAAGTAGCTTCTTCTCATCCCAGTTCTCTATTTGATGGGGATTTTAGCATTCATATTTTTCCTAGGTGGGGTCAAAGTTAAGCAATCCTGGGTGGACTGTTTTAAAGAAGGACATGAAATAATGCAATAATCAAACCAAAATTTTAATTCCTCATAATTTTCCTCTTAAGCAACAAATGATGACCTGTTATAAATTCCACTATGAGACACAGAGGTACAATAGGATGTAAAAATGCTGAGATACTTTGGGTTTGCAGCATCTGCCTGGTAGCAGAAAGGCAGGAGATCGTGTCTGATGTAAATTTGAGCTCACATGTGGCCACGACCCAGGTGCCCAACCTGCCAGACCCATCTCTGCTCCCCAGAGCCAGGCCATGCCAAGCTGTGCCACATCTGGACCTCACATCTGCATGGCAAACAAGCCTCCATTGCCTTCCCAAGAGCTGTTTGTAGGCTCATTAGAATAAATAAATACATGGAGGAAGGAAAAAAGCCTTAAATCTCAGCTGATCAGGTCTTGCTGGATAATTTAGCAAAAGTGCACATATTCTGCCCATTTTAGCAGAAGGGAGGATTTTCTTCCAGGATTTTCCAGACTAAGAAAGTCTGTCGGTGCTGTGAACCAAAGGAGGAAGAAGCAGAAAAAAACCCCCATTCATGCTTCCCTAAGTGAAATCACTTATCCCTGTTTTACCAGCCTTTATCAGAGTTTGTACACTTCCTCCAATTAAATTATTTTTTTCTTCAGGGGAGCTCGTGAGGCACTTACATAAATTCTCTTAATTTCTGAGTAATGCAGTCCTGACAATCACTTAAGACAGTGGAGTTGATACTGCTGTCAGGGAAGACTCTTTTTCAAAAGAATGTTTTTATAGAATATCACTGTGACACTTCGCTTAGATGGATGTCTTTAGCAGAATTTGATTAATGTAATGTAATAAAAGAGATGCACACTAAAGTGTCTGTACATGTCTTGTTAAGTATGTTTGATTCATTATATGTAGTTCTCCTCACTTCTTTTCTCTTTCCTCAGTTCATTTTTTATCATTTCAATAATATATCTATAAATATGAAAAAGTTGGCACTTTCTTTGACATATATGGCTATTAATTCATGACTCTAAAAAATTGTATCTTTCAACTTGTCACTTTAAAGCTTGTACAGTTTATTACAGTAAGTAACCTGTGTTGGAAATTAGATTTTGAACTTTAGCAAGGAGATAAATAAGCTTGTGGACATAGAAGTTATGGAGAAGATACCTAGATATAGTGCTAGAATAAAATTGCATGAAAAGATCACTTACTTGAAGATGATAATTTCAGAGCTCCCTGAGGATCACATTAAGATTGCGTATAGGAAATGGGCTTCTGCTTGAATTCCAATAACTTTAATTCCTAGAAATGGCAATATTTCAGTTAATCCTTTTCCTTGGGTGGGTGAGTCTCATTCTGCAGGCCAATAATATGTATCAGCAGCGTGCAATTTCACTAAATATAGGAAATTTACTTTAGAAAGACTCATGAAAATTTCTCTAGACCGAGCTTTGTCTGTCCTTTTGCAGTATCAATCAATCTGAGGAAGAGAAAAACCTGGAAAATTTTACTATCTTTGCTACAGAGTACATGATAACTTTTAAAGGGAACCAGGTTTCTGTTTTTTTTCTGGCTGGCCAAGTAAGTCATGGGGGAAACAAGGATGGGCATTAATGTTTTTATGTTGTTTTGCCCTGGTAGAAAAAGAGCTGCTCTGCTTCCTTTCTAGTGAGTTTTTAGCCTGTGAATTATTCAGAGCAGATCTGTCAGGTCCAGTCCAAGCTTGGATCATATCAGGTTTGGGACTGCAGAGATTGTTGGCACTGAGGATTCTGCACCTGGGAAGTCTTCTTTGAGTGAACGTTTCTCAGGACTCATCTGGGACTGGGAAAGTTTCTTAAAGGAGATAAGAGAGGAGCAGGAGGTCCTGAGCTGATGCCCATGGTGCTCCAGCTCAGCCTCCCTTGTGTGGAGGGTCTACAGGGGCAAATGGGGAGGGGAACAGAGGAAGGATACAGCCACTCTCCAAAATCCTCTCCATCCTCCTGCCAGCAGGATTGCTTCATTTGGGTATGGCAGGGAAGGGGCGAGTGGGACTTGGCAGGCAGAGCGTGTGAGGAGCTCACACTGCTCACATCCAGAGCCCAGACCACGTGAGGGGGGTGGAACAGTGGAACAGTGCCCTGGGGGGGCTGGCAAAGGGGGCAAGGTGGGTTTGGTGGCAGCAGGAAATGCAGAAGTCGGGCAGCCCAGGAGCGATGGGAAACCGCACAGTGCAACTGCTGCAGGATTGCAAATCACAGAGTGCCTGAGGAGCACTCAGCGAGCAGGGGAGATGTGGTGGGGAAAGATGTGTGAAATCAGAGCTCCCAAGTGAGGACAGATGGACCAGCCACAGGAAGAGGGAGGCGAGGAAGGTGGGGATGCCACAGAAGACGTGCCATTTGGTACGTGGTGTAGGAACATTTTGCTGTTACTTTTTCTGCAAAGCAGGGATTTTATTACTAATCCTTTGCCATGATTTGTGTTGGACCAGGGCATGTGGTGTTGATAACAAGCATCCTCAGAATGTGGTTGTATTAATCAAGAGCATGGAGTAAACAGGATCAAAAAAGCAGCCGGGGGGATTCACTTTTGAGAAGTACTGAAGCTTCGGTGTTTTCTGAGGCTTTGGGGAAGCTCACGCGGTTGCCTGGAAGCCACAGCTGATGGCAGCAGGGCTTTGGGCACCCTGCAAAGGGAGCTGAGTGTTCACACAACAGAGGAAGGGTTCTGGATGAACACAGCAGCACCCAGACCAGCACAGAGAATGCTCATGATATGGGGCAGAGATGGCAGTGTCATGTAACACCCTGCTGGAGAAAGCTGGGAGGAGTGTCACGGCCAGCAGCTGGGCAGGTGTTCTGGAGCCGGTCCTCCATGACAGAGTCACATCTTGGAAGCTGAAATTCCTGTTTCCCAGGCAGGGATGATGGTCCTGCCAGGTGTGCACAGGGAGGAGATGGTGAGGCCCTGGCACAGGCTGCCAGAGAAGCTGTGGCTGCCCCTGGATCCCTGGTAGTGTCCAAGGCCAGGCTGGACGGGGCTTTGCACAACCTGGACAAGGGGAAAATGTCCTTGCCCATGGTCCTTAAGGGCCCTTTGAGCCTTTCTCTGACTCTGTGAACTCTATTGCTCAGAACTTCCTTATTTACAACAGTTGTTAACCAGCCAGATAAAGAAAACCCAGCAGGCTTTTCACCTTGAACAAGCCATGTCCCAGGGGAGCCAAACCAGCTGTATTGACTCCTGTCAGCACACTTGTCTTTGGGGAATCATTTGTTTTATAAAACCAGATTGCCAGATCTGTACAGCAGAAGGAAAAGGGAGAAAAAAACAGGTTTTGAATGAAAATGAACAAAAAATTTCTAGGAGTGAAGAGCTCCTATCAGTGATAATCTGCAGCATCTGAGCTTGAGCAGCTGGGATAGGCACCTGAAATAATGAGAGAACAGAAGGAGGTTGGACCTCTGCTGTGAGAAAAAAACCCTCATGGGCTTGTTCACATCAGTGTGAACACAGCTCACCTCCAAGCTGACTTATCCTGGTGTCTCTGAGGTGTTTTCACCAGGGAAGTTCATCTCATCCTTAGGGTGTCAAAACTAAGGGACATTATATGTGTCACAGAATCACAGAATATGCTGAGTTGAAATGGAGCCACCAGGATCATCAAGTCCAACTCCTGGCCCTGCACAGGAACATCCCCAAGAGTCACACCAAGTGCCCAAAAATATTTTCCAAACACTTCTTGAGCTCTGTGATGTGATCACTGACCTGGGGAGACTTCTCCAGTGCCCAACCACCCCTGGGTGAAGAACTTTTTCCTGATATCCAACTAAAACCTTCCCTGACACAGCTGTAACCATTCCCTCAGGCCCTGTCACTGACCATCACAGAGGAGATCAGTCTTCCCCTCCTTTTTCCCCAAACTGCACCTGATATTCAAGATGAGGCCACCCCAGTGCAGAGTGGGACAATGGGGACATGGTTCAGTGATGATTTAACAGTGCTGGGTTTATGGCTGGACTCAGTCTCAGAGGGTATTTTCCAACTGAAATGATTTAATGATTCTATTCTCTCATCACCATGATTTGGGAGAGTGAAATAACCAGTTTCTACTGTGAATCAGGTAAAGGGCTAGAAGATGTTCTCTAGAATATAACTCTCACCTAATTAAGTAATAATACCCTGTAGGAAAAACTATGTGTGAATACCATGAATAGCAGAGAGAGGGGATTAAGGTGCCTGCTCACCCTAGCAGGAGGATTATTGCTGCCTCAGGAGATGTGTAAACCTCACACTTGTCCCTTGCCAGTTCAGATGGTTTGGCTTGGCTCACAGGCTGTAATTCACCTCCTTCCTTGGTGCCAGGTGTGCTCTGGCTGCTCCAGAAGGCACAAGTGGGCTCACTTCGGCCTGACTATATCAGATGAGTGGGGTTCGCCCCTCTCTTGGATCAAGGACAGAAGGAAGGAGGGAGAGAAGGAAAGAAGAAAGAACACACCAACTTTTAGGGCAAAACCAGCTGTAGGAGGTGGGAAGACAAAGTTTGGTTTCTCTTTTGTGGTGGCTTATGAACTTTTTGTGTTTGATGGATGGTGAAACCTAAATTTCGTTTTTATTGTGCTGGAAAAGTTTTGGAGTGGTTGGTCTTGTGGATGTTTAGTGGTTGAGCTCTGGTCTTGCTGTTTGCTTTGGTTTCTTCAAACAAATCTCTTGAATATGTTCTTAAATTATACAAGCAAATAAGGTTGTCTCAAGGGAGTTAATGCATTTACTTGGGTGATTATATTAAGTGTGTGCTTAATTGTTCTTTTGATACCAGCCAAAGTACACAGATATCAGCTCTCAGAAACTGCTCAGAGTAGCTGTCTTTGCTTTATGTCTGTGAGCGAGAACTGATGGAGTTTGTAAGAGGAAAACAAAATATTGGTGGGAAGTTGCTGCAGGTATAGCCTGCCTTTGTGTGCAGTTAGAGTTGAAGATGTTACAGCCAGTTTTCAAGGCATTTTTATAGCAAGAGAAGTGGATTTCCTTCTGAAAGATGCCTGGTCCCCAAGCAGAATAACAAGAAGGGTGTGGAAAATGCCTGTGGCTGCTTCACTCGAGGCCCATAAAGGCAGTGAGTCAGGTATTTTGCCTTTATACACTGAGCTGGGAACTAAAGGAAATATGCTAAAAACAGTTAAGCTGGCAAAATAACCCCTCTCTGCCTATTGTTCCTGAGAGCCCAGGGAGCTGAGGTGGTGTGGGGCTGGAAGGGGATGCCCAGCTGTGAGTCTCCAGGGCAGGGGAGGAAGGGCTGCTCTGTGGCTGAGGCACAGGTTACTGAGCACAGGGTGGTGAACGGTTTAAAAAAGGGGAAGGGGTGTTGCAGGGTATGAAATTTCTTCTGGAGAGAAGGGTGTGTGCTGTGGTGAGAGCACAGGGAGGCTGGCCAAGAGAACTGTAAACACCTCTCCAAGTGGGCTGTTTCCTTCCCCGTTCCCTCAGCAGCTCTGGCCTCCCCTGCCATCCCCAGCAGGAAGAGAAGTGAGAATTGACTCCCTGTGTGTCTGGGGGTGTGGGTGTCCCTGCTGCACCTGCTCAGGCACTGAACAGCAGGTGTTTGTGGCCACATTTGTGTCCTGCAAGGAAGGGATGAAGGGCTGCAGCCCCACGAGCCCTGCCCAGGGTGGCTGCAGGGTATTTGGGGTGCCGGGGAAGCCTTGGGGGCTGCAGAGATGCTCTTCAGGTGCCAGCAGGGAGACACTGGAATGCAGAGTCTTTGCATGCATTTGCTTACTGTAGGCCCCAGTTTATTGCTCTGCAACCCCCTTCCTCCCCCAGAGTAAAACCCCCATGGTTTATCAAACCTCATTTTCTCCAAGTGCCTTTCTAAGTTTAGTTTTCTCTCCTAATTACATGCCAAGATGGGGGAAGGGGGGGGAGAAATTGGTTAATTGATTAGTAATTTAGTCTCTGGTGATATGCTTATTTAAGAAATCTGCCGGAGTTATATATGTCAAATGATTCACATGAAAACAACATCAAGTGAATCATATATAAAAATGACATAATTGCTATTAAACTTAGAAGCCATATGTGTGGCTGAGGAAATTACTGGCTTTAGCAACTCTTTTATATTTCTTCCCAAAGCCAGTTATACTCTTCTGAACAGAGAAAGCAACTTTATGTGTAGGAAAATAGTCCCTGTGAGTGTTATTTGGAGATCTGTTAATTCAAGGAAGTAGGTGCATATTCCAGCACTGCAGGAAAAGAATCAAAATTGGGAGTGTTAGGAAGCTGAGAAAGGGGTCTGTCCCTTTTTCTTTTTCTCATCAGCGAGATTAAATGCCGGCTTTTGCAATATGCACCATCTGAGATTTTATTGCTTTCTGTTATTTTTAGTACTGGGAGGGAGATTAAATGAAATCCGGGATTATTTCAGACAGTGTTAAACTTTTTATTGCTCATTTCTGCCATTAGGCTCAGGCTGACCCAGTTGGGTGGGTCCTTACTGTAGGTGGGCTCTCCCCTGCGAGCACCCAGACAATTAATTCCTCTACCTATATGCAGCCTTACAGGGCAGCACCAGCAAAAGTAAATATAGCTATTAATACAGCTACTCTTTTATTTGACATTGCTCTCTTCTCAGGAGTCTGTTGTGTGCTGAACTTCATGTATGCAAACAGTATTTTACATGTGGCTCAGCATCCTTGCAGACTCTCTGGGATCACAGGCTCGTGTCGCTTCCCTGGGCGTTTTGGAAGCTTATTTTTATTTATCTCTTTAAGGCTGCTTGAAATAAACCTAAACTGATTTAATATTTTGCATTTCTTTATCAGGAGATTAATAAGAAGGCTGATTTTTTTTTTTTTGAGTGTGTATTTACTTCAGATCTTTACATTAAAAAAAAATTAGCTTGATACAGCTGACTTGCTGCTTGTTACTGATGGTTCCTTCATTTTTATTCCTTTTTATAGGGTGGTGCCTTTTCCATTAGTCACAGCCCTCGACACGTTGATATATGCAGTAAGGCAGGCTTTAGGTGCTGGTGGTGATGAATAGCTGCTGGAGCACTCTCCTGCAGTTAATCTTGGGAGGAAGGAGAAATTCTGGTCTTGCTTCTGCAGGTTGCAGAGGTCTCGCTTGTCTTCGGGGTGGGTTTTGTCGGTTCACGAGCGTGCCTGCCAGCTGCTGCTGGCACAGTTTTAGCCCAGGACATTAGCAAGTCCCCCTTGGTGAAGAGGAGGGGTCAGTAGGCAGCTATTCAGCTCTGACAGGGTGTCCGTGTCATCAGCACTGAGGGATGGAGCATCTATTGTGGCCTGCGAGATGGGAAGAAACCCCCCAGTATTTTCTGTAATTAGCTGCCGATAAATCAACTTCTAGAAGCCACACATGAAAGTCTATCTCGGTGGTGTGTCGTTATAAGCTCTATTTTGTTATGTCTGCAGTAACATTCCCCATATTTTGGGCACTCTGAGTGTCCCATGGTTTGTCCTCGGCCGCCAGCCCGGCCACTCATCGTTCCTCCTGCAGGCCTTTGGGCTGCCGTGGCACAAACAAGTTTGTCAGGAAAGCGGGGATTACGCTGTCCCAAACTGGCTTTTTCCCTGCTGCATGTCTGTCTAATCTTGCTGTGGAGTCACTGATGTAAGAGGAATGAGCTTGGACTGCAGTGGGCAGTGATGGGAACAACGATTTATTCCGTAAACACGGAGCGCTCGTGGAGCTCTGAGCTCTGACTCAGCCCCAGCTTGGGAAACCCAAACCTTTCCCCTTGCCTTGCCTGCCAGCCCCTTCTGTCCCCTCAGACCTTCAGCCTTTCTCCAAACACAGGCTGGGAGCTCATCCCTGAGTCTCAGCTAGGACTGTCCCTGAACTTGTCAGTAAACAAAAAGGGCTTTTGTTTCAAAGTGCTAATGCAGCTGGTTTGCTTAATTATTCAAAGGAAAGGGACAACCTAGGTAGGGAGCCACAGAGTGACCAGTATTTCTAAAGAATAATGTAACTTCTTGTAAGTTTTCTAAATGGGAACACATCTGAGTGGAGAATTGGTATCAGCAGCCGTGAAACTTTTTTTTTTTTTGATTTTGGGAGCTCTTAGTCATTTTTGTCTGAATCCAGGTTCACAGCTGAGTCATTCCTTCTGCTCTTCTTCCCCTGGCGACTTTTCCATGCTGTTTCATTTTTCCCAGATAGACATTACTGGAGTAAGGCTGTGCTAACCACACTGCAAGAAGTGAAAAGAGCGTGTGATTTCCTCGGGAAGCGGGGAGCATCCTCCCTGTGTGTTTCTGGGATGTGTATCCCCATCACACAGAGGCCTGTGCTGCAGGCAAGTGCATCAGGATAAAGTGTGGGAGAGGCAGATGCCATTGGTGTCACTGGATTTACCTCCAGCCCTGGCTAAAGAGCAAATTATGAGAAAATATGTTTCAGTCTTCACTCTGGTGCTCAGTTTGGCAGTGCAGAAGGTTGAAGAGGGGCTGAAGGAACCAGTGTCAGGAGCTGCTCCTGCACACTTGGTGTTTTCACCTTGTTTGGTATTGGCACAGCACGGGATGGCTTGAGAGAGACAGAGCACAATGCATTTCAGAAGAGGAAAGGGGCCTCCATATAATGAAGAGTTCAACTGAAAGAAGTGTGGGGGAAAAAATTTATTTCTCTGCATGCCAGATTTCTTGCCACTTTCAAGCTAATCCTTTCAGTTCACTTCAATACAGTCACTGAAGTAGCTTAGAAAAAGAGAGAAAAAGATCTTTGATATGCTAGATCAACCAAAGTTTAAAAAAATCTCTCTTTGTATATGCCATTTATAATGCAAATCTCAAGTTGGCATTTTAGTTTCACTTACTGCCGTTACTGAAGTACCTTGGAATACAAAGGTTGGAGATGGAGGGAGATCCCAAATGACAGAGTGCCTTTAATAGTTCAATAATAAATGAAAAAAAAAATTACATTTCCTCATTTCTGTAAATGCCTTCTACCTCTGTAGTGTGTGAGGCACAAGGAAGAAGAGAATCTTACTGTGCAGAGGCTGAAGTTATTGGTTTGAGTCTTCTGGGAATTTGAATTCAGCTTTGGTAGTCCATCCCCAAAAGGATTTGACTCTGGCCGGGGTGTGACTTGCCTCCTGCCAGGAGAAAATTTAAGTGTGAACTCTGTTTGCTTAGGCAGTGAGCAACTGGTTAAGTTTTCTTTTGGAAAGAAGCCTAATTTCTAAGAGTTGCCTTCCCAAATATATAACCTGATTTCTTTCCCCTGTGTTCCCAACATTTAAGCACTGATTAAATGTCACCAAAGATAATAGGAGAAATGCTCATGACGGCCAGGCTATTTTAAAATAGCATGGGCATGCTTAAAGCAATAAGTAATTTTGCCTCTGCTACACAGTGTGTTTAATGCATATTTAAATTAAACTGTAGACAACTTTGAGCAGGCTGGATCTGGAAATGAGTTATCTTTCTAATTGGGGATATTTTGGGATTTGCCCTGCTGAATTTCACACAGCCACTCTGCAGAAGGTGACTCTTAAATGGGGTGATCGTGGGCTCCTGTCACTCCAGAGAGTGGGGATCTTGAGATTATCCTGCCTTTTGAATCCTGGTATTTTGGTATTCTAGGGACAGTGGGGGACCTTGGTCTGTAGTTCAGAACCCAGCCCCACACTCTGTTTCCAAACCAGAATTAGTCTTCCTTTTCACTCCCTGCTTGGTGCCTTTGTCTCCACTGAGAAACCTCTATGTCATCAGAGCTGAAGCATAGTTCAGGGTATTTTCTGGGAGTCAAAGTGTCAAGATTATATGTTTGTTTATTTATTTTCCACCACTGTGGGGTTTTTTGTTTGTTTGGGTTTTTTTGGTTTTTTTTTCGTGACTCCAAACACCACTTACACCTCGACTACAGTGTGTGCCACACTGTATCCACTGAAAGTGCCAGTCTGATTTTGAGGGGTTTGGAAATGTCTCGTTTAATCCAGGAAATGATGGGTACAAAAAAAACCCCCAAAAATAAAAAAGTGTGTGTGTCTAACTAAGCTGTTACTGATTATCTGAGTGCAATGTACAGATTAAGGGCCTGATCTAAAGACCACTGGGGTCAATTGACTGAAGTGGACTTTGAGCCAAGTCTTACGAGAGTTCAGTGAATGTCGTGGTGGAGGGTGCTGGAGATGAGCACAGCACACTTTCCTCTCCAATAAGCCTGGAATACTCCAGCTGAAATCCTAAAGCAGGGTTGGTTTTCTAGCTTGTATTGAAAAGCCCTAGAATTATTGCATCTGGAGGGTTTTTAATTCATAATGTGAGAAATATTCAGCTGGGAGTAGAGATTATTTGTAGCATCTCAAGAATGTGACTTTCTAGGTGTAGGAACTGGCATTTCAGAGGGGTTTTTTTTTCCTTCTTTTTGGACAAAAGGGTGTTTCATCAAACTTTCTGCTCTTCAAACTTCTGTGAGTTAAATCCTTTAGATTGCATGTTTTCCTACACGGCAGTGATACTATTGCCTTTTTCAGGCTGCTATGGAAAAACTTGAGGGAAAAATATAAATAAAATATGCCCAAGCATGCAAGTCAATGATCTGTGTGTTAAGCCTATTGGCACATACAGGACAATTTTATTGCATGACCTACTGGTTAAAAACATCAAAAATATAAGTCAAGTCATTTGAAGAACTGCTGTTTAGTGAGTTAGAATGAATGAAGTCTTTATTGAGTCCACGCTTCCAGATTCATCACTGGTTCTGTTCTAGTCATGCCCTATCCTAGTCTTAAGTGCCCCAGGCAGTCTTTTTGAGGCCACTTGACCTGCCAGTCATATTTCAGAAACTACTGATACGGTTCCTGATTTAGTTTAGATTCCAAACAGGCTAGCTGCTGGATTACAGACTAATGACCCATCAGATGCTAAAGGCAAAGGCTTAAAGTGCTCTAGTGAATTAAGCCTCAACATTGTCTGAAGGGAAGAATTTATTATGTCATTAAACTTGATTCAATAAGTTTCATTTCTTTAGATGCATTGCGCTAAGCAAGAAGTCAGGAATTAGTGGGAGGGAGAGATACCATTTTGATTCTCTTCAGGTAAAGCATTGATATATTTGAGTGGAGCAGCAAGGGATGCCATTTCATAGAATTTTGGCTGTATTGCTAAAAACAATAGGTTGAGAAAACTCTTCATAGCTGATTAACTAACCATGGACTCCTCAAACTGGGTTCACTCGAATATATGCTTCACTTGGTAAATACATAGCAAAGTGAGGCTTGCCTGATTTGATGAGACCCTTGGTGAGGTTTCAGGGGCTTTCCATCAAATATCAAAGCCTCAGTGGTGTAAAGATATTAGTAGCAAGTTATAGATGGCACTGGGATTTAATGCAGAACTTAATAGGAGCACATAATGTGATGAGTCAAACGGGGATTGCAGCCTGCCTCGGAAGACTCTGATCTGAAGGAAGAAGCTGCATAATGCAGAGATCACTTTAAAACATGAAAAAAAGCCCCAAACAAATTAAAAAAATAAACATTTGGTGTTTTATCTATCTGCATATGTCTCCTAGTTGTGTTACAGCAACAGAAAAAAAAGTGTTTATAAATAATAACAAAGATTCTTCGGGAAAATGTTAGGATTTCTGCCTGTAGCTTTTGTCACTCATCTCTCCCAGTGTCTGATGGAGTTCATTGGAGTCCTTTAAAAAGCTTTTATGTTGTAGAGGTGGCCACAAAATCAGGAGAGAAGTAAAAGGCTAGAAAACACAATTTTACTGGCATTCTTTTCTATCAGACAGTAAGATGGTACGAATGTATATTTTTGAGCTTTAAAATTAATTTAAATGTGGCTAGATTATGATTTTAATAAATTATGGACCTTATTATAAGCATTAAGTTGCACTGAAATATTTTGAACTGTATATATTTATATGACAGCAGGTCTGGGATTAGGATTTTTTTTATTAGATGATTTTAATCACTTTAATACAATTCATAATCAAAGGGAGTATTTAATATTCTGCTCTTAAAATTAAAATTGACCTAATG
Source organism: Notiomystis cincta (assembly GCA_013398075.1). Classification (NCBI taxonomy): domain Eukaryota; kingdom Metazoa; phylum Chordata; class Aves; order Passeriformes; family Notiomystidae; genus Notiomystis; species Notiomystis cincta. Next base: position 84,539 of record VZRX01023798.1, read on the forward strand.
GGCTGATTGTCTTTTTCTTTAATGGAGACTATTCTTTCCCTAAAATGCAATAGCTTTTCCTTGGGAGTTAGAGAAGTGGTAAAGGTCACTCTGATTTATGTTCATACACAGATCTACTTTTTCTCTTTGCTCTAACACACTGGAAAGGCAAAATTCACTGCTGTGTTAAAACTACTTTCCACTGTGATCTCGATGATTAAATCCTGCAGCTTTGTGTGTATATATACACACACTTATGAATTCATATCTATCTTTAGGCTTCTAATAAAAAACATATATAATTTAACTGACCACTGCAAGATCTTAATCTATAAGATGGGCTTCTGAAGAACTAAAGCTGGGAAATTCATATAACTCCAGGAGATTCAGCAAAACATCCAAAGTGTTTTCCACCTTTCCCTGCTGTTAGAACATTCTTAATTGGTGTGATAGTACTAAGTAGGTGGCCCAAAATAGTCTGAGACCAATATGATACTCAGCTGTACCTGGTTTATGGTGGGTTTTGGTTCTATGTGTGTGTTTTGGACAAAAAGTTCTCCAGAAAATCAAGGAAAAGGATGTTTCTAGGACACACCAGCCCAGCATACATCAGCACAAAAATTTAAATCCTTAAGTCTTTGTGTTGGGACAGGAATGGGCACTACAACTACCTAAAGTTACTAAAAAATTTTGTAAGGAGGACTTTGGAGGACTTTGGTCAGCGACTGTAAAACAAATATTGGGGTCTCAGAAGCTGCTGTGCAGTGGTGTTGGAGTGAGCTTTTCTACCATCACTTGTGGTGGCATTTCTCTTCTGGGCCCATGGGGATGTCAGCTGCAGTGCTCAGCGTGGGCATCCTCAGCCTCGGTCCTCTTGTCCTTCTCCACTGAAAATGTCAGGAAGATCTCAATTGGCAGTTTGAGAATTAAACAGATTTCAGTATTGTGCTGAAAAGGCAAAATATGCCGGTTAAATATGAAAGGGTGTATATTTGTCTTCAGGCATCAGCTGTGGCATCTTGTTCTGGTTGTAAGGAAATGTTACCCCCAGCTGGTGCAGTAGGACCCTGTTTCTCAGCATACTCTCCCCATTCTGCTGCTCCTGGCCCAGTGTGTGTAAAAACAGCTTGCTGGAGTTGGAATCACAGAAATTTCAAATTTATGGGACCTCCCAGATACCCACGGTGTGTCTCTTTGTAAGTGCTTCCCCCCAGGAAGGAGGGGAGGAGAGGGATGAGGAATGAAAGAGGGGAATGTGGAGCCACAGGTGGCCTCAGCATGTGCTCCTTCTCCTTTTGTGAGCCAAAACTCTTGAGCAGTCCTGTAGCTGCTTTGGGGAAAGCCATAAACACACCAGAAACTGCCCCTCTCACCCCCAGAAACCTCTGCATCTGAAAACATCCATTTCCCCCCTTTTTTTCTGGCATTGATTCTGGATATAAAAACGAGGACCTGAATCCCAGGAGATCAAACTCCACGTCTGACGAGCGGCTCCGTGGAGCTTCCGCACAATCTCTGCCAGTTTTCCCAAACTGCAGAACAGGGATAATGTTTAACCAGCCCGTGGGGGTGTTAAGTGATTATTGCCTCTGTAGAACCATGTTTTATTGTCACCCCCATGCCTGTTCCTGGCTGACCTGGGAGATGTGTCCTTGCCTGCTGTGTTGTGTGGCCAGAAAGGGTTGTCAGGTGGCTTCCTGTGGCAGGGATGTGGGACAGGCTTGGAAGTTGGGGTGGTAGAATATTAGCAAGCAAGATGGGCACTAAGGGAGGTTTTTCACCAGGTTTTGGCTTCATGTGTGCATTTACTTCTCTCTCATGGGGAATAGATGCAATCTGAGGCTGCAGGAAAAATAATAACCCAAAATAAACCCCCAAATTTTTCTATGGGTGGAGTAAGAGAGCAGGGCACCACTGCCTGAAGGTCACCTCAAAATCTTCTTTCTCTCTTCTAAACCTGTCCCACTTTGAACTGCATTTAGAAATGTAAAACCAGACTTGAAATTTTTCACAGCATTACAAATACTCATTCATTTCTCTCCTTTGACTGCTGAACATGTGTCCTGCAAAAGAAATAAGCTGAAGGGGAAGGAGAAAATTTCTTTCCAGTTTAATGCTGTCATCACTCCGTAGCTCAGACTCTGTTGTGCTATGAAAACACAGAGTATAAAGATTTCTGCTAACGAGTATGAATTTGACTTCTGCGTGCATGTGATGTTGTTCTTTATGGTGTTTCTTCAGCCTGTTCTGAAGATACTATTCCAAAAATAACTTCAGGTTTAGAGTGCTTTGAAAATGATAGCTTTGAGGAAAGGAGACAAGATTCAAGTTCTCCTATTTTATAGAAGGTGAATTTTAGGCATGAGGAGCCACAGCTGGCCTTTTTTTATATATATATATTTTCTGATAATAAAAAAGTGTACCTTTGGAAATTAAATTTCCATTGTCTTTGTATAGGAGAAAATATGGATTTACTTGGTCTCCTGCTTAAAAAAGTTCCCTCCTCTCCTTTTTTTATTGTGTGGCACTCCTTCAACTGTGTGAATTTATATTTTATATATATATATATATATGAGTGATGTATATGTGTACTTGGCACTTGTTTAGTAAAGTGTGTGTAGTATTTTCTATAGTTTACTGCAGTCCTCAGTTTCTGATTTTGTTTTTAAATATCTTCAGATACCCAATTAAAACCTTAATTAAAACTTTTAAAGTTTTACAAAGTGGGACAGTTGATTTAAAGCAAAAGAGGGGGAAAACCCCACAAAAATATTAGTGTGTGTCAGGTGGGTTCCCTTTCCCAGCTGCAATTTATAGGATTATCATGGGATCTTAGCACTGGGAGCAAAGTTAACCACAAAGACAACAAGCTACAGTGACAAAATGTGTTGTTCCTTTTTTGCAGTGGATGACTTTAATTCCCAAAGGGGAGTCTCAGTTACCTATTTCAGAATGCTTCATTTGGCCCCAGGTATTTCAGGTAGATTAACAGCCTGGTGTAACGTGCCCAGTGTGAAATCAGCGATGCAGTGGTGGTGTTACCTTGGGTGCCATAGGTACAAGGTACAAACTTCATATTCCTGTTTTCCTCTTGCTTGCATTCCATCTTCCACCTTTTGGTAAATTTTAAACACACATTGCAGCTCAAGCAAGATGATTATTGGGTTTGCTTGCAGAAATTAGTGCAAACCAGTCACTGAAAAGGGGAACAGGTCATTTCAAAGACAAGACTGAAGTATCAAGGAGTTGTGAGAATTTTTCTTCTGGCTTCTTTTAGTAAAATATCCATTAATCAGACACAAATCTGGAGTATGACATGTATTCTGATTATATACCCATTGATCTTAAATATTTTTGCCACTCCTGTTGCCTTTGTTTGCTTTGTGTGCTCCCCCACGGGTGGCAGTGTGGAAAGGGATCTGACTGATGGATAATGCAATGAGGATGTTAAGCTCACAGAAAAGGATTGTCTGGAAGTTTCTAGATATGGCCTTCCAAGCACAGGCTGGCTTGGTGCCCTCAATATAGATGTAAAACTATGAAATTTGAATCTGAGAGTGTGTTTGGACCCGAGTCTGAGTGATCCTTGCTCAGGGGATGGTATTGTCGGAGGGTGCTGCTCTCAGAGAACCCTGTGAGATGGTAAAGGTGACTTCACCTCACAGGGAAAATAAGGGGTGGAGACACTCACGTTTTTAGGTGGATTTGGGTAGATAAGTGGTTTCATAACTTAGGCTGGCAACCAAAAATCCTTGCAGGCCCTCCAAAGGAGCTGAGTGACTTCAGCTGGCACACAGCATTGCAAAGAGGGTGGTCAGTTTGTCTGACCCTGGGCTGGCCAGTTCACTTTCCCTGGCTGTCCCCTTTCTCTCCCCCTTGCCCTTCTGGGCAGCAACTCAACACTGGAAATCACTTTAGAAAGTAACACCCCTAGAAGGATATTTCCATTTAAGTTCATGAGATCAAATGCTGGTTTTGATTACAAAAGAGCAAACCTATTGCCCTCCACGGGGTTGTGTTGATGTAATACAGCCATAAAAGAGCACAATTTGTTTAGCCTAGCAACAATGAAGACTAAGAGGGGTCATGATTTCTCTGTGCTTAAAAAAAAGGGGGATGTAAACACCAAGAAGGGTTGAGTGGTCTCAGTTAAATGACAATATTGGCATGAGAACAAACGAATATTCAAGAGCCATAAATAAAACCAGCCCCAGATTTAAGAGTCCTCAAATAATCTAAATTCTGGAAAAAAAAAACTTCCCAAGGAAGTTATGGGGTTAACAAAGTTAACTAGTTTCAAGATGAAGCTAAGTAGTTTATGAACAGCATGATATGATGAGCTTTTCTGGGATACCAAGGGGGACAGTGCTTTAACACAGAACTGAACAAGATTTCCTGTGTTTCTCTAAGCAAAATTCAGCCAATCTGGCCTGCAGGGCTTCCACTTCAGGAGATATGTTTATGTGAGCCTTTTTTGCTGAGCATGACTGAGAATGCCCAAGCTGCATTTCCCAAATAAGGTGGTGGATTTGCTTTCTTCACAGCCTGTCAGCCTTCTTGGACATAGGTGTGCTGTATTTGAGGAAATTATTTGAGCTTTACCCCTTTCTCTTGAGAGGTAGATGTGTTATCCTGATATCTCCCTCTGGCAGGGCTGCCAAGCTCTGACTGAGGTTAGGAAGCCACTGCTCCTTGCCTGTGGTGAGTGTGACCCCCAGGTTCCTCCACGTGGGGCTGGGGCACTGTGTCCACATTCGTGCCCTGTTGGGAACCTGGGAATAGATTGCAGACAGTCTCAACTTTAAATTTCCTTGCTCTCTTGGGGGTGAAATATAATCCTCGCCCTGGCTCTAACACATCCTTTGTGGTTTAATTTAAATGGTGATTTTTACAGTGACATGTGATGTTCATCTGCTAACCTTTTCCCCAATATGTTCAATTTAAAGAAGCATCAAATCTCGGAGTGCGCCTCTATCTATAGACACAGAAACGTGCTATGAGGTGGTTTACCTACTTAGGTTGGTACCTAAGAGCTTGTAAACAAATTCATAAATTTGTCATGATGATTATAGTGTTGGCAAACACAATGGTTGATCATGTTATAAATGTTTATCAACACCCGCACTCACCCACCTGCTAAGAGGTGCTACGCTTTAATGAAATTGTTTGAATATCAAGGCTGGTTGCTAAGATACAATGTTCTTGTTACCAGGGATGTGATGCTTACAGATTTCTGTTATCAAATAATGATTAGAGATGTGCTAACCTCAAGGTGCTCGGTGCAGTGGAAGGCTTACTGAGCCACAAATTAGTAAACTGTCTGCCTGAGCAGACACTTACAGAAGGAGCACATGTGCATCAAACTTACCGAGCTGACATTTTTAAAGAAGACAAGATCTGGCAGTGTAAATGTTCCTATAGATGATGAAAGACTGTCATAGGAAATGTTTACATGATCTGTTGCCTAGCACAATGTCTTCGTGCCATTTTCCCTCTCGATGCAGAGCAGTGCTGAAATCACCAAGTCAAATAACTGCTTTCCTCTTGCTCGCTAAAATGTCTCTTGCCACTCACCTCTTGAAATTACACATTCACAAATGCTGATTTCCCTTTTCTAAGGGCCACACAAAGATGGAAACAAAGAAGCGTAAGGAAAATGGCCAGCACAAGGGTCTGCTGGGGAAAAGATGGCATTTTTGGGAACTGCAGTGGATCCAAGGTTGAAAGTTTTGTTTTTCTTAAAACCACAGCTAGATGTTAAAGAAGACAAACATCAAATATTGATGATGTTTTCTTTTTAATGTAGGTGCTCTGAGGGATCTGATTTGCTAATGCACTTTGTAATAAGGTATAAATATTGTACTTCATTTTATTCTTTTACCAAGTGCTTCTCAGTGTTATTAATCATCAAAGAAAATAATGAACAGCACAATATAGGTGATCAAAAGGATTTTGCTCACTCTGCTGCAGCGCTGAGTAACCTTTAAGTATAATTGTTGATCTCATTATTGAATTAGGGTTCAAGGTGTGTTTGCAGTCTCTTCATTAGCATGGATTTGAGTTTAAAGCCAGTTCAGCTGAAATTATCTCCATTGCAAGCAGGGTTCATGCTTGCCTGTGAGACTCACTATATTTTTACATCAGCACTAATTGTTTGTTTCAGTGTAAAGGGATGTTATTTTCCTGCTCCTGTAAGAATCCTTTTGTAACTACTCACAAGACACTCCTATTGCTATAAGTAAAAATCTGTTGGCAATTAAATCCAATTCAGAGCAGCTCTAGCAGATCAGTAGACAACTTTAAAAATACAGAATTGCAAAATAAAAAAAATCAGCAATAACTTACTACGGTTATAATTCATGATATTAAGCTTTACCCTTTGGATGTAAAATTCCTACTTTATAAAATGATACAAGACTGCATCCTACAACAGACTCTTAACATAACCCATGTTCTACCTACGCTGTGTGGGCTGTTCAGACAAATAATCGCCTTCAGCAGATGCCTTTGTCATAATGAGTGTGATAGTTTAATATTTATGGAAGAACTGCTGATTTTCAATGCCTGCTTTAAAACCCCAAGAATAATTTTTCCAGCTCTAAGGGCTGCATGGAGATGAAATGTTGTGCAGAGTGAATGAGATATAGAAACCTCTCTATGCCACTTCCAAGTGATGGGAGTGGGTCTCCTGCAGGGGATAACCTGCACTGTGGTTCTCTTTTCTCCTGCTGACCCACTTTTACACAGGGAGCAGCAGTGGGGCTGGTAAAAGAGGCTGATCACCCCCAGAGAGGTAAAGTTGATGAAGTGATGCAGAATTACTAATTTCTGTTGCTTAAGCTGAGGTGGGAGAACCTGAAATCTGGCCTCTATGGGAATGGATTTGCACTGTGCCTTGTGTTCACCTCGTGGGACAGCTGATCCCCTTTGCCTGCTCTCCCACCTGTTCCTCTGCTGGTTTCTGCTGAGCTTTGGACCTGCATTGAATTTTATGGCTCTGCTATAATATTTCTGACATTTTTCTTTTTGTTGCAGAATATATTGGCTATGAAAATGTAAAATATTCTCTGAAACTAAGTCCTAAAACTTCCCTTCCTTTCACCACTCGTTATCAGCAAGCTGGGACTGGGGCTGTGGCCACCATGGAAATGGAGGTGTAGTGAAATGCCTTGAAATAACATCAAAACACAGATGCTCACCTGGCCCTTTATGAAAATATAGACACTTTATCTGCTGCAGCTCCCTGTGAGGTGGGAGAAAAGTTGGCTTTTTTTTTTTCTGCTTTTTTTTTTCCTTAGGTTTGTTGTAATGAATGATTTACATGGCATTAGATTATGTTGGGATATACTGTGTCAGGTGGCATGACCTGATATAACCCAACTTAATGCAACACATATGTTTAGATTGTATTACATGTGAAGAAAAATTCCCTGAGAAGCTGTCAGGAGCAGGTGATTCCTGAAAATGGAAAATATTTGCACAGTGATATTTTATACGAGTCAAAATTGAAAGGTGTGTAATACTTCAGCATGGATTTAGGAGCCTTAGCCTCGCTGACTTTGCTGGGACTAAAACTTTTTTATATGCCACTGTTCCCTTTGGAAATATGATTTAACAGCTGAAGCTGAGATGGAAATTTTGCAAAACCTTGCTTTCGTTAGAGCCCATGGAGTTGCAGTTGTGTAAGAGGCTGCAAGTGAGATCCAAATCAATTGACTCGCAGCTAGCAATAAAGCAGGATGTAAGGAATTCACACAAGCAAGTCTGGATTATTATTTTCCTTTTAAAATATTGCGTGCTTGATCACTTCCCCTTTTGGAAATCAACTTGATAGGAATGTGGGCCGAAGTGCAAGGTTTACATTTCACTCCGACATGACTATGTCGAGGTACCCAGCTCTAAATTTGGAGGCTCATATGGATTATTTTTTTTCTTTTTTTTTTTCTTTTTTTTTTTTTTTTTTTTTTTATTTGGTGTCAGAAATAGGAGCCTAAATTTAGGCTGTGAAGTTCATTTAAGAGTCTAAATATAAATGTTCTGCTTTTCAAAAGTGCTGAGCACCCTGCAGCTCCTGCAGACTCCATTGAGACTTTGCCTCGGTGTAGGATGCTGCTCCCAAATGCACCCCATCCCAGGGGGAGGCTCCTGGGTGTCTGCATCCTATGTTTGCACAGCACAAAATCCTGCAGTGCCTGAGATTCAAAAGTGAGAGAAATGCCTGTGTGACCTTAATTGTATACACATGTAGTGGCCTTCTCAGTGTGCACATTTTGATAGGGTTTGATCACGTCCTTTGCCGCTCGCCGGGGCGAATGTTTGGGAGCGTGATGTGAGCGAGGCAGGGGTTACAGACAGACAGATGTTTCTGTGAGGACAGAGAAACAAAAAGTCTGTGGTTTGAGAAGCCAAACATCGACACTTGGAGCTTTTTCATGTGGGCTCCTCTGTGGACAAGTTGAGTTTAAAACCAAAGCATTATCACACTTCCCTTGCAGGGTGTTTTTTACCTGTAGCGTGGTTGCTGTTGCTGTTGCATCTATGTTTGGGACACTCATTCTGTCTGGTACTCAGCATTTCATCTCATCTTGATCAGATTTTCTTCCACCTTTATCCTCTTTTAGCAGACTTGTAATTTCCTTTGATCCAGATTTCCTCTTAACCCCACTTTCACTTAATTTCTGTCTGAAAAGCACTGACAGTTTAAATTTGTGTTTGCTCTGGGTACCCAGCCCTAAATCCAGGAGTAGCATTTGCAGGTGATAAATTCTCTTACTTCTGTAGCCCTAAACTCAGCACAAAACTTTTCCATGCTGTGTAAATGGCTTTAGAATATCCTGAGGAGGGATATTCTATGAGGAGGCCTGTGAGAAAATACATTTCAAATTTTAGAAGTTTAAAAAAAAAAAAGTTAAAAATCTGTCACAACTTGAGATGTAAATAAGAGCAACCTGAGATATAAAAAAGAGCAACCTGGCCAAAGGCAAATGGGTGATCCTGGACAAGATCTACCCCATTTCTGATGAATCCCAAGTTCCTACTTGGAACAGTGATAGGATCTTTGGCAAGAATAAGCCTTGCTGTTATTCTGGGCAAGGCAATGCATTTCCTCTCCCCAGCCCTCATCAAAGAAATGCCTCAACTTTTTTGAGCTGAAGTGTCTCCAAAGCATCTGTCTCTCAAACAGATACCTGGCATAGCACTGCCAGCTCAAACAGTTAAAATTGGCTAGACAAAAAGTGACTGAAATCCGTGTCTATTAGCAAGAGGAGTTTTCAGGCAAACGATTATATGTGTTGCTGCTGCTGCCAATAACGCTGATATTTATTTTTGTATTATGCACAAACCTTTAAACAGGATCATCCTCGTTACAACACATCATCAGGGGCTACTCTGCACTGAGCATATGGCAGGGCTGGAGCTTGGAGAAGTGGGTAGTACTGGTAAATGCTGACAGTTGAGAACAGACCATTGTCACTACTCTGAGCGTGTTTGCAGTCAGGGTGCAGAGGCAGCAGTTACCTGCTTCTGAAGGCTCCAGCTTCTCCAGAAAAGATGGGAGCAGATGTCAGGAGCCTCGGATTTGGATCCGATAAGGACTTGGATCAAAATATCAAACAAAAATATTTTAGGGAAAGTTTCTGGGAGGAAGTGAGCTATATGGGGAGCATGGCTTGCCAGGCTTTTTAAAAATAAAACGTTCTCACTCTGTGTTTAGCTCTCCCACAGTTTGAAACACTTGCGGTGATCGAGCCTAGCAGCCCTTGTCAGTCTACAGTACATCATCCCCCTTCGGTTGGCTGGGAACATCTCTCCTGTAAGGGCAAAATAAAGCTGCTCATTTTGCACACATGCTTTTAAAACTATAGGCAAGGAATACCTAAATATAAAACAAGGGCACCTTGGACTGAATGCTTTCTGGCTGGGGCTGTTATCGCCCTTTCCCGTTGCAGTCACACATCTGCTTCTCCTGCCTTTTCTTACACGCACCTGGAGCTTGCTGACAATCACAGACTGCTTTGAGTTGGAGGAGACCTTAAAAACTCTCAGGGCCAGCCCCTGGCCCTGGGCAGGCACAGGGACAATGTGCTCCATGGTGTGTGTGAGCTGCTCAGGCTCACACCACAGTCACATCTCGCTCACTCCGTGCTCGGGAGCGCGTTCCTCCAACTAAATACCAAACCACAGCACCATAATCTACAGAGGCAGCAGGAATCTGCTGCAGGATGGAGGAGAGAGGGGTCTTCTGCTGCCTTCACAGGCCAGTCCATGACCCTTAGCCCTTTGTTTGCTGGGGGGGATACAAGATTTGGGGCGCTCTGTTTTTCCTGTGTGTTTTCCTTGGGTAGCTACACAGGCAAATCACCTCGTGGTAGTTGTGGTAGTGTGTCCAGGAAGAGAGATTTTTTGGTGTCTTTTTAGTATTGCTGTTCATATGCTACCTAAAAATATCTATTGCCAACTGGTTTCTGCAATGTTCTTTTTGTTGGCACTTCGCAAAAAGTAAAATTAATTGATTAAAAATTAACTTATTGGTAACTGTCTCCAAACTGAGAAACAGGCAGGTTTTTCTGGTGTTTTTTTGACTTGAGACTGTCTGGGTTGGGAAGACAGGATGCTTTTCAGTGCATAGATTATGAAAAAGGAGGAGATTAGCAGACCTTCATCGAAGAACCATGAGTTATGTTAATCCATGAGGCTCTTTATGGTAATTACAAACTAAATCAAACTACACAACTGTTGAAATGTGCTGTAGAAATTTTTTGCCAATTAACAATCAGAAACAGTAATGTTGATGTTCCTATGATAAGTCATAATATGTCAGTTTGCAAAAGCATGCAAAGTAAGTTTGCTGTTTCATGGCAAGGTTTTCTTTTGTTGCTTGGTAATGAATTGAAATGTAGCTGCTTCCCATTTACTGTGAAGAGGTAACCATCAGCACTTGGTGGGCTGGGGGCCTTCTCAGGGGTGAAGAGGGTGCTCTTTTGGCTATAAATGTTGTGATCAGCCTGTGAAGACGTTATAGAAATGTTTATTCACCAAAATAAAATGCAAAATCTACCTAGGTGGTGTCCCTTCATATGCCAATATTTGAACATTGCCTCCCAAATTAAGATGCAGCATGGTTCATTGAGGCAGGTGATTTCACACTTTATAATACCATAACACCCAAACATGGAATCATCTCAACCAGCAGCCCCCATAAAACATTTTTTAGGGGTATGTTTTATAGGGAACAACTGAGTTGGAATGAGCATATTGCAGAGCATTGTTTTGTATACTAATTATCTACATCAGTGGCTGCGCAGAGCGGCTCGGAGCGCTGTACCTGCTGTGCCGAACAACTCGCTCGTAGTCATGGAGTGTATGCTTCCTGTGGGCACCTGCCTGCTCTGTGCAGAGCATCACATTGAGGCATGTCACGTTGTGTCACATCACAGACGAGATGTGACCCAGTGTAACCTGACACAGTGCACACCATCACAACTCGGCGGCACCGCGCGCTCGTCGAGGGCGGTGAAATGCAGGCTGGCTCCCCCTGAACCCGCAGGTTTACCCCTTAGCCCGGCTCTGTGGAGGTAGTTTGGCATATCTCTCTGGGGTATAAGTACAGGAATTTCCCTGCTTGTGGTTATTTATGACACTTGTCTTTTGGGAAACAATAATCTTCCTACTTTTGAATCTGAATTGAACTGCGCTGAGCGCGCCGATAAAACACGTCACGACAAACAAAGGAAATTCTCCCTGTATTAATAATAAAATCTTTAAGATTTATCAGCCTCTCCCTCTTTCTTCCCTTTGTGCCATGCAGTCTAAAGCAACTGCTACATTTATAGATGTCTGATAAAATTTTAATAGAAGAACCCATTACCTTTGAATCTGGAGTAAAGAGACTATATCAAAACCAGGAGTGTTGAGCCTGAGCTAAATATAACTTGTTAACTGGGAGTAGCAGCCCGTGAGCTTTATACTGCTGATGGATTCACTTTACATTGCCACAAGCAGTGGGACAGTGCTTTTTGTAGTAGGTGAGGTGCCATAAAACAAGAGCAAGAGATATTGCAGCTCCTGAGCACTGGGATGCTGGTCAGGCTGTAATTTGGGATCTTTCCCAGGCTAAATGATTCCCTAAGGAGGCTGAATGAGACCCACCACTGAGGATAACTCCACAAAACTAAGAATTTGGAGTTTGCTTCCTTGATTTTGAGGTGCACTGGGGTCTAAACAATGCTTGTGTTCTTGCCAGAGATGAAGTTTGCCATTTATTAGGATGAGCTTTGAAACAAGACCTTGATACAGGGTTTAACAGCCAAATTCAGAATTATTTGGAGTAAAAAGTGCTGCTACCTTGTACCCCATGGGGACTTTTCAAGACCTGTTTGCTCTCCAACATTCAACTCTGACTTGTGGATGTTCTGCTCACCTGGCATTTAGTGCCTGCATAATCATCTTTTTAAGGGAAGATTTCAAATTTTATGGAAATGCTGAAATAAATTTTCACTTTGAAAATTTTATTTTATATACTTAGTGGTATTTCGGGTAAATTTTTTTTTCTTAGCACTTAAANTTTTTCTATGTCATTTAGAGAAGAAGCACTTTTTCCATGGGAGGAGGAGCTGCAATTCAGGATGAATTTTAGCTGTGTAATTAATGCTGATTACTGATTAGCAGGTAGAAAAAAGCATTTTTAGGACTAGGAACTTGCACAGTCCCATTTCTCTTACAGTGTATGAGGAATAAAAAAGAAAACTATACTGTTTGCTACCAATTTTTTTTTCTGTTTGACTTGAAATGTGCTATTTTCTGAATGTTTTATTAGCAAAAAAATCCAGATATTCCTCTGGCAGGATGGAGTTTAAAGACCTCGTGAAAAGATGAAGTCAAATGAGGGTCTTATCTGAATCCCCATCTCGAATGGGAGGGTTTATTGCTGAGCTGATAATGTTGTAACTAAAGTTGCACGATGCAGCAGGCTTCAGACAGAAGCTGATGACCTCTATTATGACACATCCACTTTAGAACCAGATGAAATGTAGTAAAATGTATTTAAAAATATTTCAGAAACATATGTAGCTACCAGAATCTGAAGTCCTAAATGCATATAGCCTCTATTTCTCCACCAAAAGATGAAGCTGGTAAATACAGTAACATCCTTTCTCTCCTCGAGCTGAGCTGAATTTAAACTGTGAGCTTCATTTCCACAATTCAGTGTCCAATATGCAATCTGATCACACCTCCACTTTTGTGAGTTGTAGCCATGGCCTTAAATTAAATTACAAACCCTATATTGGACTGACATAAATCTGATTTTGGGCTGAACTTGAAGTGTTTGAAATACCAAATCACTGCTCCCTGATCCCTAATGAGAAGTAATCAAAGAATTTAACCAGCAGTACAAACACTTACACATCACTACAGATGTAGCCAAATTGACTCAAAGTACTCTTTTTCTCTATGAAAAAATTGTGTGCAAATATACCTTACTGACACTGGCTATTCCAGCAGAATCTCTAAAGAGGAGGGAGAAAACTCCTCTGCTTTAATTCTCAAAAAAGATCCCTAATGTTTTTTTTTTCTCCCTTCCTTTCTAGAAACCTGTTTTTCAGTGTTCTACCCTGTGCCCCATAAATGACAAAATGCAGTAAGAAATTACCCAACCTGCCTATGAATGGACAGCTGCTAACCTGGTGCTGCTGCCATGACTCAGACTCCCATAAATTGATTGGGGTCTCTTTCTCCTGTCTTTTCCCAAAAAGAAAAAATCCTGGCTTGGCAGCTCACCTCCCCAAACAAACCTGATTTATTTGCCTGCCAAACTTCCTTGTTGTCTCCCTGCATTTTCCACAGCAGTTCAAAATCTCAATGCATTGGGGCAATTATGATATTATATAGCCATGCATGTGATGGCACTGAAACAGGGGAAAAAAGGGAACTAGAAATCAGTGGTGCTTGGATCCTTCTGAGGAGAAGCAGCACTAAACTTGCCCTGGTGGGAATGTGAAAAGGTACATCCTGAATTTTAGCCTTAAGGTGATGCAAAGCAAAGGAAGCTGTCTTCTCTAATGAATTGAAGTCCTTGCTTTCTGACCCTATGGAGAAAAGGAATTTTTTTTTTTTTTTTAAATTTTTTTTTTTTTTTTTTTTTTTTTTTTTTTTTTCCCTTGTCTTCTTTTCTTGTTGCTTCCTTTATCCTTTGTTTTCTTTGCCTTCTTTTCAAAGCCTAGGCTGAATTTTGAATACTAACCCAAAGATTTCTTTTATTTTCTGAATACTGTCTTCAGAATATTTGCTGACTAGTCTCTAGAATATTTTGCTGACTACAGTCAGACCTAGGCATCATGTGTGTCAACATTATTTTAAAAAGACCTTGTCTACTTTCAGGAGNTTGGGGAAAAAGAATTTTTTTTTTTTTTTTAAATTTTTTTTTTTTTTTTTGTTTTTTCTGTGTCTCTGCCTCTTTGGGAGGTGTAGGTGTGAGTAAGAAAAGAGTTGGTATTAATGTTACTCTAGGCAATTTATTATTATAATTTTTTTAAATTCCTGAGCAAAGGGTGGATCATGCCAGCTGCTCTGGTAACTGTGCAGTGGGATTTAGGATACTTAAATGAGGCAACCAGACTTTAAGTCATTCTGTGACTGCTGGAGAAGTAATTTTACACCTGATATTTAAGATAATCTGTCTACATCATGCATGTCATCGTTCTCCAGTGTGTGTTTTACTGCCTAGGAAAGCTCATGTTCCTGCACCAGTAGAGTGCTGTGGGTTATGTTTTGTCTGATACACCTTTTTAAAATGTGCAGCCATGGTGTGAGGGGGAAGGGATGGTGGGTGACATGAGCAGCCCTGCAGGTGCTGACTGATGCTCTTAAGGTCTCCTGTAACAATTTGTGCTGGTAAAAGCTACACCTGCTGCCAAAATCCAGGCCATGCAAACCTCATATGTGATCCCAGGAAGAAATTCGTCCCTGGGAGGATGATGAGGCCCTGGAAAAGCTGTTGATTCTCCATTCCTGGAAGTGTTCAAAGCCAGGTTGGACAGGGCTTGGAGCAATCTGGGGAAGGTGTCCCTGCTCATGGCAAGGGGTGGAATTGGATGAACTTTAAGGTCCCTTCTACCCAAAGCATTCTGTGATTCTGGTGTAAGCATTCCATGAATGCAATATGCATCTAAGGGAGCTTCTAATAACTTCTGAAGTAAAGATGATGGTGATGATTGTTTTATTTTATTTTATTGTACTATTTTATTTTAGTTTATGACACAGACTGCCATCTATTAAAACATCCATATAGAATCATACAGATCCATATAGATCAGTGCATGAAAGCTGTTAAATGTAGTTTTGGTGTCTGGCTACAGTGTCTTCCACAGATGAGCAGTGCTCAGACCATCATTTTTGTCAAGGAGATTAATTTCTGTCTCTGCTGTTAAGTAGAAAGTTGCAGGGGCCAGTGTTGAATTTCAAAATTGACATAATGAATCAGGAATTTTTAGGTCCCTCTTTGTAGAAAAGATGAGGCTGACACACCTTGATGTCTGTTTCTCTGGTTCTTTTACTTATATTGTTTCTTTGGCTATTTGACTCTAAGTTGGATGAGAATCATCCTGCAATTATAGATCCTGTGATTCAGGAGTTAAATTAAATTTACAGACTGAAGCCTAGTGAATCACAGGTTCTCAATGTGCACGTATCTCCCCTTGTGCACTTGCAAAATTTGAAGTCATGAGGCTCCAAAGGAAAAGTTCAGAGAAAAAAAGTTTCTGTTCCTCCTTTCTAAATGTCCTGGATGCTGATATCCAACTTCCCTTGAAACAGACCTCATGGTCTTGTATTTTGGTGTGGCTGCTTGGTAATGACCTTGTTTTTGCAGAGGGTCAGCACACGTGACTTGCAGGATGTCCACAGGGTTTGAAAGGGAAGATGTGCAGAGCTCTCTGTGCTGTCCTGGGGGAGCTGTGGGAATTGTGCTGCCTGCTGAGGTGTCAGACCCCAGGACAGGGCACCCAGACCCTGTCAGCATCATCCTTCTGAGGACTTCCCACAAGGAACAAGCTTAGGTGCTTGAGGATAACGAGATGTCTGAAAATACAGGTACAGGCCAGGTGGGATTTCTGAGATTTTGTAGGTTTTTCGTAGATTGAGTAATCTCAGGTGTCCATCTGGGATTTACCCCTTGAAATCCAAAACTTGGACATAGGTTCTACACCCTGCTGCCACCTAACCTTTGGCTAGCCTTCAAACTCCTTAGATACAAAGTGTGTGTTGATAAAGTGCTTCTGGGAAGTCCAGAATTGCTCAAGCACAGCAGGCAGCACCAGCAGAGCTTCCCCTGCCTCCCTCCGTCGTGTCAGCCGGGCTGGACTTCTCGGAAACCATGAGTAGGGTGAAGGGAAGCAAATGGAGGAGTGCAGGGAGGTTCAAGCCCTTCCTTCTGAAGCCCTTCCCTGTCTGCTCTGGCTGCTCCATGGGCAAGGATGTGCCTGTGAACACCTAGGTTTGGAAAACCTTGTGAAAGCTCAGCTTCCATGAAGAAGGAAAACCTATTTCCTCCCCCAGTGATGGTTTATTTAATATTTGTGGGAATCCCCCTGGGGTGTTTAGGGCATGTTGAGCAGAGACAGCAGCACTCGAGGCACCAACTCCTGTCTGTCCACTGGGAAGCAGCTGTTATTACCTTTTATAAAACAGAGTGTCTGATGTATTTGCAGACAGAATTTGTGAAGACATAAAAGTGAGATCTGTCTGATGTCAGCTTTCACAATTGCAGCTCTTGGTGCCGCCTGACCTCCTGAAGACCCAGTTTTTTCCACACATTTCCTCTTATTTACAGTAGTGTGCTGACACTTAGGTGGGGATGGAGACCTAGAGAAAGGAAATGGAGGTTACATTGACAAAAAAAGTCATAAGAAATTTGACTCCTTAAGTGTAACCTTTTCCTGGTATGTTTTGGGATTTTTTTTCACAACTTTTCCTTTGTTAAGAAGAAGTGACAAGACCTCAAGTGACAAGAAAATTAGGGAATGGGGAATTGCAGGGATATGAGGCAGTCAGTTTCATGCCCCATTCTTTCTTTCTATTCCAGTGGAAGTCTAAGATCACCTATATGGGGAATAAGTTTGGCGCCTCTGGACAGATGTCCCTTGCAGAACAATCCCACAACATCACAAAGTTTGGCTGCTGCCAATTGTTAGTGAGAGATGAAGCAATAAAGAGAGCTTTCATAGAGCCCAACAAGGATAAAATGATAAAAGGGAATTTCCTCTTGGTATAGCCTGCTCTAAGCATACATAGGAAGGCTTTTTTTTCCTTTAATGTTGAAGTTAAGTTTCTCGATTAAGAAGAAAACTCACTTAATTTAGGAGAGCTGGGGGAGAAAGAAGAGAAGAGATGAAAATGAGGAAGTTCTTAGTACAGTACCAGAAAAAAAAAAAAAAAAGTATTAACGATAATTGAAACTCACCTCCGTGAGGGCAGTGAATCATCAGAAACAGCCTGTGGAAAATAAGGTTGTGCAACCTTGACCAGAGTGTGTCACTGACTGGTGGAATTTTTAGAAAAGCAGCAGTTTGGGCTCGTCGCTGTGGTTCGTGATTGCACACACCTGTTCGGCTCGGAGGTTTTGCAACCAAATTAAAAAAAAAAGGAAGCTGAACTTGCTGCTTCTCCTGAGCAGAGCAAAAAAGCAGAAAACCACAGCTGTTCTAGCTGTTAACAGATATCAGCAGAGCACCTCCTGTTACATAATTGAGGATAACGTTTTTGAAGCATATGGGCTGAAGGTATTGTAAACTCATTAAAGCTTGAGGTGGGAAACATTCTAGCACATTTCTAGGTTTGGTATCTTTAACAAATGTTTACAATTAGAGCTCCTATAGGCAGTTCATTAAATAATAAATGAAGGGAAAGCTTGATGAAGAAGTAGAAAGTCAGGAATTTCTGTGCAGTGACACGTGAGTTGCAAGTGTAATTGTGCAAGATTGCTGCCCATTGATCTGATAACTGGTCACTTTGGGTGGCTTGAGATGCAGGATGCAGTTTTACTGTCTGGTATGTAATCTGAGAGAAATACAGTTTTCAGACATCCTGAAGTTACTGGGGTTGCTACCTGCTGTTTGCCAACTTCCAGCATCTGACTAAGAAAAGCTGTGGAAAATTAGAGGGTTACAAAGTGGATCTTGAGAGCCTCTATAGTTCTGTGGATCTGCTCATGAAGAGGAAGAGGGACAGAGGTGGCTCTTGCTGTAATTGCACTTCCACTAACAGTGCACAGATGGATTTGGCCCATTTCTGAAAGCCTCTTTGTCAAGAAAAATTAAGTAATGTGACAGCACTTGGAGGCTTAACACATGGGCTTTATTGAGCATGGGTGGTTCAGGGATGGGAACAGCAACAGATTTTGGGGATGTGGCTGCTGAGAATGTGATTTCTGATGTTCTACAGCCATTCTTACTGGCTCAGGAGGCTCCACTGATCGTGGGCTGTGGATCTCTGGCTGTGGGTCAAATCCAGGTCAAGTGAGTGAATGAATCTGGACAGTGTGCAGCAGCCTAAAGATTGAGAAACACTCAGCCCATGAGCTTTGTTACCAGTGAAGCTCTACCAGCTCGAGCCAAAGAACATGACCTTGGTTTCTGCAGGAGTGAGGAAGTTTGCCAGGCTACAGCAACTTCTGGTATAATTTTTATTGTCCTAATGCACAATCATAAGTGAGTCAGCATTTACAGGGAAGCAGATAACATCCTGAAGTTTTCAGGGAGTGTTGTCTCTCTGGATGAGGCTGAAGGCAAAGTTTCATCTGCTCTCTGTCCTCACAGCTCTATTTCCAGGGGGGTCCTACAGGGCCTTGGTACCACGTGGAGCAGAGAAGAAAAGTGGCTGAGCCAACAGAGTGCCCTGTGATGGGTTAATGCAAACCAAGTCTATCTGTTACCCCGTGCCCTGCTCCCCTCCCATGACACTATACAGTGCTTGGAATCCATTGTCCTGGTCTGCTTTCAATGGCAGAGGAAATTTAATTTGTTTAATCTGTATTTCATTTGGTTGGCATCAAAGTGACAAGAGAGCCATTGGCTGGCAACAATGCATGTTGTATGAAAAACTTGTTCTTGGTGATTTATTATGAAGGACTAAGTTTTTCTTTTATGACTAAGGCTTGGCTTAAGGCTTGGCTGTTGCTGGCTGGCTGGCATGTTCCCACAGCATGAGATGTGAGGCTATCCTAAAAAACCATTATCTAGGTCTCTTAAATAAAACACACACTTGCTGATGAACATCATGATGATTTTGTAGCTATAGCTCTAGAAATTGTAACTTAAACAGCAGGCATTAAAAAAAAAAAAAAAAGAAAAAAATCTAGGATCTGACATNTTTTGTAGCTATAGCTCTAGAAATTGTAACTTAAACAGCAGGAATAAAAAAAAAAAAAAAAAAGAGACAAATCTAGGATCTGACATCCTCTCATAACTGATCCAAATTTTGCTGAGCCTGGAATTTCATCCTTGTTCTGAGGAATGTCAGAGCAGGACCTGACCCTCAGGTGTAGCCTGCTTGCTTCCACAGGTGATCCAGAGGGATGTTTTCTATTATATATGGACTATGTGAAGCTCTGCTATATTTATCCAATAGCACAAGGAAACTGGAGACCTACTTTCCATCTCTCTGGGCTTTTGCCAAATCCTTAACGTGATTAACAATTTTATTTTTTTTAATGCAATCAGATGCTCTTTAGAAACAGGAATGTGTTTGAAGGCTCTCCATACTGGGGAACTTATGTGAAGATATCTATTTATTTTTCTTTTTTGTTTTTCCTTTTTCCCCTACTTTGCTTACAGTTAAGATTTTAAAATTGTGCATAGCATACTGTTTTTCTTCAAACTATTTGGGAAGTGTGTTCTGGAGAAAGAAGTGGGAAGCTATTGGCTTCGTTAGGGACTTAGTAATTATTTAACTTGCTTACTTTGAGGAAATACCCGTTTCACTATAAATGCACCAAATATTTGAACTGTGTTCAAGCTATTCATCAGGGTTTTTTCTCTGCATGAATTTCAGATCTGTAACTTCAGTGCAATTAGAGGTTAACCTGATCTTTTTGTTTTAATACCACTCCAAAGCGACACAGCACAGCTCTTTGCAAAGCCAGTAGAAAAAACACAATGCAAATAATATTCTGATTGCTTTGGTAAAAATCTCTGGTATTCATAACAATTGGGTATATCAAGTTCATATGTAGATTAATTATACTCTGCAGCATTATGGATCAAGAACAGCTGAAAAGGGAAGGATTTGCTGGGGTGATAGATAATCTATGGAATATTTGTGAAGATTTGGCCACGTGTGCCTGGAGTTTTGCACATCATCTGATTAAAGTTGCACGAACAGATTTCTTGGAGAAGCTCTTTATAAAGTTGATCTGATTGGTCGTGCCCATGTTCCCCAATTTGTCTTGTTCCCAAATTCGAGGTGCTATAGGGGTTGCCTGTGTTTTATTTCAGCTTGTTTCATTTATCCACAGGGTGTGGTGGGGGATGTCAAGCATTCTTTGTTTCGTTACAGCTCGATGTGCAGTGCTTTAATCAAGGTGTCTCCCTTACACGCTATATTCCCATCAGCATGGGTAACTCTAGGACACAAATTTATTCTGGAAGAGAGTAATAAAAATGAATGTTGTCAGTGTCTGTGGAAAATGAGCACTGGATCTCCAGCTAATCAGGTTATTTCAGGCTAGTTAAGCATATTTCTGATTCCAAATTTGTTTGCATTCGTTAATGCATTTCAGTCTAAGATGCTCTGTGTGATGCTTTCATGATGTTAGAGAGTTTTGGAACGGGATATTTGACCTGTTCTGCAAAGAATGCATCTGTTCACTAAATCAAATTAGAAAATGCTTAATCTGTAATTTTTACTGTACCAAGACATCAAGAAAAGGAGAGGGGTTTACTGGCAATGGAAAAACTATTAAAATTTTTAGCCTTATGTAAATATGTAGAATAACTCTACATGGAGTTTTTTATTAGTGAAATAGTCCTCCCTTCATTAAAACACTTTACTAGAAAGGCAGAGGGCAAAATTGGCTAGGCACTTTAATTATCCCAAGCTTTCCGTGCTTGCTCTCATCTTGTGGTGTGGGTGTTTTCTTTAATAACCTCCCAAATACCTGTAAGGTTTGCAAGTGGTAAAACTCCCTGTAGGGTTACAGAAATCCATTCCAGCCTCACCTTTGGAAGTGAAAGGTCAGTGCAAAAACATTGACTTTTCATGCATGCCGTAACTGAGACTTTTGCCTCGTTGTTTCTGTTTCTTGCTTTGGAACCAACTCATCCCCTTGCACCTCCCAGACTTCCAGAGCATTCCTGCTTGAGTGAGAGACACTCAGGTAAAATATTTATTATTATAGATTACCCCAGTGAGGTATAGTCACAACAGATTGAAACTGTGCATGTCACTTTTCCAGCAAAAGCCAAGGGCAGGGAGGAATTTATCATTTTAGAAAATTAAATTGCAAATATCAGATATCCACAATAAAGGAAAGCCTACCTCTTATTTTTCAGCCACATTTTTTTTTCTCTGACTATAAAAAGGAGACAACTGTGTTTATTTTCTCGAAGAATACTTCAAACCCTTTGTTGAAAGATACTGCTTAATACTGAAATCCTGGCAATTCCTGCAAATCCAGGGCTGTGGGAGAGTTGCTGCCCGTTATTTGGCTAATCTGGGCACACTGTCACACTGTTCTTTTAATAGGTGTGTTTGTGAAACCAGAATAAGGTCTGCGTGATCACTGGTGATGATATCTGATACCCAGTTTCACAGCAAACTGTGACAGTAAGGGATTGAAACAATTTTTTCCTAAGTTGTACTGAGATTCTCACGAATCATCCTTTTGTCTGTCCCCAAAACGTGGGTGCCACTGCCTCGGTGCCGAACACTGCTGCGACTGTGTAGTCTCTGTTTCTCTGTGAGAAGACAGAAACCATCTGGTCTGAAACACAGCCCCCTTTGAAAATACATATCCCATTATGTTAGCTCTGAAACAGCCTGAGCAGCTCTGCCTCTGAAGAGGAGATGGTGTCTCAACATGAAGAAAACTTTTTTTATTTTTAATTTTTTTTTTTCTTTTACTGGGGGTAAGGGGAGAAATGCCAAGAATAGTCTTAATTATTAGGATTTTTATCCTGAATCCGTCTGGCCAATGAAATTGCTCTCACAGAGACCATGCTTGCAGGACGGCTTATTCCCCTGTCTGGCAGTGGGGTGTGGTGGGTCCAAGGCGATTCCCTGGGGACTGTGATTCTGTGTTCTGGGGGAGAACCCAACCTTTTCCCAACCTCCAGCACGGCCCCTTTGTCTTCTTGTCAGTGCCAGGCAGCTCAGGCACACGAGGGCAGCAGGCTGTGTGGCTTCAGGCCACCTGTACACTCTTCCTCTTTCTCTCCATCCTCCTCCTCCCCCTGTGGCTCACGAGTCCCTCGTTGTTCGCGTCCGTTTGCCTCTCAGAAAGGCCACGGTGCTGCAAGGGACATGGCCTGGGCACCTTCCCCAGCCCTGGGCCTTGAGAAAAGGTCAAACAGGCCAAATCAAACTCTGATTTGGGCTCTATTCAGCACTCACAACTCCTGCCAGGACAGGAGGGGGTGAGGCTGCTGGAGAGGGAAGGTCCATGGACCCCATGTGATGCTGCAGCAAACCTGGAGCTCCCTGGCTGGGAAATGTTCACTTCTGATTTACAGCAGAGAGTACAGAATTAGAATTACTTTTTTCTCCCTGCTTCTATGTTTCCTGACTGGTGTTCACAGGACTAGCAAATTATGCTGGTTTAAAAAAAAAACCAACCAAAAAACCAATAAAACCCCCCTAATGTTCTATAACTCCCCATTAGCAAAAGGCAGACACAAGTGGCTGTGCAAAGGTTGCTAAATGCAAATTTAGTGTTATAATTAGGTCTTCACTATTGTTTTCCACTTTTAAAAAAGCCTAGGGTTTGGGGGTTTTTTACACTTATTTGCCTTTTTGCTCCAAAGGTGCAGGTTTTTCTTAGCTTCTACACTAGGTCCGATGGCAGCAGATTTGTGAGTTTGGTTTGGTAAATCAGTGGCTGTACTGCTGGGAAAGCTGATGTTCTCAGCAGTGCAGAGCTTTAAAAAAACACCCCTCTCACAACCCAACAAGCACAACTCAAACCCCTCATTTTGAGTCCTTCATTTGGTTATGACAGGCAGCACTCGTGGTTCTTCCCTCGGAGGATGTGAAGTGCAGGCAGCCAGGAACGTATACAAGGTAACCACTATGTTTAAGTCAACACAAGAACACGCCAGGAATGTTGCTGATGCTTTAAGAATGCACCTAATTAATTTAAAAGTGGTTCTGTGGGTATTATTCTCTAACCTAACCCTGAAAGCAGTTGCTATTTTGTTTTTAGTCGAGGTAAAAACAAAGCAGGGCTGCTCTGTTTAGGTGGGAGAGCCGCCTGATTTTCAGGGCAGGTAAGGCAGATTAATAACAGGCCACTCATAAGAAGGTTTCAGATCTCACTGTCAGAGGGTAATAATTAATGATCAAATGTTAATGGAGATGCTGGGCTGTTGATGCCATTAATTCAGCTCAGTGGAGCCAGTCCTGCCCAGGACCTGCCACAGCTGTCACTGCATTCGCTTAATTATTCCAGGCCCTTCAGGCTCTTTCCCCTTTCTCCTGCTGACTGCAGGACAGTATGTTTCCACTGAAGCAGAATTATGAAGAACGCCCCGATTCCCAGGCACTGCCTGGCCAGCTCCACACGCAGACCTCCAGGCAACAGAGACCACCACAAAGTTAAACAAATAACCTCTCTCTGCCTCTCCACAAAGTCACTTTTTTTTTAAATTTTTTTTTTGAAAGAAGTGAGATGATTAAAAATAGCTCAGGTTGGGAGGGTGGCACAGGGCTGGGGGTGCCTCAGCATCGTGTTCTGGGTCCATCGTTGGTGTCAGGGATGCTCTGCTGGCCTGAGGGTTTGGGAGTGCTGGTCCAACTGGCAGTTCATGTACAGATTTCTGCATACTGGCAGGGACTTCCTACCAGCTCAGACCAGCCAGTAAACTCGTAGTTCCTGCCCTTTTCGACACTCCTACCTGCTGGCAGGTAGCTTAGATACTCCCAAGGACTGTTATAATGAAGCATCAGTCAGCTCTTGGCTGAAGGTGAGTGTTAAATAGGGCAAGAGTAACTAAATTCCAGTGAAGTCCCAAAATTTGGAGAGTAGTAATCCTTAGAGTAGCAGTCCAGGGCAGAGGATCTCAGATTAGGGGTGAAAAATTTATTGGTTAAAAGGATGTTTTTGTCAGATTTGAGGATGGAGAAATGGGAATTTTTGGTCTTTAACTCTGTACAGTCCTGCTATGACTAGAGAAAAATCCTAATCCAATTTTTCAAGCAATTTTTAAAACTTTCTTTTTAATCTCTTTCCTCTTTTTCTGGTGCAAAACTCCCTGATATTTCTTCCCATTCTTCTTAAAGGACAAGCTAATTATTTTAATTCCCCTGCTTCAACCACCTCCCTAAAAAACAAACAAACAAAAAAAAATAAAACAAAACACACACACAACACAAAACCTCCCTCAAAAATGCAGAAAGGTTTTTTTTCATTTAATTTCCAGTTCTGAGGAGTGCTGCATTTTAAAACCAGTCCAGTGTGTCTTGGGCTGCAAGGCTGGAATGCTTCTTGACTCGCTTCCAAACTGAAGTGCTTAAAAAAATGTGAAGCACTACAACAATTTTAAATCACTCTATACACTGCACATGGTGATTTAAAATAATTGAAGCTCTTCAAATTTTTATATGCCCTTGAATTTGGAAGTGATCAAGGTTCTGAGCATGTGCAATACACAATGATTTAAAATTATTAGAGCTCTTCAAATTTATCATAAGTGTTTCAGCTTGAAAGTGATAGGGAATCTGGACTTCAGCGGTGTAAAGTGATTTAATATTATCAGAGCACTACAGATGTTTTATAGGTGCTTTAATTTGGAACTGATCTCAGTTCTGGACTATACCAATGTGTAGCATATTACTTTTAAAATTACTGAAGCAGTTTCATATTTTTCCAAACCTGTTTTTTAAAGTCAAACATCTTTGATAATTTTAAAATACATTATGTTGCAAGTGGCACCCTTTTAACAGAATATTTTACACTCTGTAATGGTAGCAGGAGTGATTGCAGTTGGGCTGCAATTTGCCTCTTTGACTTTTTGTAAGAGATCAAAGGTTCACACACAGATGCTTGAGGCTTCACCTTCCCAACACAGCTGGAATGCAAACCTGGCGTTGGAGATGCACACAGAGCTTGTGCCCAACAACCCAGAGAACTCAGGTTCTGTCCTCGTGGGCTAAATTAGGTAACAGCAAGTGCAAATGGGTTTTTAACCATGTAATTACTCAGTTTAGGGGTGTAAACACCCACCTACTGCTGATTTCACCAGGATGTTTCTGGTGTGACTTGATGATTTCTTCTTGGATGTCTTAAGATGCTTAGGAAAAGAGGATAAAATAGTCTGAACTTAGAAATACAGAAAAAGGACCTTTTCTGAAGACTTATTGCTGGATTCATAGAATCATAAAATCATAGAATGGGTTGGGTTGGAAGGGACTTTAGACATCTGCTTGTTCAACCCATCCTGTCATAAACATGGACACCTCCCACTAGATTTGGTTGCTCCAAGCCCTGTCCAGCCTGACCTTGGAGATATCCAGGATGGGGCAGCCACAGCTCCTTGGGGTGATAATTCAGTTGAGATCAAGGAGTGTGGGCTACAGTGTTACCTACAAGCTTTGGTAATTAAATAAACTGTGTGGGTCTTGTCTTCCTTTTCCTGCTTCTCAAATATTCCCTGATTTTCACCTAAGGCTACAGTCACAAAGGTAAAATCTCAGGGCTTTTGTTTCGTTTTCCATTGACTTCCTATTCTTGGCAAATATTTTAGTTTTGATTAAAGAAGAAGGAAAAAAAGTTGAGTAAATGAAAATTAACTCACACACAGAAAAGAACAACCTCCATTTGAATTAAAAATTTCTAACACAGAGGAGTCATTTGACCTGTGCTCTACTTCTCTGACTCTCCGAGTCACTGTGAGAGTAGAAATTTAACAGGATTAGGAATAAAAGATTCTAATAATAGCAAGTATTTTACATTTAGGATTATGATGGAAGATACCATCATTAACCTTAGCCCTAGGACTTGTTCTAACACCATTAACATCCTGACCTGGAGCTTAACACCATCCTATTTTCCTGGGTTGGCGAAATACTTGGCTTTGTCTTAAAGTTTCTTCTTTTTTTTTCCCCTTCTTATTACAAAAAGCAAGTTGAACAGTTTGTGTTTGTTTAATGTTTTAAGGTCTTTCTCTTTTGATGTTTCTCCTTTGGGATAAGAAGCTTATGATGAGAGAGGGGGAAGAGTAGTCATCGTTTTCAGGTTTAGGCGAGGGATATTTAAATGCAGGAGGTTTAGTTAGGTGGCCTATTTCTGCTGCAGATCAATGGTGTTGAGGGCTTGACTGCCCTTTGTACTTGGAAAATCTCTTGCTAGATGTGTGAAGTCAGGAACACAAAGCCAGACATGGGCAGCAAAGTAACTTGCTTTATATTAAAATATCCTCTGTGATTTTTTGTTTCCAAAAGGGCTGATTTGGGGTTGACAAACTATGAGTTTTGGAGCCAAGCCAGTGTTTTGAATGGGGTATGCTTCAATTATTTTTGCTTAATTTGGGGGCAAGAGCTGAGCCCAGACTCAAAGTCCATCTGTTTTGGTGCTAGAGCCTCTATCTGCTTTTAAGGGGTAAGAAAATTGAGGAGAGGGATGTGTGTGTGTGTGTGTGAGGGGGAGTGGGGGAGCCATGGTTGGGTAAAGCAGTGCATTCAACACTGATTTCTACATAATTTCTGATAAAAATACATTTTAACATCAGTTCTGTCATATGGTACTAGTAGGTAAAGCAAACAGTTTAAGGGAAGGCTGTGTAATTTATGCTCTGTCAATATTTCAGCATTTCAAACCAGAAAATTTAAGAACTTTGTTCACAGTATTCACTGATATCAACAAAATTTAAGTCATAATGACCCTCTTGTACTTTTCCAGTGAATCCTGGGTTTGCCATAACAGGACTTATGTCTCTTTCTGGCAGAAGGTGTTAGGACTTTTTGAATGGCACCAAATGCCAAGACTTTATTGCCAGCTGAAACCTGGTGTGACAAAGCAGCACAGTGTCCTCTCTTCCTCACCTCCAGCAAGCAGTGGCCCAGAGATAAAAGTCACTCTTAGGAGATAAATCCATCACTCCCAATACACTCAGTTTTGTCCTGTGTTACCTGCCATGGGCCACGTTCACAACTGCTTGATCCAATCTAACTCAGCTCCTGTTTGGAGCAGCAGGAGCTCACCCAAGAAAAGAACCTGGCTCTGCACAGTGTCCTTTTGATGATCTCTAGGAACTGCCACAGAGATTGTTGTTAACCTCCAAATTACTGGCCACAAATTTAGGACTTTCTTTTGTTGATGTTGACCCACTTCTCCCCACCTTGTGAGTGCAGGGATGATGGGCAGTGGAGCAGAATAGTTACTCTTCAGGCATATAATGCTGTGAATAATTTGTGCTTTAAACTAGATTCTGCATAGGGAGGATAGAAAAGGAATTTTAATACACAAATCATCTTTAATGGATATTGTCAAAAAATAGTGAGAACTCAACTCCTCCCCCATATTCCTATTCCATTTACAAAGTGTATGAGAAATTACAGTCTTAATAAACACGGAAAAGTGACAAATTGTTGCAGCACAAAGTGAACGATGATATATGGATACCACAAATCCTTAATTAGGTAGGTTTTATTTAAAGTTGACATAACTTACATTTTTCTAATTAATTTTTTACCTGTTCAAAGAACTTGATCTCTTTTCCAGCTGAAAGGACATGTTACTTGGCCATTACTTTTTATTTTTTAAAAAACAAAAAGAGAGAGAGTCCTAAAATAATATGAGGTACATTATTTTTTATATTCAGTGGTAACAGATTTGCACTTTTAATTTGA
This sequence comes from Notiomystis cincta, assembly GCA_013398075.1. Lineage (NCBI taxonomy): Eukaryota > Metazoa > Chordata > Aves > Passeriformes > Notiomystidae > Notiomystis > Notiomystis cincta. The sequence continues at coordinate 112,574 of VZRX01023798.1, forward strand.
CTGTGTTAAATGTTATGGAAGAAGCAGGTCACATGAGGGTGAACTGTCTTTATTGTTATCCTAATACGTTTAAAGGGAGACATTCAAGCCATACTAATTTGTGTGATAATAACACCCTCATCTGGGCGGTCCCAAGCTGAGGAAATCACTTCATCTCATTCAGCCTTTTGCTGAGTTATATTACATGTATTACCATGCATTAGCAGGCTATGTAAATTTTTTGTCCTTTGAATGACAGTTTATTATGGTGGTGCCTCATAGGTAGAGTGGGGTAGGCATCTTAAAGTAGGTTTTCCTCTTCACAAAATGCATCCTTTTTGAATTTGAAAAACGGAAAGTAATTATTTGAAAATGGCAATTCTTCCACTTGGGGGGAAAGCTGTCAGTTGTTATTAAGAGGGCTCCAAAAGGTCTGTGACAATTGGTTTTGTCTCCCAAGTTGAGCTCTGTTTGGAGTTGGTCTCTGTTGCGGATCATGTGTGGTGGTTTGGCTTCCCTGGGCAAAGGGAATTGGGCAAGGGAGGAGATTTAGGCACTGGAGCCATTTTGGCCCAGCCTCTGCATGATTAATGTGTATTTCCTCATGCAGCAGCTCCATCCTTGCAAGTGTGTGCTCATGGTGAAGTCAAGCTCTGATGTTTCAGAGTCCATCTGAGTGAGGCTGTTGCCTCTGTGTGTGTGGGGAAAAACTGGTGCAGTGGTAATGGGCAGTGTGTTGGTTCTTCTGCTTGGGTGCCTGGAGAGGATATCTGCCCAGAAACATCTGTAATCCAGGTAATGGTGGCATCCCTAGAAATCTACTACAGCTGTTCTATTTCTGACAAAGCATTTCCACCTGGCTTAGCAGGGCTTGCTCATAAACTCAATTACTGTGAGAGGTGAAGACTTGGCTTGTGATATTTTTTCCCTCTCTAATTTTATTCTTTTTGTAAGAGAAAGTTTCAAAGACTTCTGGGCATTGTATTTCCATGGAAAACTCCAAATCCTTTCTGCGAGTTAACCTATTAAAAGCAAACAAAATAGTTAAAAAAAAGTGAAATACCAACCACCAACACCCCCAAAAAATCCCAACAAACCCCCTAAACCCCTTCACACCTTGTAAGCTTAATATTAACAATTGATTCTTCAAAGAATGTCAATTAAATGTTTTCATGGAACTTAAGTAAATTTGGTTTTATAAAAGTTGCTACTATGTATTGTTATTTTAAGATCCTTCCAGAGGCTGAGTATAGCATAGCCTAGGTTAAGGACATGTGGCATACATGCTAAAAAGATGGCAAACTATTGAATTCACAGGTTAAAGTACTCAGGAAGTGCATGAAAAGAATCTCAGATGTATCTTAGAAAATGGCAAACATCTTTGTATTTGAATAAACAACACACACTGTCCCAGGGAAAGTGCAGTGTCTGAAAAAATATATTTATATATGAAAATGAAAAACCCAAGTCAAGAAACACTGACTATGGGATGAACATCCTAGGGGTGTTATGATCTGGTTTGTAGGAAGCACATCCGTTGTCTGTTGTATTTTTTATGGTGAGGATGGTGAAGCCCCGGCACAGGGTGCTCAGAGAAGCTGTGGCTGCCCCTGGATCCCTGAAGTGACCAAGGCCAGGTTGGACAGGGCTTGGAGCAACCTGGGATAGTGGAAGGTGTCCTTGTCCATCACAGAGGGTGGAACTGAATGGGCTTCAATGTCCCTTCCAAACCAATTGGAAAGCATTTCAAGATTCTGTGAAGTTGTAGGTTTTGAAGGCCCTCAAGGAACTGCTCCATCACTCTGCAGTAATACTGATGAGGTTGGGTTTCTCAGGGACAGAAACTTCTGCCCACACAACACCAAAGCCAAGTTTCTGGTGTTCCAACAGGAATATTCTAGGCTTTTTCTGTTTTGATGTTTGGTTTTGGTTTTGTTTTGGTTTTGTTTTTTTTTTTTAATAATGAAACAAAATTTGTTGTCTCACAAGTGGCTGGCTCAAGTGTGTGAATGCAGAAGAAGCAGAGGACAAGTCAGTCATGCCCTGCTTTACTGTGCTGTGCCTTGTGGGTTTCACAGCTCTGTCTGGCTCCTCAGTGTATGTGTGTGTTGTAGCAAAAAGTCTATGAACAAGCTATGGATGGAGCATTTGCCTCTTGAATTTTTGTGCTTTTGTTGATTTGTCACATAAATGTTATATAAATGTAGCTTTCTATGTGTTAATATTACATACTGTGGAGGTGCTTGCAGTCCCCTCAGCATTCAGAAGGACTATTTAAAAATTAACTAAAAAGCAGGTTCCACCATTTTATGGCATTACCTGGTTTAACGTGAGCACATGAATTATTAACTGTCTGTCTTGTTAAGTACCAGATCAGTGCCTTTTGCTGTAGATGGGGAGGAAAAAAAGCATGCAATGTAGGACTACTCTGTAAAGCAGTAGTAAAATAAAATAATAATTAAAAAAACAAGTTCAAAAGTGAATATGAAGCAAGGGCCTTGACAGAGGGATCTTTCCTCAAATTAGCTGAGCCCCCATTTCCAAGGTGCTCATCAAAAGAAAGTCATAGAAGTTTGCATGTTTCCAAACTTATTTGGATGATGAGAAATTTGAGCTGAATAATTTATGTGGAGCAAATGCTGTGAAGGTGTGTGAGCTGTGTTTCTGACCCCATGTGCAGAAATCCTTTAATCCCAGCATGGTCCACTGCCAGTGGTAAGAATTGCCTTTGAAAACAGCTCTGGTGCTTGGAGCTCAGCACATCAACTCCCTCAGACAGAGGTGAGGGGCTCATCTTTCCCATCAGATGGTGCCTGGAAAACAGAGATTTACCTCTATTCCAAGGACAGCATTTTCCTTTAAAATCTACAGCGTGAAGCAGGCTCTTCATGTTTTATTGTCAATCTCTTTCAAATAACAGAAATCAGCCTGAAAGTGAAGAAACAAAAGGATATTAAAATCTGTTTAAAACCAGGTTCCCTCTTAGACAGGCATAAATTGTCTCTGTATCATGAATGAATGTGGGTCTGTCACAAAACTACTGCAGTCTAGTCCTGGAGAAAGGGAAGTCTAATGGTTTGTGACTGGCAAAGTCCTTGATATGTACTGGGAAACACTGGCCATTTCTACTTTTCTCATGATACTTGGAAATAGAGGAACCAGGAAGATGATAAGTTTCTGCTTTCTGAAAATGAAGTGCCAACATCATTCCAGGAAGCTAAATATGCTTTTAATGTTTTGAAAAAGCTGAGTCCAAAAATCTTGTCTCTACATGGTAGTATTGGTACACTTGATCTGAGCAAATATTAACTAAAGAGCTGTTGGAGTAGTGGAGTTCAGAGGTAAATGAAAAGTGTTCCTGGAGGGTCATTCCCTGTCACTCCTCAGTTCAGCCTTTTCCTTTTCCTTTATCTTCTGCTCACCAAGCACTTGCACTGATCAGGCACAGTGCTTGGTGAATTGATATTCCCCCTGTCCTCAATATGACTTACTTGGATTTATCTGTTGTCATATCAGCACTTCTCTCTACCTCATTCTTCCTTTTTTTTTATTTTTAATTTTTTTAAAGGTTAAATTCCAGCTCTAATGGAAATGGTCTTGTTCTGTTCTTTACTTTCT
>VZRX01023799.1:0-75825 GCA_013398075.1 Notiomystis cincta
ATTGGCTGTCATTTATCACACCTGTAAAGTTTATTTGGGTTAAATCCTGAACCACCTAAAGCCAAACTGAGCTCTATGCTGTTTGACCTTTGTTACTTGTAGAAATGGTAGAGGCTGGGCAGACTGTGTCCACAGAGCTGAGTAGCTTCTGATGTTCCTGAACTGAGGTGGCTGATGGAACTGAGGAGGAGCCAGCTCCATCCTAGCTGTGCTCTGCACCCACAAGAGCCCCTGTAGCTCTTTCCATGCAGTTCCTCCTGTGTAGGACCTGGAGCTCTTGCACATCTCCCCACATGCTGTGGGACCTTCCACAACCCTCATCCTCAGGAGCCTTTTCTCCTGGCTGAACAAAACACGGAAGGGACATCACTTGTGAAGGCCTTTGCCTTTGGGTTCTATTTCATAAAAAAATAGGAGGGAATCCGTTCTTTACGCTAATGCTGTTGTTTAAGACTTCCTGAAACACAAGAAATCTGCAGTCCTGAACCTGAGATGAGGGGAAAGGCCATATGTGCTGTGATCATTTGTATTTATGGACAGACATTTCATCACTGGTACTGGAGTGTTAAGTTCTACTCAGTCTCAAGGTGAGAACACGAGGTCCCATTAGAATTTATGCAACTCAGCCTCAAACCCAGCCATGAGTGTAGAATCAGAGTCTGAAATAAGAGTTTGGATCTAAGTTTGACATGTAAATTTATTTTCTAGTAGCTTTAAAAATCTGCCTGTTTATTGATATAGTGACTTTCAATATGAGCTCCTTGGACATCCTTTCTAGAGCCTGTGAAAGAAGTAAAGACCATATATTCTGTACCAGATTTACAGCTTATTGATATGCTGTACATCAATCTGCAAGTGTGACAGCTTCAGTGAATATTAGAGGTCTTAGTGATCAATAAAGCATGAATGCAGCAAAAATTAGTTTACTTAATAATGAAAAAAAATATGCTAGTTTACAAGGAACAAATTGTAAACTTAAAGATCTTTTTTAGGGATATCATCCCTGTTTCCTAAGGCAGATTTGTAATGCCTTCAGGAGAGATTTAGAAAAACATCTAATGGTTAAGTACCGTTTACTCTTTGTCTATATATTTTACAATTTTATCATGCCTTTTGCCTCCTTTTGCCTAATACACTGAGATGAACCAGAGAAGCAGACTCCCTTGGTCACACAGTAAAGTAATCAGATAGTTTGAAATGTCATCATAAACTTGCCTCAGTAGGGCAAATTTACTTTTATCCCAGCAATGACCCTGTTGGAATAAAACTTGTAGTTGGGAGAAGAAGGGTGATTAGAAAGTTGGTTTTGGTTTTTTTTTAATATTATGTAATTACTGCTTGGTTCAGTTTACTAACATGATGATGAGAGTAGTAATATAATTAAAGAAACATAATTAGTCTGAAGTAAACCAACCCAGCCCATTCTCTGCTGCCTCCCTTCCCCTGAAATAACCAGCCAGGGTCTAGTCCTGGGAATGAGTGAAGTGGAACTTTGGAGAGAGCTTGTTACTCCAGGCAAAGGCAGACAGGAAAAGCAAGGTGCTGTCTGGTTTCCCTTGCAGAGTTCTCTCTGCAGGCACAAAGTCTCCTTGCCTTGGCCAGGGTTGCTGGAGCCCCGGTGGTGTCCCCTGCTGGGACAGAGGTGACAGCAGGCAGGGCTGCTGCTGCTGCCCAGGGACAGCCTCAAGTCAGGGGCCTCTGCAGAGCCCCTGTCTGCTGTTAATGAGTGAGGCCAGGCTTTACATCTGCGTTCAGCCAGCAATCAGCAAAAGAGTGGGTTATGAAATGTTCTCTGGCAAAATTGCCAAGGCCTACTCTGATGTCTGGAAAGGTTTTAAAGACAAGATTAATGAGCTAAGTGTGCTATAAGATCACAGAGAAGCTAAAAACTTAGGGCAGGTACTGGTTAATGACTCTCAGTGGAATATGATGTGGATGACAATGATAATGGCAGTCTGAATGGGCTGACAAATCTTGCTACTAGGCAGAGAAAATGATGATAAATGCCTGCATAAAGACTTGAGTTCAAACTCTTGCCGACTTCCCATCTGAAGTGCATTCTCAAGAGGTCCAAGAACTCAGAGGCTTCTTGCCCAGTTACTCTATGCTGAACTTGTTCTGTGTTTTTAATTTCATATTTGAACATTTTTTGTCTTTCTGTGGCTTCTTTTGATGATGGAATGGCTGTGAAGAACAGTAGTTCCTTTGTAGTGAAGAGTATTTAAGCTCCAAAATGTGTGAAATCCCTCATTCTATTGGTTGCAAGTATGAGTTCATGTGAATAAGTTATGTGACATTTCTGTATCTTGATTTGAGGTGTGGAGGTTTGGATTTCAAGAGTGAAGGGTTGTTAAGATGAATTTGTGCTGCAGCCTGAGCAGGGAGCCACACATGCCAGGGTGCTCAGCCACCACTGGGGCTGCTTTGCAAGCCCTCACCAGGCAGCCAAACCAGAATGCAGAGGTCCTCACCCCAAACCCCACAACTGGCTGCCCTAGGTAGGGGTGTTGCAGCATCCTCCTCCATTCAGTGAACATTTTAGTCAACATGTATTTTTCTGGAAAATATTGATTACTGTGTATTACAGAATTTTTTATTAAGCTTATCTAGGTCTCACAGATACCGTGGGAGTGTTCAAAGACCTGAGCTTTGAAATTGGATATGACTGCACCAAGGAAAAGATGTATGTATCCTAAGAGGATTGTGACTTAAAGGGATGAAGTTATACTTGTTATGTACTATTTTTTATATGACTAGAACTGCAAAGCAGAGGATAACATTTTTTTAAATGTTGAAGTGACTTGAGACTCCACATTTGATTCTCACAAGTGACTTGAGCTACTCCTATCCTTATATACTTCAGCCTTCCAACTGTGATCAAGTTTAAAAGGAATAGGCAGTGGAAATAAAGCTCTGATAAAAGCCACCACCTCAGCTGAAGCTGCTCTTACCTTTTCAAGTACTGATGCCAACCTAAATGTGCTAGATGTGGTAAAACAGGGAACTGATTTCACTCCTTCTCAGGGCAGAGCATGACAACCATCCCTTTATACTTTGTATTATGGAGTCAGCCAGGTGCTCCCCTCTTCTGTCTGTGCTGCAGGCCAGGTGCACACTTGGATTTCACTGCTGTGAAGCTCTTATTATTCAGACAAACCCATAATTTGCAATGTTTATAAAAGCATTACAGCCACTCCTTTAGTTGTAATGGGAGTAAGAGACACTGAAGATGCCAGAAGGATGAGAGGGTTGCTGTTCCTCAGGAGCTGGTGCAGTGAGCTCAGCTGCAGTGCTGGTGGCTGCTCCTTTTGCCAGATGCTTTCCTGAAAGAGAAAAGCAGGGTGAGTCCTGCCCCAGAGCCAGCAGCTTTACTGAGCATTCCTAAGGCCACCCCAGGGGCCCCTATTCAGCAATCAGTGCCTGCCACAGCAGGGCTGCAGCCACTGTTTGTATGAAATGGGTTGGCAAACAGGGCCATTTGTATAATAAACATGATTAATTTCAAATGCTATTATCTTAGTCCCTCTCCTTCTAATCTCCTTCAGATCCTGCTGGAGAAAGATCTAGCACATTTGCTATTACCTCACGCTGTTATTTTCTGAAGCTCCTGCTTTCCCTGGGAAGATCCCTGCTTTATCATCCCTGAGATAGCTACCATTCAGTTTCTCTTACCCTCTGGTCCTCTACATAATGTAATTTAAACTACACTGGCATTCCCAAAAGAGCCAAGCTTGAGCTTTTACTGAGATTTTAATTCAAAGCAAACACAGAGCTAAGCCATGGGCTGATGTTGTTAAGTATGGTATAAAATGCAAAAATGTCATTTCTGTGCCTCTCCTTCCATTTAGAAGCACCAAAACACTTTTATTTCAGCAATAAATGCCATTTTAAGAATTAGTAAGATTTTATATGTTATGTTTGGCAAAGAGGATTAATTATTCTTCCTGCTTAGTTTCTATTCAGGCAATCAAATGACATTAAGCTAGTTTGCTCTTCACTGTTTCATTTAGAAGGAAAAAGAGGGATTTCTGTTTTTCACATACAATGCCTAGATGATTCATGTTAATACAATTTGAAGCAATGGGAAAATAAGGCATTTCGGTAGGGATTTTTGTTCCATTAAAACCTGGTTTCTGTTTCCTTAATACCTTGCTCTTCCACAACAACCTTTTATGGTATCTCCCAGTACATTTAATTTATTTGAGAAGAAAGATCTTCTTTTAAAAGTAGTTCTAGAGCTGTGGTCACTTTACTGAGAATAGGACAGGTGCTTTTGGTCCCAGCTGATGGTCTGGGTGCCTTCAGGATGTTTGCTGACACTTGAGCTCCAGCTGGCAACAAGGGCAAAGGGAATTCCAGTTCCCTTTCTACTCATGAGTGTGGTCCAGCCTGAGGAGCTTTAGAAGGGCAGCACGTGGAAATGTATTTTTATTTTGATGCTGTGGTGTTGGGAGGGCATGAGGGGAAGGAAGAGAAAAATGAAGAGGTTGTAAGTTCTTTCTGGAGGGACAGGAGAGCCTGATTTCCTGCAAATTAGTCAGTGAGAGCTTGAAACCTTTATGGCCTGTGTTTTGAGAAGTGTTTGCTGAGAAGATCTCATGTAGAAGGGCATCCAGTAATCTGCTTATTTAGCTCCAAGGACCTGTTAGAGCTGCAAAATGGGTTCTCCTGTGGTTTCTTTCTTGTCCTGCTCTTTGGTAGTCACAAGGACAGCAGTGCAGTCCATTCTGGTGTCCTAGATGAAACATATAAAACCACATCAAAAGAGGAAACAAACTGGCCAAGAAATCATGCAAAGAAAACAAAAGACTGAAATCTGTAGTGAGATCTGTAGCACTTAGAGCTGCTCCCCTCTTGGGGTCATTGCAGAAACCTCTGTGCAGTACCAGACCCCTTGTGTGGGCAGCCAGAGGGTGCAGAGAGGAGGCCTGATGCCTCCTGTGCTCAAAGGGCTGCTCTTCCCTGGTCCCACTTCCTGAAGCCCAGAGCAGCTGCACCATCCCTGCCAAGGCTCACCACGCTGGGAGCTCCCTTCCCAGGATGGGCTCCTCAAGGACAAGCAGTTCTGGGGCTGCCCATGCTGCAGGGAAACGTGCCCAGGGCTCTTCCTGCAGGGACTCTGCTCTGGGCTGTGTTCTTGTCTAAACAAATGCCATTCAGCATTAAAGAGCAGTTTGGTCTCCCAGTATAGGAAAACAGGACAGACAGAGGTTATTTTGGCTCATCCAGCTCATTTGTGCTTGTGAAATTTAGTCCCTTTAACAGGTGCTGGTAGTTTAATCTGTTCCTTATCCCACTGATCTTCCAAATAGAAAAATGCTAACAATATATCTTACTTGAGCCTTTCAAGTGATCCTTGTGAAACACTTTCATTTGCAGTGTAATGAGAACTATCAGGTATTATTGTTAAGGGCTGCTTCAGTCCTAGCTGGATACCAATTCACCTCTCGAGCTTGAAGAATAGTGTATTTCACTCCATACCATTTGTTCATATACGGAGAACAGACTTTGAAATAGTCTTTTTTCATCTCCTTTTTTGTTTAGTCGGAAGGATTGACACTAGAAAAGCTCATTTCATGAAATAAGTAGTTCTTGAAGTGATGGGTAACAAAGGGATATGCTTTAAAGTGAACAGCAACACAATTCTGCAGTTATCCAGCCTGTGACATTAGGTCTATTCACAAAGTGCTGGAAAGGCTGGAGTCAAACTCCCATGCAATCTCTTGGAGGCAGGCTGTGCTCACTCCAGCATACCTGCCAAATACATGTGAGGCATTCAGCAAAGAAAATATCTACCACTTCATCTTTTCTTCTCAGTTTCTGTCCCTTTAATTCAGTGAAATTATTTTTATCACGTACACTGTTCGGAATGCAGCGAGGGTTGTATGGAGAGCAACAACGTTTCCTCTCTTCTGTGTCTTTGGAAACTGTCTCAGAAATCCAGAAAGGTGGTTTCTTCCAAGAGGAGGCTTTCTGGGGTCAGCCAGGATGGCTCACAAGGCAGCTGATCCTGGCCTTAACATTAATTATGACACTCATTTGAGTGATCAAGTTGTCAAGCTCTCCTAATTGTAATTTCTTCATTTTCTAGTTTTGGTGAATTGTTTTCTTCTGTTCAGTGTTTGAACAATAAGTCACATCTCTTGCATCTTCTATGCTTCACTCCTAGCTTTGCAAGCAAATTTCTTTGCTCACCCAAAGAACAACTGTAGCATCACAAGTCAACATTGCTGCCCTGTAATCCTCCTCTAGCTAACACTGCCACAAAAAACAAGTGATGAGAGCCAGCCTGGCAAAGTTGTCATGGTGAAAAGGGGACAAAAATTAAGGCTGCCCTTCCCTGGCAGAATCCCAGCTGGAATGCAGCACTACAAACACCATCTGCTTGCTCCTGCAAATAAGCCCTTACAGGGTGCAGTGGGCCTGTCTGGTGGAGGAGAAAGGAAATTCTGCCCCTGTTTATCACAGCCCCTGTGGATTTGTACTCAGCCTTTGTTCAAAAGTGTGAATTATTATTAACTCTACAGCACCTAACTGAGTCTAGAACTGGAGCCTGGTTAGCACCTTCTCTATTGGTGACCACTCAATGATATCATAGAATCAGTAAAGTTGGAAAATACCTCTGAGGGTGTCAAGTCCAACTGTTAACCAAACACCACTCAGTATTAACAAATCTTATTCTTTTTGCAAGTTTTTGAATTTTGGTTTTAAACCAAATTTAAACCAATAGTCACTCCCAACTATCTACTAAACATTTTTAAAAACTTGAACAAGTAAACCACAATCAAACAAAAAACCCAAACAAACTAAAGCATCAAACACTCTGCCCTCAAAAAAATCCCCAAACCAAACAAACAGAAACCCCCCCCCCCTAAAAAAAAAAAAAACAAACCCAAAAAAAACCCTGCCAAAACAAAGCAAGCAACCAAATAGAAAAGACCACCACCTCACAAGCAAAAAACTCCCTGCAAAGTTTCATATGAAGAGTTTTGGAAGTATCAGAAATGACCAAGGACTATGGTTAGTGTATAACAAACCATCTTCAGTGTCTCAGCTCCTCAAACTTCTGAAAATTTCATTACAGAAGTAACTTCTAGATCTTAGAATTATGTGTGTGTGACCACTGGTTCTTGAAAGCTTCCTGTATTCACGTTCAGAGGAACCAATGCATGCAGAGGTTAAAGCAAGTCTGCATGTTCCTTTAGGAGGCATTTCTGTGAGCACTGTTAGTGTCTCCCTTCTGCTGAGTAAAGCTGAGCAGCTCACTGTAATCTGCTTGTTAAAACAAAATGGTCAGTGTTACTGGTGCACTACTTCTAGAAATTCCTTTAAGTAGTTGATGAAATGGAACCTGTGACGTTCCAGTTCAGTGTCTGAAACTGCTTGAGCAGTTTTCAGCTGCTTTGTCTTTGATGCTCACGTTTCAAGGCTTCACCGTCCTGGGTCCTGCTGTGCTCAGGCTCTGTCCTGGGGAGACAGTGAACGTCCCTCTCTGTTTTATGGCTAGACAATTTCTTTTTTGCCTGTCACTGAAATAACTGGATGTTTTGGTCAAGAAATCATACATTTTGTCTTATTATCCACTCAAGCTCCCTCTTCTTCTCTTTTTTCTGATTATATATTGAAGAAACATCATTTTTTCTAAGTAATTTAGCAACTGGGGGCTCTCAAGCCTTTCTCTCATTTCCAAAAATCATGTAAAGTGCTGCTGCTTGTGTAGTGAATGAATACATATCTCTCCTGCCTTGTATTCTTCCCAGCCTGAGAACAGGCTCTGCTCTTTTGTCCCTTCCAATCTCAGGCTATCAGGAAAGCTTCTATTACTTCAAGGCTGATATGATTTGAAGTATCTTGGTTTAATCCCATTTCCCTAAAGACTTAAGGGATTTTTCTTCTTGAATCTGAAAATTTATCATGCTTTGAAAAAAATTTGTCATTAAAGCCCGGCTGAAAATTCTGCCGTTTCTCCTCTTTAAAGTTAATGGATAAAAGTCTCATTTAGCAAAAAAATACTAAGTCCCAAATTGCTGTTTCATTAAGTTCTAATTCAATTATTTGATTGCTATTAAAATTTGAGGAAGAGCAGAAGATGTATCAATAATTAAAAGAAAATTTCTACCTCCAGACTATAATATTCTAGGTGATAGAAGCAGAGATTAAAGATGTGTGAGCAAAAAAGCTATTGACATCAATGAAAAGGCAAAGGTCAAATAGGTCATGATATAGGGTAATAGATAATCATAGGTCATCATAAAACTAATTATTATTGGTTACTGCTTCAGTTTAATCTTGAATAACTATTGCTATCTCTTACTGTTGAATACTATATATTATTGGCTAGAAGTTAATTGCCATCTCTGTGGAAGTAATTCACCATATACCTACATTCATATTAAATTACCTAGCTCTTGTTCCTTAAATTCAGCCTCTTTTGTAAATCAAGTTCAACCTTTTTCTTCAAGTGCTTTGCACCTGCTTTCTATTATTATTTTTCTTGGCACATGGAAGTCCTTTTAAAATTTCATGTATGCATTTAAATCAGGTTCTGTTATCCTTCGGGCTTGTATAATTTAGCAACATTTATTTTTTATCAGTGTTTTTAGACGTATTTTGACATCTTATTCCTTGGTATAATTGCCCAGCACTCACACTGGGGCTTTCCTGCACCCTCTCATCTCTTAATGTTTATACACATTTTAGAAATGGGACTTGATGGATTTCAGAGTTGCCAAGAGTAATATATTGGGAGGGGGAAAAAAATCAACCTGTTGTGGACTCTTTGTGGAATTGTTTCGAAAGTTTCTTTTTACTCCTGTGTTTTCTTGGCCTCTAGTGATGGAGATTAGGAGAAAGCACAGAATAAAATAGAGGACTGGGGTTTTTAAAAAGATAATTTCCTATTTAAAAATTACCAAAACTGCAGAAATGAAATCAAGACAAAACTTTCAGTGAGAAGAAATATTTATTTTGGCAGCACTGAATTTTCAAGGAAAATGTTTTCTCTGTGTCTGTGTTGCACAGAGAGTGTAATAATAGAATTTTGATATTCCCTAGCAAAAATAGAATTATTAATTGTATATCTGATTTAGACAATTATAATTTTCCATTTACACTATAAGTGTCATCTGAAGGGTATTTGATTTTTTTACATGCCTCATTTTATATATATATATATATATACACACACATATGTATTTGGTCACATATTAAAACATTTTTGAAAAAGAGTAAGAATATCCTCTGCTATTTATCACTTCTTCAATGGTTGTTCACAATGTATGGTAACTGTATTGGTTCATCATTCTTAGGTCTTTAATTCCTACACAAATAATATTCTTTTAATGTTCTCAGTTCCCTTTGATCACTGCATACCTCTCGATTATTTTGTGAGTGCGTTTTGTCTATCGAGCAGTCCTTAGCAGCAGCACATTCCCCACTGTGTAAATGATTCTGTCTAAAAGGAGCCTTCAGGAAAGCAGTCTGCACCTTGCTGGATGTCATTTGCCAGATATTTAAGTCCTGCCAGGAAATGCTGCTTCCACTTCTCATGGTAGATGGCATCTGTTACAGATTTTTACGTAGCTCTAGAGTGGGAGCTACAACCAACTTCCCTAATGGTTGGGGGATTTGGTTTTGTGACAGTGGATTTTCAGACAGTGGTCTGAACCAGTTATCTTCTGAGAACCTGCAGGGTTTTGGGTGTAGAGTTTATGAGAATGAGGAAATTACATTTTCTGTGCATTTTTAGGTGCACCAAAAGGCTGCTAAGAGCACCACCAGCTGGTGCTGGTGGTCAAGCACAGGGCACAGTTTGGCAGCAGCCCCAGATTGACCCCACCACCTTCTCACCAACTCATGGAGCCCCTGTTGCAACAATATTGTTTCATTCTCCATATTCAGACATGGAAACTTAATTTCGGTCTTCTCTTGAGCAAGGAAGGCATCCGATATCCTCTTTCCATCCAGTCAGATGCAGCTGGTGGTTCAGCCCCTGTGGGAATGTTTCTTTCACAAGCTCCCTCAGGCTCCTTTCCTTGTGGCTCACCGTGTCCCCACCGGTATGAGCTGGCTCCAGACACTGCAGGCGCTTTACAGTTGCATAGACTTCTATCCCCCAAAGTTCCTGGGTTTCCCAGGCACCTGCTGTAATTCAATCTGTCTTGGTGGCAACCACAACTGTCGTGAACAAAATGTTATTTGGCAGGCAGGGCAAACAGGTGTCCTGCAGCAGGAAGAAGCACGTGTTCCTGCTCTCTCGTAGCCCTCGGTGCCCGAATAAATCAGTGCTCCGTGAAGCAAAAGGCTGCCGTCGGCCCGGTGCTGTGGAACAGCAAGGCAGAGGCATTCAGACAGTGTCAGCAGGGCTACACAGTAAATCTGGGGAATAACAAGGAGCAAGAATGTCTCTCTTGTAGCTCTGGCTGGGAAAGGAGGCTGCATGTCCTCACCTCGAGTGATGGGAAAGCCACAGGGAATGTGAACAAACCAACGTTCGTGTGTGTGGTAGGGCAACGCCGCGTGAGACAGAACTGAATCCTCTACTTCACTGCAAGGCAATGAACCTCTCTCAGCTCACACTGAGAGCTTGGCTCTGGTTACTGTATTGGCAGCAGAGCTCTGCACAAGCTACAGGCAGCTTCAGGGAAATAGCAGCAAGGCCCCCAAATGTATGAATTAGAGTTATCCAGATGGGGCATTACACAGGCTGCATAAGCATCCGATGATCAAGGCAGGACATCATGATTCATATCTTGGAGCTGGTCCTGGAATTACCGTGGGAAAGCTCAATAGCATGGTCCTGTGACCCACAAGGCTCTGGAGAGGTGTTAAAACGAAGATCAGGAAATTTCATGGAAGGGAAAAAACCTCAAGTTGCTTTTGCAGGAAAGCACCTGTGAAAACAGGCAGGACTTTAAAGTAAGATTTCTCCCTGCTAATACTCTTATTTTGTTAACATCTTAAAAGGGATATTTAGCACCCTGACCTTAAAGCATGGCATGTGTGTCAGCAACAGCCAATTCTGAGATTTTGGGAACAAGGCTATCCCTGTGCTACCTTGCTATGCAGGGTACTAAAGTCGTAGGAAAATGCTGGTGCTGAGCAGAAATAGGTGTTTACAAAACAAACTGCCACGGGGATGAATGAACATTGTTGTGAAAAAGTAAAACAAGGCAACACCTTACTTATATGTGATAGTCACAATCTCCAATAAATGTGAGGGGGAAAAAGGTCCCTGGGAAAGATTAAATTCCTGCAAGTTCATTTAGGTAATCACAGGGTCACTACCTTGAAACTGTAGAGCCTGGATGTGGTCCTATGATGGACTGGCTATAAGAACACAGCCCAAAAAGAATAAATGTGCATGTGTAGAGAAGAATGTTAAACTCTATGCTCCAAAAATTAGCAAAGACCATCTATTTTTTTTTTCCTAAGAGGTCTACTTTATTCATAGCAAAATGGATTTCACTATAAAACAATACTGCCATTTAGTGCTCTATACTAGACAAAATTAATTCCACTGTAATCTGTTCATAGGGAATAACTGCATGGTTAACAGTTTCTGAAAAGTAAAGGAATTAATAACTAGCAAGGTAACATTGCTATAAAATTGCCCATAATTGGGATATTTTCAAACCATAGGCAGAACCAGCTCTGAGGAAGTGAAGCAATGTTACCAGCTCCAGTGCTGGAACTCCCCACAAGCTGCAGGCAGGGATGCAGTTGTCCCACTGATCTGGCCAATGAGGCTGCTTTGGAGTGAGGTTGTGTGGAGAAGAGAAGGGAAGGGGTGCATGGACAGCTGCTGCCAACAGCCCAGGCACTCAAGGGCAAACTCAAGGACTGCTTGTAGCCAGATGGCACTTCTGTCCCAAACCCATTTCACAGCTTGCTGCTGCATGTGCTTAAGTCAAGGTTGGTGTTTCCCAGCAAAAGCCAGGGTGTGATACCCTTTTTTATGTTCAGGAACCCACAATCATTGTCTGATTTTAGTTGAAAATTAGACACCAAGTGAAGAATTTACCACCTCCAGCAGCACTACTCAGCTTCTGTCTGGCTGTGTTCTGGGTGCTGGCACGAGAGCAGAACCTCCTGCAGCAGCAGTGCTGCCTGCCGTGCTTTGCAGGCTGGCCACAAACTTGTTACTGCCGGGCACCTGTGCTCTGTGGCACGGGGCCAGACAACTTGGGAGCAGGCACTGCTCTGTCCTGACAGATGGGCACTGACATCCCCCAGGATTAACATGGCCTGGCCCTGACTGTGTTCGTATCAAATATTCAGGGCGGGATTCTCAGATGGGGCTGTCTTAGCTCTTGTCTTAACTGAGTTTCTGCTGCTCCCTTTAGGAGACTCTGCTGTCACTGATCTGGTTTCATACCAGTTTCCTCAAAATTTTGGATTTTTCAGAGAAGCCTGGCTGCTTTGCAATTTTGTAATGCAAGGCAGTAGGGCAGAACAGTGAACAGGGAGGTCTTACAACTCCTTTGGGACCCAGGGGTAGAAATCCTCCAGCTGGTGGGAGAGGAATTCCTTCACAGAGGTCACAGCTCTGGGGCTGCTGAGGGCATCTCCCTGTTTGCTAATTCCAGCTCTGAAGTGAGGAATTAGGACAAGTCATGCAGCCAATACCAGGTGATGGACAGGCAGAGTATGAGCCAGAGGCACAGCTTTTGTGGAGAAAGGATCAATAGCTGGACACAAGTTCACATTTATTTACTACTTTGATGTAGTCTTCTGTCAGAAAAAGATCAGATGTGCTAAGACTCATCCTTAAGGCTGTAGAGACATGTGCAAGGTTTATTAATTGATAAAAAATTAATAGATTCAGGAATAGGATAAATTGAAACTAGAGTGAATCAGCTCATCTGCTAGATTATAGAGCAAAGCATGAATGATAGTGCTAAAACACCAGTGCACATCAGATATTAGCTAACCATATGGCACTTGTTATGATTGTAAAAAGTTATTGGTACATGAACTCTACTTGTTTTTTTTTTTTTTTTTTTAAAATATTCTCTGACTTTTTCTTTTAGCTCTGCCACTTTTCTGACATAGCATTTGCAGTCATCTTTTTCTCTTTTGCCACCAAGAAAGATACAGCTTAAAATATGGATCCCATGGACCTTGGGAATCCTGCCACCGACCATTAGTCATAGCACATCTAGATTTTAGTACAGTAAACATTAGCAACGGGCTGGTAACTGCTAAACTTGGCACATTCTAACTATGGAGGTCACAGAGTGGAAATGAAATTGTTTTCTTTTGAAGGAACCTGGGTACTGGATATTTTCTCAAGATGTATTATCTGTCAGCAGCTTACAAATGTTTCATGAGAACAGAGCTGTATAATACACTGCATATCAACTTACAAAAATTTATACAGAGCCACTATCGAGTTCCCACATAGAACATGACATTCAGAAGCTGCTCAATCTTTAGGTAAATAATAAATGGGTAATGCAGCTCTGGACAAACAAAGAAGCCTCAGTTTCCTGCAAGATGCACCCTGAAATCCAGGCTACCATTTTCCATTTTGGCTGGTCTTCCCCCCCAAGCCCAGACTACACTTTTTACTTCTGCTGTGCACCTGAGTGCAATGTTCAAAGAGCAAGCAGTTCTAGTGGCTTTGTAGCATTTCTGCTCATCCAGCTTACTCTTTATAATAGTTCTGTCCCAGCAGGAAATAACAAAAACATCATTCTCTAGCAGTCTGTTTTGGAAGAGTTGTAGTGCAGTTTTTCACTTTAACAGCTTGATCCTACATGAACAAAAGCAAATGTTTTTTTTACAATATTTGTGTCTGTAGTATGAGATTCTAGGTCTTAGGATGGAATTAGAATTACATCTAATGAAAATCTATTACAGACTTCTACTTATCACTGCCATATGTGTATAATTCTTATCAAAATTAAAAGGGTTAAAGATTTAAGTGGCTGCAGGAATTTGGAGCAATGTTAGTTATTACATCTTTTTTCTCTTGGATAAAGAGGAGAGAGACACATTTCTTCTGACCTAGTTCCTCAGTCACTTGAAAGTCACCAGGAAAAGCAAAGGGTTAGTATTGCCTTCCTTGCATATGCTATAGTTTGCTATTCCTTTACACTGCAAAGGCAGAAATAAAATGAATTTATGTCCACCTTTGAAAACATCAAAAACCAAATTACAATTCTGTTAATACATCAAGAAGAAAGAAAGAAATATTCCTTCACAGACTGCAAACTTTGAAATTTCGACCCTGACCCTAGCAGGTTTCTCAAGATGCAAGCATAACACGGAAAATTTTTGAGAGAAATTTTGATTATCCTTGACTGCAAGTCTACATTATGTTCTTATTTTGACATAAATGGGTATTGCAGGAGTTCTTTTATGAAATAATACAGCATTTCTCTCAAGAAATGAGATGAAAATCTGGGCCAGTCTGTCAAAATAACAGTTATTTGAGCACTCAGCACGTCATAGTTATAACTTGATTTCTCAGTCAGAGCTGCTACTACAGTTATGTTCTGAAAACATTGTTGCATCTTGCAAGCTGGCTCAACAAATTATTGCTAAATGCCAACTCTGCCATCCTTTGATCAAAATAAGCGGGAATGGTGTGTGACCCCAAGTGACCCATCCACGCTTCATCCCTGCCTGTGTCCCAGTCCTGTCATGTGAGCTGGGGTTTTGGCCTGTCCCAGAGCTGCCCTGCTCTCTGCACCAGTGTTTCTGCCCAGGCTGGCTGCTGTGCCCCCTTTGCCCAGCTTCCCAGCCACGGGCAGCTGGCAGCCAGGTGTTGGTGACGCCTCCTTGGCGTGTGGCTCCAGGTGGGAGATGCCCTCAGCGTGTGGAGTTCAGCAGGACAGCGGGGGAACAGAGCACTGTCACCACTTGCTTTTACCAAAGGGTTCTGATAGGTCATGAATGCACAGGAGGTTCCCTGGCCTCAGTGCAGGGTGGAAGGGAAGAGGGAAAATCCCTTGGAAACCCCTTGGCACTGCTGTTTCCTGCAGTCCTGCCTGCTGTTCTAACCAGGAGTGCAAATGTTGCTCTCAGTGCTGCGTGTGCCGATGTTTTCTGCTGTGGGGGTCACTCCAGAAGTGCTCCACAATCATATTTTGGGGGCATTTACCACTCAGTAGCAGATATTGCAGAAACAGCTTTTTTCCAGAGTAAATAAACAAAACTACCACCTGCATCTCTTGCACTGCACAAGGGTTCACTGGGGCCCTTCCAGTTTGACAGGGCCAAGCTCAGTGGGTGCCATGGGCCTGTCCCAGAGGATTCCCCAGTCACACCTCAGTCACACCCCAGTCATGTAGTTCACGTGCTGTGACCACAACAAACAAACAAACAAACAACAACAAAAACATAAAAGAACCCTGAAAGGAAAGTTGAAATAGAAGAGTAAATAGTCTAGCACCACTGTCCAAATTGAGTGAGGCACAAGGAGGAAATGCTGCAAATACAAGAGAAAAAAACTCAATCTGTTTTTCCTGGACAGCATACCTTTAATATAAACCAAAACTACCTCAGTTCCTTATGGAGTATTTTCTGAAGTGCTTCACTGAAGCTGTAGCAAATTCTAATTAATTCTAGTATAAGCTAAGGACTGCAGAGTCTACTGCAGTAAAAAGTTATGGATAGTGCATATTTCTGTTACTAATTCCTTCCTCAGATCAGGTTGTTCAAAGCCCCAGGTCTGACGGGCTTTGAGCAACCTGATCCTAGTGAAAAATACCCCAGTGTATGGTAAGGGGCTTGGAGAAGATGTTTAAAGGTTTCTTCTAACCCAGACCATTCTGTGATTCTACTCTCAATACTACATTATTGATTCTGCTGGAGGTATTTGAGTTACTATTCTGGAAAAATGTGAAAACCTGGATTTGCAGACAGGTGTACGAGATCTCTTCACCACTTTACCCTGCACATGGTCAGATACTCATCAGTGCCAGAATAGAGCCTGTGACAACTCCAAATTCCAGGTTTTCAATGCCCTGGGAATGAATTGCTAAATGGAATAAATCTGTATTTTGTGTGGACATAAACACAAAATAGGCTGAAACAGAGTTCTTTATTTCTATATTTTTTAAGCAATGTTCTCCTTAGCTGGAGGATAGTAGGACTCCAAAAATACCCATATCCCAACTGTCCCCTGAACCATGGGCATACTGTTGGTTTCTGCTCTGTTCTGTGCAAACCCACTGTCCTCAGACTAGAAGAGGAACAGTTTTGTCAGTTGATCTTTCCATGATCTTTCTCACTGGGTGCATTGATCACAGAGTTGGTGGCAGACACAGAAGGCATGTGGAGATGCCAATACAGGGTGTATAGAGAAGCAATAAAAGATGTAAGAAGTTTGCCCTTCCTTTCTTTCCTCTCCCTTTTTATTTTTAATATATATATTTATATTTTATAATCTCCAATTTGTGCATCTAGAAAAGCTTGTTCCTGATTTCAGTGGCTTGGGATGAAGCCTTGGGGATTTGATTTGGTGACAGCCTTGTTGCACTCTTGGTGCAGTAGCAAGGAGCACTGGTCACTCCTGTGAGGGACATAGTTTTAATTGGCAAAAACCCCTCTTGGTTGCATGCTCAGTAGGCAGAGCAAATTTCTCTATTCCTAGGAATCAAACCTTATGACTGTGGCTGTCTGAATATGTGAAAGAAGACATTTGGCAATTTTACTGGAATCATAAACTATGTATATTACATTGATAACACTAATTGTTACTTGAGGGATTTATTAGCCAATGTAGTTACTTTCCTTGAGTATCCAGGATTCAAAACTCACTGACAATTTCTACTTGCACATAAACCTCAGGGGTTATGAAATCTTATTAATTGGGAAAGTGTAAGACACAGTTAAGGCATGAACATAACGAAGATGTTTCTAGTAATACACTCCTGGGATACAGATCTGTGCATTTCAACGAGCTGAAAACTTTCTCTAGCAATTTCTGTTCTGTGAGCAATTACTATTTAATTCGTACCACTGAGCTTCCTCAATCAACAAATACAAGTGTGATGAGATCATGGGACAAATGAGTATATTAAAGATCAAGAGAAGATGGATAATTTTCAAATTACTCTGAATTTGAGAGACACAGACAGTGGGAAAGCTATTCCATATGTCAGGACTTCAGACATGCATCATTTTTCCTGCAGATTAATGATTTAGCTCCCTAAGCTTTCAGACATTCAGGTGACCAGCCTGCAGGTGTGATATTCAGCTGGTTTGCAGTACAAACTGTGATTCCCAGGTCCAGCAGTGCTGGCAGCCTTATCACAGCTAAATGCAACGTGGGCTCCTCTCTGCTGGTGCCCAGTGGAGTGTCGTGGTCACGGTGAGACGCTGCACATCCTTCACACCAGGATTATCTCAGACTGACTGCAGTGAGTGTGTTATTTGTTAACACACGTGGACTTGTAGCGCTGGCAACTGAGGAAAATGTGCTCATTTATATGATGATTACTCTTGTTTTCTTGGATGTGATCTGCAAACACACTCTCTTATCTTTACCTCCTCTCTCGCGCCTGCACGGTCCCAAAATTGGCAACAATTGCAGTACTAATTGTGTGATGGTTTCTTTGGCAGCAAGGAAAACACTTCACTAGTACTTTCTGTTACAGTAAATTCCAGATGTGAAAATATAGATAATTCAAATTCTTTTAGCAACATAGAAAAAAGCAGAATTATAGCCAAATAAACTTTTTTTTTTAATTTGATCAAAAAATTATTTCATACCTGTTCCTGGCTTGAGTGGGTAGGTTTAATTATTGCAATTAAAACCCTTTGGGATACTAAGAGTATTGTATAGTACATTGAGCTACCCCAGAGAGCTGGCACAGTGTCAGCTGAAATAGGCAACCAAAAGTGAGTCTTTGCGTCCCAGTGAACTCAAGGTTCATGATTAACAATAATAAATGTCTGATAACAATTGTTTATTGGAGCTGTCACAATACAGAGGATGCAACTCATTTAAGAAATTAAAATTAAATTATAAAAAGGGAACCGATATGAACATCAATATTGCTTATTTTATTTCACATTTGAGTCGTTGTGTTTCATATCTCTAAAGGTCACGTTCTTGTGAGGTCATTCATAATATTTTTTTAAATAGGTCTTTGAATTATTTCCTTGGTTTATTTTGTTATGTGTGGATCTGGGGATTGCTGTATATGCCTTCACCATCCCGAGGTTTGGCTGGTAGAGGGAAACATCCAGCCCTGACCTGCATGGAGAGAGGGGCCACAGGCCAGTAGCAGGGATGTGGGAGTCCATGCATTGCAATAGCCAGGCAGTAATTGCAAAAATGAAGATTTCTATCCCACTAGCCCTGCAACAGGTTTGTTCCTAGACCTCAGTGTGCCTTTTTGAGGGAACAATCTGAAGTTAGTGCTCTTGCAAGATGGGCTGGGACACTCAACAGGGCACACTGCAGAGATGCTGCTGAGTATCTGGATGGAGTTGAGAGTGCCACTTTTGAGCTGCTAATCACTAAGTGGCTTGGGCTATGATTCACTACAAAAGCTTTCCTTTTAAACGGTAGCGTAACAATTATGATCACTATAGATTTTCAAGATAGTTCCTCTGATAACAAGAGAGAAAAAAGGCTTAATGCGAGTCCCATGATAGAGTTTGCTTTATTTTCCTTTGGTCAATGAGAGCTTTAATTTGCTGATTCTTATCTCATACTGAAAGAGCTCTCTTTTCTGTGGGCTCTGGGGATAGGGGAGGATGACAGTTCTGAGGGAGTCGCCCGCAGGCATCATTTCTCAGAAGTTCCTGTGGTTGCAGTTTTACCTGTTGTTTCAATGCCTAGCACCAGGAATAAAAAGAAACCCATTCCTCTTTGAAGGTGAAAGAAGTCTTGTCTCATGCTTCTTGCAGGTTTTTATTTTGCTTCTGTCTTCAATATATGCAGAACAGAAGCCTCTGTGCATGCTGGAGTCCCCTGGCACAATTCCGTGCCTGGCAAGGTCTTGCAGCTTTCCTGTTTGATGACTTCCAGTGTAAAATCATGAGTCTCTGCAGCCCTCAGGATGGCTGCTCTGTCGTGCTGGCAGGGGTGTCTTCTGCTGTGGTCTCCATGGGTTTCACTGGCTCTGCTGCTTGTCAGACACTTTTAATGTGTGCCCTGGGTGCTTTGTTGAAAGGCACGTGCTCATCAGTGAATCAGCTTCAGGTCATTAAGCCAGAGAGAGAACATCCTTGAGCCTTTCCCAGTAAGTCTCCAGCAGCCAGCATCTCTTTTTGACTTGTGTTTAACTTCTTGGGTTTCTTACGTTAGCCCCTGATCCCAGATTTTTTGGGCTATGAAAAGTTAATTTTGTTTGTGAAAATGAAAGAAAAATATTGCTTCATTCTGCTCCTTTTTGGTTCATGAGGGGTGGGTCCTTTTTGTGAAAGGCTTCCCAGGGAAGGTATGGCACTGGCTGTTCTAAAAGGGCTTTAGGAGCTTTTACTGGCCAGAAGAAAACTCTATCAGAGTGCACCTTCCCCAGCTTCTCCTCTCACAAGACCGAAGAGCTCTTAGTTATCTCCTGTGGCATCACTCACATTTCTTCTTTGTTATCATCTGTAGGGCTTTCTTTTCATTAAAAATTTCATTCTTGCCTCCTTGTGGTCCCTTTCCAGGATTTTGACTACTCACATTCAGTATTTGTACTGGCTTTAGCATTTCCAGAGTGCCTTGAAGCTAATGAACTCACCACATAGATTTTACTGACATTTTTCACAATTGTTAGTGACAGATCTGGGAGTATGGTGTAAGAATTCAGCCTGATATATTGATGTTGCTCTTTAAGATAAGCACAAGTATCATAAACTGCTGCAGCTGTTTTGGAGGCATTGATGGAAAAAAAATGAAGCCTTTACTCTGGCCCTATTAGAAATGTTTCAAAAGCTATTCGATGCTGTCCGTCCTCTGTTCCCAGTAAGAGTTTTTCAGCAGTGCAAGTTATGTGGCTTTTCCTGCATTTTCTGTTTATCAAACCCATCCAGTTTTTGGTTTTCCCTGCATGCCAAACTGTTGCATTGACCACGGGTCAAAGTCTCACACTGAACTTCAGTATAATGATTTCAAGAGATTGGCTGTTTCTTTTCCTTGGTATAGCCTGGACTTCCTGGTGGTTTAAAGCAATGATTGTTGTTGTTGTTGTTAATATTCTATTCATCATAAGCTGATGTTACCAGTGCAATCATCCCTTTGGCCAAGTCTAATCAAGAAGTTTTATTATATTTGGTCTTAATACATCTGGTATTAGACATTGTCATCAGACACCCTCCCAGTGCGTGACTCCCTTTGCCCTTACAGTGGTTTTCTCAAGGCTACCCTGAATAATTCATTTTTCTGATTACTTCTGGGGCAACCATAAGCATCAAGACCTGATATTTTCATTCTTGTTTGCAGCTAGCTCTGATGTACCTGCTGGCTATCATCCTGCCCCTCCCCACTCCTCTCCTCTGTTTGTCACCATGTTGTTTTGCACAGTTCAGGCAGTTTAACTGTGACTAATTTTTCAGCCACTATCACATTACAGCATTAAATGTACACCAATTATTTCTTTGAGCAATTTTCTGTGGGTATTATATTAGAAGAGGAGAAAGGAGTCATTCTCTTCAAAAACCACCTGTGAAGGGAAAATTCACCAATGCACATGGAGTTAAGGGTAAATCTGAGACTATGTGAATTAACACCTGCTGCTTTCCAATGCATGTGGGGTCAGCAGCTCAGGTAACCCTGGCACAGAAAGTTGCTTTTTGTATTGTATTTTTTTTTGTCTTCTTTTAGACAACATAACATGATCTGTGCAAGGTAGAGTCTGAAAGCAGGCACTGAACCCATAAATAGGATCTTTGCAGCAGTGTTCAGTGGGTGGGTAATTTAAGCAGAAGACAACAAGCACACTTGATGGGATTTGTTTGCTTCATCTGCCCGTGTTTCTGTGGGGCTGGAAAGCACAACTGCTTGTGCTTTGTCGCTGCTCGTGTGCCCTCACCTTGTCATGGGAATTTGGCTTCACACATGCTGATCTTTCTGATAAGAACTCCTGACATTTTTGCATTTTGCTTGTTACAACCACCACATCTTTGTTTCATTGTGCTTGGCAGCTTTCACAAATACATTTAGCCATCTGTGCTTGTAGACCAAATACATGCCTTTTCTTCACATTACCATCAACATTACTGTGACTTATCTTTAGCACTGGTTCCTGCATCATTCTAAATAAACAAATGAGAGTAGTTGTAGCTTGCAGCTATCAAAATTTTTGCATGGTTTATTTAATAAGAAGTGATGTGTTTTTACAGATTTGAAGAATGGAAAGAGAAGTACTGGAAAACCCCCGTTACATTATTGGGTTTTACAGATCTCCTCTGTGATCTGCTGCAAGGTTAACGCAGGCAGTTGGTAATGGCTTTCATTGCCATGGCAGAACAAGAGATACATCTTTAATAAACTGTTGGTTACATGATGTAGTCTGAACCTATGTTTGTGTTAATCCGTTGTGATCAGGGAAAATCGCTCAGCTCAGCTGAAAGAATGTACTGGGTCTGGGAAAATGGAACAGATTTGGAAATTGTTGGTAGTTAATGATGTTTGTCGATTCAGTAGGGCAATATTACAGGCAAATTCCTCCTAATTGGCATTCAATTAAGGAAAAGTTCTGAAAGTGTTTTAATCTGATGAGGTACTTTTGGCCCTGTTTCTATATTTAAAATCTTTACCTATTTTGGAGGCTAAAGTATTTCTTACAGATACACAAACCCAAGAATTTACTTACAGACACAAATATGGGGCAATATATATGTAATGCATGTATCAAGATAAAAACACTATAACATTTAAGTAATTCTCTACTTTAAAACCTCACATGACCAAAATTTGGTTTGGACTTCAAGTCCAAAAATTAGGAGAATGCCATGAAATAATATTTTTATTAGCCATCAAAGAAAATATGTATTCACATTTAAGAGAGCCATTATAGAAAATTATTAATATTTAAATATATAAAAAAAGAAGACAAGTTTAGAATAATCTATTGCATTTTCCCATAGATACTTAAATCAGGCAGATATTTTCAATCTCTTGTTTGGCAGATGTCATCTTTTTAAGGCTTTGTCAGTGATCTAGTTTAACATGTCACATTTGGGTTTATATCCAGAAATGGGAAGATTTCTGACTGTAACCCACCTTTAAGATAATTTCACCTCAGGGAGGTGGAGGCCCAGCTGTGTGCAGAGACAGCCCCTGGAGGCAGTGGAATAGCACTGAGAGGAGTAAGAGCTCAGGGCATGAGGAATGATGACACATTTGTGGGTGAGGACACTGCTTGGTGCTTTTTCTGTAGGATCACATCCCCATGGATTGAGGGAGAAAGGATGAGTTGAGGGAGAGACAAACTCACATACCTGATGTCTAGAGCTTCAAACATTTCCTGAAATGTGCAAACCTGCTAAAAAGGGCTTCCTAACAGCCCTTCCTGCCCATGTAATCCACCCAAGCTACACTCAGTTTTAACCTTCATTCTTTACAAACACAGATTGATAAAAATATGTTCAATTTTTTTTCCAAGTGGTTCAGATGAAGTGAATGCACTGGTCCCGAGACAGAACCCCAATATAAAGTGAGAAATAAGATCAAGGCAGGGCACTCAAACCAGTAGGTTTGTGTCAAGAAGGAAGAGTGACTACATTTGTACAAAGCCGCTGACTTCAAGGACAGAATGACCTAAAATGAACTACCTTTTCTAACAATTTACATCAAAAGCAAGGAAAACAGCATGAAGAGGTGTTTGCTGGGGACATTTCATATAGCCACCATATGTCACAGTCACAGCACTGACAGGGAAAGACAGACATTGGTTTAGGCCACAGGAGAGATGGGGCTTTCCTGGCACACAAAAAAATCTACACATGTTTTGTAGCCCAAAAAGAACTAATTCTGTTGGACTTCTAAAATACAGATTGCATGTTTTTCCAAGAGTGAAATATGACCTTCAGGCTCCACAGACAATTTAGTTTCCATCCAAGTGAATAGCAGGCATGTCTAATGGCCTTGAAGAACTCTTGGATGTAAGAGGCAATGCCTGGGCTGTTTCTGAATTAGGTTTGTACGTATTGGCTGACATTTAGGAACTGATGTCCACCAAGCCCATAGCTCTGGAGCCTGCTCTCTGCAGCTGAAACAGAAGCAGGTTGATCCCAGGAGCCCATACAAAGGGTGCTGAAACCGCTGCCTCCTGTCAACAGCCTGGCACTGTGTAAATCAGGGTGGGGCTGTGGGTCAGGTACAGCCCCAGAGGTAATGGTGCCTGGTGGGAGAGAAGCTTCTTGAGAAATACAGTGCAGATGGTTTAAGTGCTTCTTTCTTCCTCTTGCACTTTCATCTAATTTTAAGGACCCAGTGGTTGCACACACCAGCAGTAGAAAAGGTTAAATGCTGACTCAGTGCTGCAATGGCTGTAGGATTCAGGTGCTTTGAATGAAATTCAGTCTATAATCACACCTGCACACCTGGTTCAGTACATACTGAACCATTAGAGTAGGTTCAGCCTAGGTAAGCTACATTTCAGGCCACCCAGAAGCACAGCTCACCAAGTTTCTCCTTCCATAGCCACACCATTGACTGGGCTGGCTGGTTCTTAAGCTGAGAAGCTGTGAAGCACTGGCTTTGCCTTCTGAAATCTAAAGTATCCTGGACCCAGGAGAGCTGCTCTCAGTGAGACCCTTGGGGGGCTTGTGCCAGAGAGATGTGAGAGCATCTACAAATTATGAGAGGGAATTGCAAGAATAGTATGTACCCTGAATAACTTTCTTCTAAGTTCTTAGCAACTTTGCCAGCACTCACTCAGATAATCTGGTAGTATTCAGGTGCACAATGTTTCCTTTGGACTCTTTTAAGGGATATGAGAGAAGTTTTTAGAGTTGGCCTCCGTGGGGTGTTTAACTGCCAAAAGCTACAGGCTGTATTTGCAGTGGATTTGTGAAGGCACATATACTTTGGAATAAATTTGGAATTGTAATTTGATGGGCTGATCATTTTAATGCTTTTTATCGTTAACATCTGGACTAAATTTAAGTTTTCATTTTGGTTTCTAAATATTAGAGTCTGCTTTAGAGAGCAATGCCTACTGTTTTTAGTCTTTCATGGTTACTCAGCTTCCTAAAATTTGACCTCTTTCATTTGGGAACTTGTCACTTGGCTCTCAACTTTTCAGTGTCAGTCTGCATTTCATTATCATATTAAAAAAATCTTTTTTTTGAGGTCTTCCACTGAGATCTAATGCCTTTTTACTAAATTCACAGGCAGATTTTGAACTACTATTTTAAATCTAGACATGATTATAGCTGCTGACTACTTTTCATCTGCCTAGAAGAAAATAAAAATCAACACTTCCAAATTTTTTGCATATGGTGATAGCAGATCCTATAGAGATTTGAAAATCATTGTAAACTATTGATTTTCTCACAGCAGAAAATTAGTGTGCTAGCAAGTACCATTCAGCATTACAAAGTAATGCAAATAGATGCACAATAAGCTTTTTAATTCTTCTCCTTGGCCCAGACAATGCATTTTTCCAGTGTGCAAGGCCTGAGGAACAAACCTTGTTACCTGCCATCTTTCCTAAGGAAGAGATGCAACTCCAGACCACGTGCAACTCTAATTCTCCTGCTGAGAGTGGAGGTTACACACCATTCTCTGCCTTCTTACAGTGAGAGTATGACATTCATTTGAAAACTCCTTGAGTGTTCCTTTCAGCACACCAGACCTCAGACTCTGGTAGTCCCCTGCTAAAGTATCCTGTGGTGTTTTTATCCAGGTATTTTTCCACAGCCCTGAGATAGTGGCACTCTGAAAATTCACCTCTCTTCTTTCCTCAGCTTTATGTTCCTTCAGATAGTCTCAATGCAGATATATTTTTTTGTGTCACCATTATGAAAACCTTTTGAAAAATGTTCTGTTTTCTTTAATGGATGAAAAAGAATTTGTGATTTCCTCTTCATCAAGCAATGTATGTCCTGCCTTAAATCACAGTTTGATAAATCTCTGAATGGCATGAGTAATTAACAGCCCCTTATAGGAGCTTTGTAATAACCAGTAACATCAAAGGCTAGGAATAAACCAGAAAACAAACCAATAATTAAACCAATAAATCTTGTAAACATAAGTGGATTAAAAGCTCCTTTGAAAATAAGCATGTGCACTAGCTAACATCTAAATGATGGACTTTGTCCAAGAAACTCATATGATGCTGAACAGAAGATGCAACAAATGTCCATCACACAATGGGATTAGTCTTGGTGGTTTGTGTGATAAGAAATACATATTCTGCTTGGCAAACACGCAGTGGCAAAATGCCCCTGTGGGTTTGGAACCCTGCTGGTCAGGAGTGCATATCACTCAGAAATGCAGATTAGTAAGAGCAGGTCTGCAGAGCAGAACAGTTGCTGCTGAAGACCTGACGTCCTTACTATGCATTTTTCACAATTTTATTTGGACTCATCTGAACTTGTCCAGTGTGGTGAATCTCTGTAGCTGTTGGGAGTATTGTGGATGCACTGCTGGAGGATATCTTCCAGCTGTTTGATCCAGTTTGTGTGCTTGGATGCTGCTACATGAAGTGAACATGATGGAGCAGAGTCTACAACTAGGTTCAATTTGAATCTTCTCATTTTAGCCCAAGCAAGAGCATAGATGTGCTCTTCAGTGAGAAACAAGGACAGGAACAGATGCCCTTAAATGTTTGCTGCTCTTGGGATATCTTCCCATGCATCCCATGTCCTCATTTTGGGGTTAGAGCTGCAGCCTTGGTTACCTTGCTTGGGTCATGTGGGGGAGAAATACAAGGTTTTATCATTAGTTGCTATCAGTATTGGGCTCGGGGTAAATCACATTGCACTGCTACATGGCTGAAATACAGGGATTGCCCCAGTGAAAGGAGCAGAATGGTGCCCTGGGCATGGCCAGCCACTGCTGCACTGCACAGGGGCTGCTGGGACAGGCTGCAGGTGCTGCATATACAGACACAGTGAATTTACAGTCCTTCCTTAGGAGAGAGCTGCAGCCTGTCAGGAAGTATCCATAAAAATCAGGATTCCGTAAAAATCTGAAACAATGTGGCAGGAATTTGTTATGATACACTTGAATCTGATAGTGCAAACTTTATGGGTTTTTTAGAAAGGATATTATGGTATTGATATTCCAAAGTTGATATTGTACCTAGAAGTAAAACTATGTGTGTTATAAAAGACTCGAATGACTGGATAAATATTGCTAAGTGCTGCTTCAAGAATGAAATGCAGAGCTGGAGTACACCCACACATAAATAAAAATGCTGTCTGCTGGGAGTTCTTTGTTGTGTTTAGCAGAGAGCTATAAATGCACACATGAATAGGGATTTCTATAGCTATCTTGTGTTTAGATCTTTGAATGTACAGAAACCAGAGCCTCACAAGCTCAGTTCACTCTTGGATACTTGAATACTTCTAAAAAAATTTCTTACAGTCTTGTGCAGAAAATTAAATCAAAAATCTTCAGCTTTCTTAGAATAGTCCTCAAAGATTATGGACTTTTGGGTCCAGGAATGACCATAGGCATGATTTCAAAATAAAAACAACAGTGTCACTTTACGAGGCTCCACACATGGAGCGTGCTTGCAGCCAAAGGTGTTATTTTGGTATATTTTGTTAAAAGAGATCTAGATAAATTCAGGACAAAATTTTGCCAACAAATGAGAAGATTTCAAGATACAGACTTGGCATGTAGCCTAGCCAGCTTGCAGTTGTGAGTCACGAATCACAGAGATACTCAAAGAGATTCTTTTGTTTCTTTGTGAGCCAAATGTGCTTTCCAATCCTTCCTGCAGGAACTCTAGAGCTTGTAGGCTTTGAGAAGTAATTTTAGGATGGTCCCAAGGAGTCCAGTTGAAAAAATCTGTTTGAAAACAATAAATGAGATTGTTTAGTTATGCTTTCCACTGTGGTGCTTTCCACTGTGTTTCTTTTTTCCTCCATCAGTGAGAATTCGCAGACAGTTCCTGCAGTGTATTCTCTACAAGTAATTTTGCAGTTTGGTGCTTGCTTCTTCTGTTTGCTGCTTCTCTGGCTTTGATATTTCTTTTATGAAAGTCCACAGAATTTCAATATCAAGCACAACAAAGCAACTATTTAAAGTGTAGATTTTTCCCTCATTGTCTTCGTTCAAAGTATGGCCAAATATCAAGATGAGTTTGCAGATCTAATTTTTATTCCTTCAGTTCAAAGTCTAAACTTTCTTAAAATGTACATGCTTACACTGACACTTGTCTTACAAAGTTTGCTTTTGATCAGCCAGTGCTAATATACAGACTATGACACAACTTATCATAATTTTATTCAGCAACTAGATTTGGCAGTTTAGGAGAGAAAAGAGAAGGATTTATACTTCGTAAAAATATCTACCCTCTATTATTGTATTGTGCCTTTCATAGAGTAGGAATACCTGGGAGAAAAAGAATGACTAAAAATGCTCTAATATAAATCTCTTCACTTTTAGCCTTATTTGTGGTTGTGTATGGTTTTCTGGCAGAAACCTTAATTGTTTAGCCCTGATTTTGGTGATCCCATATATGTGGGGTCAGTGTAAGGAACAATATAGTTGATGACCAGGCATTTAGGAGTATTTTGAATTATTAGAAACTATAAGAAACAAAATGCTTTTAAAAGTTTAAAATCACAAATGTTTGTCACAGAAATTTATTTATACTAAATTAAACTTCTCTAAACCTTTCATATTAAAACAGGGGTAGATTCATTCCTAATTCTTACTTCCTCGAAACTCAAATGCATATGACACAGCTGATGGGGGAAGAAAAGGCAGTATTCTCTTGCTGAATTCTTTTAATTGACTATGAAAATTTATTAAATTGCTTGGAAGCCACGACAGGAAAGTGGTTTGGGGACCAAATGTCCTTGCAATCACTGTTTAGTAGCCATGAGATGGTTGGTGAGCGGCAGCTGAGGTTCTGTGCTCTGGGGATGAGCCAAGGCTGGGTTTGGCCATGCTCGTGGGTGCAGGGCAGAAACCTTCACTAAGTGTGCCAGGAGGACTTTTGGCACTTCTGGCAGGTCCTGGAAGATGTTGCAAATGACAAGGAGCAAAAATGCTCCCTGGAAAGTGAGAGGAGGGAGGGTATGCAGTCAGTGCCTTTGGTAAAATGAACGAAAAGCAGGGTGTGGGCTCTCCTGCACTTCCTGTTGGCTGCTGTGCCACACCTTGGTTTTGACAATAAGGTTTCCTGGTGTGCCTCCGAGGCCAGGAGAGGGAGGGTGCAGAACCCCTGTGTGTACCATTCCCAGGGACTGGCTCAGCCCCTCCTCAGCACCTCCCCGTGGGCTGCAGCCCTGCTCCAGGGCGCGTTGCCTTGCCCTCCATTCTCTGCCCCCTCAGAGACAAGCAGCTCAGCAGCCTTGCAGAGTGTTTGTTCTGGGTTATGCTACAAGTTCTTTCAGTGAATATGGACTTGTGTACTCATGCATGTTTTCCAGCACGTGAAAAATGACTGGGAATGAGCCCAGCCTTCTTGTGTTGATGTGAAATTTCCACGGTATGAAGGGTGTTCTGTTGGTAGACACTGTCCCTATCCCTGTCCCCATGGAGGGCTGGGCAAAAAACTGAGCTGGGCATCAACAGATCAGTGGGGAGAAAGGAGCCCTCCAGGAGGAACCTGCCAAAGTCCCTGCTGCTGAGCAGATGGCTCTTGTGTTTCATCCCAGCTGGAGTTTTTCCATTCCCATGGCTCCATTTCTGTGTAGAAGAAATTCAAATAATAAGGCCTTGAGTTTGCAAAGGCACAGGTCACCATCACAAGTAGAAGAGAGGGGTTTTTCTGCTGTGCCTGGGTGTGGTTTTGCTGCATGGTGACAGTCCTGCTCTGCAGTACATCTGATCTGGGAAGGGTGTGGGGTGTTCATGCACCCTGTAGGAGAGGGAATGCAGGGCAATGAGTGCAGCTGTGAGTCAGGTATCCCTCCTGTTCCCCTCTAACCTGCCAGGTGGAGATAGGCCTCTTTCAACAACTACAGAAACAGGCACACCAAACACAAACCACGAGATCCAAGAGCAAAACTCCTTTCACCACATCAGGGAAAGCATCTCCGTGGTATCAGCAGGGTGAAAGCCTCTTCAGGCCACCTCACACAGGGATGTGCACTGAATACAATCAGAAACACTCAGAATTATGTGTGGCCTTGCCAGCAGAGGTGGCTCCCCAGGGTGCCAGGGGTGTCTGTCAGGTGCTGATGCCCGGTGAGGATTCCTGAGGCTGCTGGATGTGGGTGTGCAGTGTCAGCAGCTGCTGAGTGATGTCCACCCTTTAGGGTGCCTGGCTCTTCCCATCCCTGTACTGTCAGCCAAAGCCTCGAGCAGAGATGCCTTTCTAGAAAGGCAATCAAGCCTGTATGTGTACAAGGGTTCTCTCTCTGACCTCTTCTCAAGCTCCCAGGAGGGATGAAAAGAATTGAATCCCTGCCAGGGGAAAGGTTTAAATTGACATGACAATTCTGGGATTAAGCAGCTGTCTGCCAATGCTTTTGGTAATCTAAACTACATCTCCTTCCATTCATTTTCCTGTCCTGGGTCCTTAAGGATTGCTCTTAAGAAAAGGTTTAAATTAGCTTTGTTTTCATCCTTTATAAAAGCTACTGTTTTTTCCATGTTAGCACTCATCTAAATGGATAAAATCAATCTTGCTGTACAACTAGGACAATTCCAAAAGAGAGAAGAGGGGAAGAAAGAGTAATTTCTGTGTCTCCTGAGGTGTGGGGACGCCAGTGTCCTTTGCTGAGACAGCCAGTGTGGAGTTCCCACTCTGCTGGGGAGGAAGATCCCTGCAGAAAGGCTGGGGCAGGGCCAGCCACCTGCAAGGAAACGGTGCCTGAGCCAGAGCCACGGCTCATGGTCATGTTGTGCCTTGTCCTCCTTGTGTCTAGTGCTGATTTAGCAAGGAAGAGAGGCACACGTGAGTGATGAGCACATGCTGTGTTCTTCTTGCAGATTTCCCTGTGCTTGCTACAGAATTAGATCTGTCTCCTTGCTGAACTCTGAACTGCATGTCAGATTGCAGGCTCTATTTCCTCATTATTTCAATAGTAGAGATGCCATAAAGAAGTCTAGTTTAAAATAAAGTGGTTTGATTCCTTTCTTTTGCTTAAGAAATAACAAGAACCTATGAACATGTAATTTTTTTTCTTTTTTAATGCTTTTATTTTAATGTTTTTACTTTTTGCTTATGTGTTGACTTTTTTTCAAGTTATGAACATGAAACGCAGTTGATCAACCCTTTCTGAATCACTTTTCCATTATCCTTGATAAACAAAAAAGAGACAGGATGATGTGGTACCAGCACAGATCTTCCCCTGGCTGCCTCAGTTTCTCCCCCTTTAAATGATACATGACTGTAACTCTTAGGAAAGTTTGAAAACCTCAGAATGGTAGAGGCCCCAGCTGCAGTAATGGCAGATGGTTTGTGGTGTGTCAACACAAGTAACTTGGATACTGAAGCCTGTACTGCACGTGTTGCCTGGGAGACCTGTGTGCAGCACAATGGGTTTGTAAAACCCACCATGCCAACAGATCCATGTATAAGGGGAAAGAACAGATTTCCTACCAGCCCTGAGCCAAGGTGAGAAGGTAACTGGGACACCAGGGCACATTGTGATGAGCAGAGTCACAACCCCATGCCAGGTTGTGTTTCTGGTGTGCAGCTTGGACCGTGCACAGTCCCTTTTATTACAGACAATTGCTTATGGAGATTTTTCTTCATGAATGCTTAATGCAACACATAACTAGACCTGGCAGGTGAATGCCAGGGCTGGAATTAAGACCTGAGCTTTCCTGACTTTCACTTTAACGCTCCTGTTACCAGACACTGGGGATGTTTGGAAGTGCTCTTGGCTCAGGCAGCTGAACACCTTGGCTGGCACAGGGAGCAGCTGCCCTGCTGGGAGCCCATGTGCTGTGCTGAGCTAGGGGACAGGGCTGGGGCCAAAACCTGACCCCTGCTACAGCATTACCACCCTGAGCAAGGTCTTGAGAGGTTGACAATGAAGTTGTAATGTTAATGTTTCCTTTGTCTCTTTTTTGCCTTGGTCAAAAATTCAGTCTGTTGCTGTAGGGAACAAATAGGAAAGAATAGGTAAAGAGTGGAATGGGATTGTTCCTTGTGGGATAATGCTGATACACTTGGATTTCCATCTTTCAAATCTCTGAATATGCAAAGAGGTCAAAAATGTCATTAGGGAAAAAACCCAGTTAATATTAAAATGAACTTGAAATATTAATTAATATTTGTCTATCTCCATAGCTGTAGCTAGTACTCTCACCCCAGTAAAGTGAAGGCCATGGAGAGCTACCTCTCTGATTGCCCATCACTGACTTCATTTTCCTTCTAAAAATGTTTTGTTCCATTGCTTATCCATAATTAAACAAGTTTATTATGGGATAACAACATGTTTCATTGCATTTAAATGCACAAACACTTTATAAAAACGTGTAGTTTGAGAGTGGTGGGTTCTCTTGGTAGATATATGAGCTGTATTAATTATCAGTCCAGATATTTTTAAAAATTACACTCTTTTTTTTTTTTTCTTAAAAATGTTTTAGAATAACTAGGCTTTCAAAGCTTTTTTCAAAACAGTATTTCTGAGTGATTTTGTTTGGCCAGTGAGCTGTAATCAATTATTAACTGTACTTCCAGTGGGATGCATTTTTGGACACAAGTCTTTAGCTTGTCAAAGAGAACAGAACCAGGGAAAGACATTCTAACAAATTACTATTCTCTAAAAGTAGTGCTTTGCTATGAAAAAAACACGCCTTAAATTTAAAGCTGACTTGGAGTAGCCTGTTTCAGGTCACCACAGTATATCATCAAGGTTTCAGGAGTGCTGAAATGTATTATTTTTTAAAAAGTGAAATAGTACTACAATATTTTGAGGAGCTCAAAATGTCCCATTCTTCTTGCAGTTCTGCTTGGAAATATTTTCTGAAAGTGGGACTTGTCACAGGAAGGAAATTTCAGACCTTGTTTATGTCTAAACTCAAGCCATCCTGCATACACAGAATGACCCATAATCAGATTTATTAGCTATCTAAAATGCTGTTATCTTCTAGGTGACTCTTCTGCAGTTGCTTCCTCTAAAGGAGCAGTACATTTTCATGTTACTTTGTTACTGTGACAGTTCCATTCTAATTATAACTGGTCAGATTCAGATACATTAATGGCTTTGCAACTACTAATTTTAATCAGAACTGAGCACACGGAGACCATGTCACAGATTAAGAGTCAACCCTGCTTCCATGTGCTGTCATCAGAGAATCTTTAAATCAGGGGAATTACCCAAAAAGCAAATATGAGCCACTAGTTTTACAAAGAGAGACGCACAAACTCAGGGGTAAAGGTAGAGGTGTACAGGCTGGTGGCTGTAATAATTTAGGAGTCACAGTTGTTAAAAATGGTGGGTTTACAATGGCAAACCTCAGCTGTCACTGTAGCTATTATCATAATCATTATCACTGTTTTACCAAACCAGGAAGTATTTTAGGCTGACAAAACCTTTCCAACTCTCTGTTTTCTCATTGCACCTGTATGGTGCCCTCTACACCTGCTGAGTTGAAATCCTGTTTTAAAAGCTGCTGTAGTAGAAAACAAATGTCTTTGATAGAGGAAGAGAAATGCCTTGGAGAGGATGGCAGCACATCTTGATATCTAAATAAACTGAAGCACCTGCTGAACCCTTCAGGCCTGTGTTAAGCAAAGCCCAACCAACAGATCCCAGAGGGGCAGGGTCAGCTGTGGAAGAAAGGCCTGGGCATTGTGCTGGCAACTGCAGCTCTGAATCCACTCTGGAATGGGAGAGTGCAATGGCAGCGTTCCAGGGTTCCAGCAGGTTCCAGGGATGCTCCTGTAGAGGATGTCCCTGTTCCCTGGGCCCCTCCACTTCCACGAGCCCTGGTGCCTCTTCCCAAACCCTGGGCTGGGGCTGCTCTCCATCACTTGCCCCAGGAACAAAGCTCCCATCTGTGATGATCTTGGCAATGTGTAAAACTGTGACCTGCAAGTCAGCCCACCACTGATATCCTAGCTCATGGCCAGGTAGCTCTGGGTAAGGTGCCCACTGTATCTCCTAATTTCAAAGCACTCCAAGAGAAGAGCTTAGAATACATTGCTAACGAAGGATTGAAGCTCTAATTAACATTGTTACACTGATGTGTTTGTCCTCCACTTCCACCCATTTGTCTCTGGATCTTAGCTGCTTACTGGAAAGCTTCAGATTTATTCCAGAGCAAATAATAAACTAAAGTACCATAAATCTTTGTCTAATCTGTTTTCCAGTTGAGGAATTGTATTTATTTTTATAGAAACACCAGCTGACACCTTTAGTTTCAAAAGCAGTTACATGTAAGTGTGAAAATCACTCCCTCTTCCCTGCCCCATTGACATAAGTTCCTTCACAAAGACTGTTATGCTTGGATAAAGCTCTGTTTACATTTTTCAAGAGTTTTCCTTTCCTAAATTATGGAAGAAGAAAATAATTTAGACTTTTTGTGGTATTTAACTGCAGCAATGTTTTTATATGCAAACTATTAATATAAAATTTTTACAAAAACCACTCAGCCTTATAATTATTATTCAATGAAGATGGTAAGTAAAAATGAATAATTTAACTTAAAAGCTTTATTTCAAAATAGAAGAAATAATTATGTTCTATAAATTTGTCTCACAGAAGAGCAATTTTATATGAATACAAAATGGTTGGTGTGAAAACAGCCAGCATCACCAATAAGCCATACTGGAATAAGTTGTTGAGGTGGTGAAGCATCATTAACAGCCACTTGTGAGCAAATACAGCTAAGGGGAGAGCCTGCTCATCCAAAAACTTCTACTGTCCCTTAAAGACTCTGTAGGGTGACCAGGATGTTGAGTGAATCTGGAGGAGTGCAGACCAAAAAAATAGTTTTACCATATCTTTTATCACATTTACAGAATCTAAAACTAAAAAAAAAGGGACATTGGATTGTGCCACCCCTTCCTTTTCTAACATAGAACAGTTTATCTCTTTTAAGAGGTATTTACTAGCCTGTCACTCTTCCCTTAAGGACATTGTAGTTAAAGTAATTTCTATAAATAATGGAATTGCAGGTATTGATTACTTTCAAATTGCAGTAGTTTTGCATAAGGTGATACTGGCATCTGAGCTATGATAAAATTGCATGTTGTGTTCTGGTTGAGCTGACAGAGGCCAGACTTTTCCCCAGTGCCAGCAGGTACTGCTGCCCTCCTCAGGGAATCCTCACTTGGCCCTTCAAGCAGCTCTTTACAGACAGTGCTTGACTTGATACCAAGCAGAGCTCCTTTTAAAATTAGGTTTGAAAAGATGGCCCTGAGACTGTAGGGCATCCTTGTGCAGCTTGCTGAAAAGCACAGTTAGGGCTTACTACATACATATGGAAAAGTGTAGACTCCTGAAAATGAGAGGTAACTTTTATTCCTTTTTCCTGAAGGAGGCTTCTTCCATCAGCTCATCCTTCAGTAACACTCAAAATTATTTTTAGGTTGCAATTTGTACCTGTGATGGAGGGTGTCAGATAATGGTCTAAACTTGAGCACTGGTCTGACCCACAAAGTACCCCTGAAAGCATTTTTTCTTTGTAAATGAAAAAAATTGCTTCTCCTTTTCCAGGGTTCTAATGGAATTAGTCCATTGCTACAGGGATTTATTAGGCTGTTAATTAGCTCCTTACAAGTATTGTGATTCATTTCATTTCTGATTATGACACTTCCTTGTGTGCCTTTTGAACTTTTGTAATTCTATAATTGCTTGGCTAAATAGTTAGGACTGAAAGCCTCACCACACGTTCATTGTTCATCCAAAATTTTCCTTCTCCTAATTTTGGGACACGACCACATCAAGGATATAGGACAAGGCTGTCTACACAGAATATTTTCTTTCCAAATATGCCAAGGGTAAAGGTTCCAATAAGGAGAAGGAATGGTCTAGGGTGCTTGAATTATGCTTTACCAAAACCAAAACAGCAAAACATTGGGTAGATGTGTAAGAAGAAATATAAGCATATGCCAATGCAGACATTGCTGCATGAGGACCTCTGAAATTACAAATCTGAGAACACAATCCTGGAAAGGTCTCTGCTAACAGTAAAAGAGGGCAAATATTAATGCTGTAAGAAATATGTCAAAGTGATTCAGTGTTTAGTTGTGATTCTTAGCACAAAGCAATTAGCTCTGAATTCTTCATGTAAACAGTTAAACTCTTGCATATTCTCTGCTGGCAAAACTAACTTTTAAAACCAACATGATAATGGTAATTACACTGACATTTGAGCACAGTTTTCCTATCTTCACAGACTTCCATCACAGCCTTTGCTGCTTTATTAAAAAGTTGAAGAATTGAAAGGACTGTTGTCAGCAGAGAAAAAAAAAGAAAAAAACCCAATATGATACTTCAAGCAGAAACATCCAATGCAATGCAAGTGCTCCTATCCATCATATCCATTCAGATTTCATGGCATATTCTGTCACCAGTGGCAATCAGGGTCTTGATTACACCATTAAAACATCATCTGTCTTCCCACTTAGTGAAAAGTGGAAAAAAATGTTAGCTATTTGTTCCATCAAATTGGACACCCTCTGTATTTTGCACATGCTTGCCTTAAATGTTTCTTTTAAGTAAATTCAGTTCCTATTCATTTCTGAATGCAGGAACTGTCAACTTGCATTCTTGCAGTTGTTATTTTCATGTAACTTTTAATCAGGAGACTGCATCAGATTTCCCACTACAGTTTAAAGCCACTCCTTCTATAAGTTTACAAGTGCTCTGCATCTTTTGAAAGGTATTCAAACATTTTTTTCAGAAGTGGTGTTTAGACACAATAGCTGTCTTAAAGGTCGTTTGACTGGGTGCAGTTAGAAAAATCATTGTCATGAATAAATAGCAGTTACTGAGCTGGCAGAAATACTGTGAAGTGTTTGATGTTGTCCTGTTTTCAGCTAGGATGGAGTTAATTTTCTTCCTAGTAACTGATACAGTGCTATGTTTTGGGTTTAGTGTGAAACTGATGTTGATGACACAGTGATGTTTCAGCAGTTGCTAAGTAGTACCTTTTTTGTTTCTCCTCCCCATCCCAGGAGGGAGGGAGTGAGTGTCTGCCTGGTACTGAGTTGCTGGCTGGGGTTAAACATAACAGGTGTTTTTATGTACTTGGTGTAATTTAGTGTAAATACAGTACTTCACAATCTACTAATGTAAAACTTTCATGGTATCTCTGAAGAAAAATAAGATAGCTGAATTTTGGGTAAAAAAGACGTGATGTCTTTGTGACGTGACCCTCTTTTGAAGTGCAGCGTATTTAAGATACCAAAATGATACCTGAAAAAATAAGACAAATTAAATATAATCCTTTATTTGTTTTAGAAATCCATTTCTTCTCATTCTTGATTGTCTGAGTGCATGTGCACAGGGATAGGTTTCACTAGAATATAAGCACTGCTGCTGTAGATCTGTGCCCGTGGCAATCAGATAACTGCACCTACATCGGTGCTCCATGGATTTAGCTCTTGGACTCAGGAGTGCCTGTGTGCCCTCAGGGCTGCTCCCCAGCTCATGGTGATGAAGATGTACTCAGAGGCTCCTGGGGTCAGGTTACTTGTAACAAATCTTCAGGGTTCGTGCTGGGAAGAGGACATAATTCTGTAGTCATTATTGGCTTAGCATTTTGTAGTGGTAATTGAACTGCTTGTATCTTTGGGGTATGAATGAGAACATCGATGGCATTTCTTTCTGTAGTATGTGGGATCAATCCAAAATTTCTTGCTGAGGTCTTAGTGGTATTCTTCATGCCCTAATGGAGAGACAGACTGCACCCTTGACAGCTGGGTCACCGTCACAGATGTGCACTCTTCACAAGCCATTATTGACCTGATCTAGGTTAGACCCTCTATCACCTCCAATTGTAATTTAAACTCTAGTGGCTTCTGATTTTATGTCACTTTTCTGTTAAGCTATTGCTATATATTGGGTTTCAAATAACCTTTTAAAAAATAGATTCATATTGAGCTGTCTGTAGCAAGCCTTCGCCATCCAGTCTGTTTTTAATATGAAGCACCTATGCACTGATGCTGATGATGGTGCTGACTTTTCAGTCTTTCAAAGATTGGTAATCATCCTTATGTTTTGTTAAGCATTTAAATGTTTGATTAAGTGGGTGCTGATAACCAGAACAAGACAAGTGCAGCATAGTCTGCAGTAATTCACCAAGACCATTGGGCTATTTGAAAAAATCAATACCTCAATTTATATGACTGAAGGTGTTGAGAAAAAGGTGAGGTGCTACTGAATACTTGCACAACTGATTAGCAATAAAAATGCCAAATTAAAATCAAGATATAAACTAACTAATCTCAGGAATCTTAATACCATGTCTGACTATCACATCTTAGTCTGTTGACATTGCCTTTACTGATCTATTTAGTATTACAATATTTAGAGAATCCTCTGTGGCAGCATGCAACATACCTGTATTTTTGCCTATGACTAGAGTAATTTGCAGTCCTTATTCAGAAGGCAGGTAGGTTCCAAGATGTGGAAGAGAGATGGAACAATTTTCTGAGATTTCCAGTAAAATATTTACACGAATTCAACTTCAGCATAACACCAGCCCTCACCCCATGGCTTATAGTGCCCTGCCACCACCATGCACTAAAAGGCCATAGTTTGCAGACCAGCTGCAACTCTTGCTGAAGTCAATGAAGGCTGTGATGGTTTGGCACCACTCAGATTTATAATCATTCCTGGCACTGAGAAAATAATGTCAAATGGAGAAACTGTAAATTAGAAAAAATCTACAGGGTCTTGCTGTCAGTGGAGTTAACAATCCCTCAGTCTAAACACAGTACAGTAAATAAAGAATTGCTCTGCAGCTGAGATAAGAGATGGAGCTTAAATTAGTGTTACTTTAGCAAAAAGATTGAATTCAATGTAACTATTACTCAGTGATTTGTTAAACATAGATTCAAATGCATTCTTTTCATGTAAAAGTCCAGTAGATGTTTTAAACAGCATTCAATCACAGGTCTTAAGCTTTCCTCTAGGAACACCAATTCAGAGGTCTTGCAGTTCAAATTTACATTAAAAAGAAAAAGGGTCAGCTTGGGCTATCACATATAGGTTCAAATCTATTTGGTCCAATTCAGTTTGCTCTGAGTGGATGTAAAGAGCAAACCAAGTCACAGTAATTGCATAATATAAAACATCTTAATCATGTCTATGGTTTATTTACTTCATGGCTGCAGCTGGTGTTGTGTACCCA
Source organism: Notiomystis cincta (assembly GCA_013398075.1). Classification (NCBI taxonomy): domain Eukaryota; kingdom Metazoa; phylum Chordata; class Aves; order Passeriformes; family Notiomystidae; genus Notiomystis; species Notiomystis cincta. The sequence continues at coordinate 38,345 of VZRX01023799.1, forward strand.
TGTATACCAGTTAAAACCTATTTATCAACTTTTCACTTTCTAAAGAACTATTTAAATAAATGGATCTAGCCTGAAAAACACCACAGTATTTATCAATCTTCAACTTAGGCTCTCAGTGAAAGACAACTTTGGTTCTTTTTAAAATACAGAAACTGAACTGCCTTTCATCAAACAAAGGGAAAGACAAGTTTCTTCCCCCATCCTGGGGGACAGCACCGTTATTCCCCAGATGGGCATTTAAGATGTGAGATGATTTCCAGAGCAGGTTTTGCTCATGGTTCTGTTTTCCACGGTAATTCCTCCTGCTTGCTGCTGAGTCTCAGGCTGTGCTCAGCACTGTGCAAACCCACACACCCTGGCACAAGCAGGGTCTCAGCCCCGAGCCTGGCTGGAGGGAAGGGCGTGCACTTGGCCTCTGCAGGAGGCAATGTGGGCAGGCAGGACATGGTCTGCTGGGCATTTGGAGCAATCACAGGATCTACACTGCACTTAAATATGGGCAAAACTTCCTACCCTGGACAGCTCTGAGATCCAAACCAGCCCTCCAAGACTGGCTGTATTTCAGATCCTTTATTGGGAAGGAAACTGAAGGAAATAAATGAACTGGATTTCTTTGACTGAAAAAATAATGCTGAAAATAAGAAAGGAGTTTATAAATCTAATTATGAATATTATTAATATCATTTTATTTCCATGTGTTATTAAATAGCTGTCACATTTCCTATGTTTGGCTACACTGTGAGTGGTGTCTTGCTTTTTGCAGACGTGCTGTTTGCAGAGCTACGCTGTTCTCAGGTTAGAACTGAAACTCTGCCACTGACATGAGACTTCAGTGTATTTATTATTAATACAGAGAATCCAGTAATGTTGTGTGCTTGCTGAATTAAAGGCAAAATCAAAGGCACTTTACCTGTCTAGACCTTAGTTCAGAGTTCTCACTTTATCCTGCAGTGGCTGACAATGTGTCATTGATTTCTGAAATGGAGCAGGCAGCTACCTTCATTACCAGTCTGGCAACTTCATAGCTGTGCTCAGTGGCAAATCTAGTGCTGGTTCAAACCCCATCTGGTGCTTCCCATGCTAGACATGTTGTTTTACACTGCTCCATCACAGAACATTATCCAGGAAAATGTATCTGTATTTTCAACCACCTCCATTCAAGTGTCCATAAAACAAAATGGGAGGTATCCTTTTCCTCAAGGGCCAAGAGATGGATTTCCTGGTCCACTAAGGAGGTGAGAGAGTCCCAAAGCTGCTGGAAACACCTAGGCAAGAGTTCCTCAGCAGAAGAGCCCAAGCAGTCAAGCTGGCACATCTGTGGTAGGAAGGGACTATGGTAGGAGTGGCACCTCAGCTGGACCCTCTCAGCCAAGTCCTTTAGCTCCTGTCCTAAATCTCTTCATTCCCTTGTCCTGAACTTCTGCAAGGTAATGTCCAATGCCAGAGTGTTCTGGATGTACCCAATGTTGTGTTCAAATAACCTGCATCCATCCTTCATTCTCATGTCAAGCATTTTCTGTCAGCTGGTTCAAGGCTTCAGAACTGCTCACAGGAAAGGCTGGACAAAGGGATGGTTTGGGTTGAACATGCTGTACCTGGTGCTGATGGAGTGGTTGAACAGTTACAGCTGGTGCACATCCTGTGTCAGACCTGAGTTTGAATCCAGACCCATATGTGACCTTAAAAGTGACATTTTCTTCCCTGTTCCCATTATTATCTTCCATCTTATTTTATTACCTTCAGTCAGGATCTGCAGAAGGACATTGCAGGGAAGGCTTCCTTCCAACTCTGCATACATAATCTGCTGCATTGCTGTTCATTTGATCTATGCTTATACTATATATCATCACAGAAGAATGGGTAATTAAAAACACAATTAATTTCTTGCTAATTGAATGTTTTCTGAGTAATTCACAAACCTGGACGATTACCAACAGCAGGCAAATATTTAGAACTGCTAGGCAGCTTCTAAAAGCATCAGAAATAATTGTCTGGATTTACATAACTTCTGGTCCATCTGTGTAACACAGTAAACATCTCTGAATTCAGGAAGGGCACAAAGGCCTGTTCCTTAGGAGGAAATGTTATGTGTTTAAGAGATGCTCCCTGGGCTTTCTTCTGATTACTTCTGTTGTGGGGTGGAATTCTGCTCTAAATCTGCTTTTGAGGAGCTGCATGTGATGCTCAGCAAAGGCTCTCCCTGCACCACTGCCAGCAGGAGGCAAAGGAGGGGATGTAACAACACCTCAGTCTTCCTCTTGAGAGAACATGTGAGGGGCTGGGAAAAAATGAAGCAAGGTGTGCATGTTCACCATCTGGAGATGAGACTCCAGGCTTGCAGAAGGGCCTGGATTCCTTCTTGGCTTTTTTTTTTTTTTTTGCATGGTTTGGGCATGGCTGAATCAAAGAAGATCAGTGTCAGGAGTGTGGGAAATTTGGAAATGAACTGCTGAGCTTGGAAGAAGTAAGCCAAGAGCTGTCAAAAAGCAGGGAAAGCCTGCCTGGACTGTCTCCAAAGAGATTTGACACTGAGAGGACCAAAGCCATCTCAGTGCATCGCTGGAATGAACTTGCAGCATGGCAGAGTGCCCAGGTTAGAGATGGCATCAGGACTCCATCTGCAATAAATGGAATGTTTAGTCTAATGCAAGAACATGATGTGTCCTTCTCCAGAAGAAATCATTGTCCTTCACCCAGAGATCTGCAGTGCTTGTGGCTGCTGTAAAAAGCTCCAGTGTATCCAAGGAGGGGTTTCCCATGGGGCAGTTCAGGCAAATGCCATAAAGCCTGGCCCCAGTTACATCTTTCCTACAAGAAAGATGTTTCTAGGTGATAGCATATGCTTTTACTTTTCTTATTTCCTCTGAATCTAAGAGGAAATATTATGTCTTGTTCGGTGATTTTTGTAGCAAACATTTTCTGTTACCTCTACATTTCATTTAACCCACGAGAACAAGGTCTTGTTTCATCCTTTGCCAAGAGCAAGAAAGGAGAAAATACTTTTCTGCCTCCTTAGCCTTTCTCTTATCTTGATCACTCAAGCCTTTGTCACCTTGCCAGACAACTGTTACCTGCTCTAGTCCCACTCAGGCTCACAAGCTGTAGAGGACAGCACAGCCTGCTGGGGAAGCCAGCAATAGAAGTTTTGGATATTGGCTGGATGGAAAATCACCTGTCTGTGTCTGTGTGTTAGACCTTGGCAGGGTACAGTCAATGGAGAAGAAGCTTAATTTGAAATCCTATTTCATTTTGCTTATGGTAAACAAATGAGCCATTCAAAGAGAATGTGATATTAGGAAATTATCCTCTGCTGTATGCCAGCTTCAAATGGATCTCAAACAGCACTGATAAAATCAGGAAATCTTTTTTGCTATTTCAAAACAAGTTACTGAATTTTAGTTTATCCTCTAGGTGATGTGAAATTTCAGTCATATTACAGTGCTTGGAATCTAATATTTGGCTCTTTCACATCGCTCATTACCTCACTGAATCCCACATGCCAATTTTTTAAAAGGTTTACTTTTAAGCCTTCCAAGGACAAATATGTCTTTAGCAACATTTAATGACCCAAAATATCCCAGAGAGAAAACACTTGCTGTGCTGTTGGCTTTAGTAGCTACACTGCTTCCCACAGGATGCTAAACCCCAGCAATTTACAGTGGGTGAGACAGGGATAAGCTTTCAGAAATTCCCTTTTCTTTGTTGTGACTTTGTGACTTGTTTTGTCTCTTTCCTTTTGTTTTTGTTCCTTGAGTGGCTGCAGCCTTTGTTACCCGAGTATTGTGTAGGGATCTGGGATTATTTTGAGATTTGGCCAGGAGGTCTGAGAAGACAGCCTGAGGGACAAATGCTAATTGCCCAGCCTCACTGGAATCCCAGACTCAGGGAGGTAAAGCCAGTGGCCTGTCAGTGGAGTGTTTAAGGAGAGCCCTCAAAGCCCTGGGAAGGAGTAGACAGAGCTCAGGGCTTTGTTCTCTCCTGCCATACAGGGGACTCTCCTGCCAAGGCTGCGTGTTCTGTAAAGACAGGCAATGGACACAGGATACAGAATCTGCTGTGGGAAAGCAGGTGGTGGCTGAAGAAGGAGGAATAGCTACTCAGGGTAGGAACTTCAGCTCTCTGCTCCCCTTCACAGAGGTGGGATCTTTCCAGACTCCAGCTTTCACAAGGCAGGGCCAGGCTGGGGAGTGCAAACCCAATTACCAGATGATCTAAGTCAGTATTTAGACATAATAATGTTTAGAAATGTCATAGAGTGGGTTGGAGGGGGGGAATTTGTTTTTTTCTTTTTCAATTTTTTTACCTCCAATCCTAGGCAAACAACAGCACACCAAACTAAAATGCTTCTTTTCCTGTATTGATCAAAATGTTTTTCAGATGTAGGCAAGAATTGTTTGCCTTTCTTCAGAGAGTGCAGCAGCATCAGCTGAAAATGCTGTTAGCCAAAATGACCCAGTAGGCAGTAAAAGGCAGCAGAGAACACAGCTGGGCGGTTTCTCAGCTGAGGCAGCTGTGCAAGACCTTTGAAATACTTCAGCAAAAGAGCAAATGACATTGAAATAGCATGTTCAACAGCATTCAGTTTAAATATAACCTTCTAAAAGATGTATTGAAACCACCAGCTTGGAATCTGGCTCACCTAATTTTACATTCTGAAGCACTTGTCCCGCACTCAGTGCTGGGAATAGGTTTGCTGCTGAGACCATCTCTGCCACTTCTCCATCCACTTTATTGGCCAGTGTTCAAATTTTATTTCTTTAGTTAAATTTTATGGTTAAACATTATGTATGGGCACACCTCATTTGATCAGTTATAGCCATGGAGTTTAGCCAATTTATGGCAAAATAGCCCACTCTTGTCGAGGAAGGGATGGGATTCACTGAATTAATATAAATTCCTTGAGGCAGTAGCTGCATCTGAGCAGCACTAAGGGGAACCAATCCTGTTATAGTATGATAGTTCAGAATACTGCAAGTGTTGCCCTTTTCAGCATGGTAAAATCCACACATGATGCATTTTAAGGTAAATGGAATCTCTTTCTTTGGTGGATAGATGATGGAAATTATTGATGTGTCTGCCTAAGTGCTGTTCTCTTGGCAGACAGCCTAGTCTTCAGAGGATAACTGAGAGCTCTCATATGCTCTTAGTGTTTCTTGCAAGGGTTCTCAAATCACATACAAACAGACCAACTCTTGCCCTGCAAGATGTATGTAATGGCATTGATCTTGGTGAATGGTGAGAGAGAACTGGGAGAGAACTGGGCCCACATTCTTTAAACCCACTGCATGCTGAAGCAAGATCCTGTTCCAGGAGGTGTATTTCACTGGCACAGAGTGCCTGCAGAGTGCCAGGACTGGCTGCTTCAGAAGGTGCTTTTCTCTCTCAGATATATAATTTCTGTGCCTATTCTTTAAATACAAAATAAGCATTCTTACATCCCTCCCAAGTGATGAATTTCTGCTGCTAAAGTTGCACCCATGTGAGAAATGAGGGCTGTGCAGACGCTGTATTTTCAAAGCACGTAGTACCTTTGCTCTGTGCTCTCCAGCCAAGCAAAAGCTTTAGACTCCTCTCTTTGTATCTTTCTTTGCCAGGTTTTATGAGGATATAAAATGTGTCAATGGCATACCAAGAGCTAGCAACTGCTTCATGTAGATGTGGGCATTGAATATACTCTAGAGGAGCAAGACTATCAAAATAAACCTTTAAAGAACAAAAGCTACAGGGTGGACAAACTTCCAGATATCAGCACACAGGTCATCAAAGAATATTCTCCCTGCCCACATGCTGAGTGCACAGGCAGCAGGGACTGCCAGCACTTGCTGCCTAAATTCCCTTCTTTGGGTCTTGCAAACGTGCAAGGCATTGAGAGTGAGTTCATTCAATCTCAGTCCATAACATGATGAGTTTGCAAGTACACTCTTCTCTGTGTGTGCATTTGTGTTCTGGGATATTTTGGGAGGATGCCTGTGTTTTTCTTTTTTTGCCTTCACATGTGACCAGCGTGTGTAGGTTATGACTGCTGAGTCTTGACTGCATCAGCTCCTAGAGCCACATTTTCACTACATCTGCATACTATATTTGGACTTGTTTTCATTTGTTATAGTATGGATGTTTCTTCTTCCATGGTCTCTTTTAGCCTGCCTATCTCCCTAACCATCCTCCCTCCTGCTGTCAGCTGAGCTGGGGCTTGCACTGCCTGTTGCAGGTCCTGTTTGGTGCAACACATGGTTCTTCTGTGGAAACTTGGTTTGCATCCTTCCATTTTAACATAAATTCTTTCAGCTCAGTTCCTTCAATTCAGTCGGTGGAGTCATATGCTCACAATTTCCTCAGCCAAAAATATCCATTCTCACTGTGGCTAGTGTCACTTGTGACTAGCAGTATGATTGGCACTTTTCTCTGGCAAACCTTACATTTCTGACAAATTCCCCAGGTATTATCCATTTCTTCCATGTTGGTAATCATAGTATTCTTCTATTTCATGTGATCACCCCACAATGCATTTGGGAATCCATGACATTTCTGATGTTGAGAAATGTGATTTATGTAAACTTCAAGAGTATTCCTGACATTACAGAAAACTCCCTTGTACAGCTGGAATTTAGGGATGGGGATATCTTGATGCTTTCTTTTTTCCTTTTGCTGTGGTTGCTGTTGCTGTGGATGCCAATATCCTTCTTGCCCTATTCATCTCCAGATTTTTCCAATTGGTGTAGAAAATGAAGCTCTCTCTATTAGACACACAGGTCCAGGGCCTGTTCATATCACACTGACCATGTGGTGGAGGTGGAGCACGTGCTCTAGAAAGGGCACCTTGGTGTTGAGTCAGGTCTGCCACACAGTAATTGTTTCATGTTTGTCCATTGTTTCCCTGCCATTTCTTTTCCCATCTTATTTTCTGTGGGATTTTTGCTTTTAAATTATACATATACCAAGCCTAATATACCCTTTCAGCTTTAGCAGACACCCTTCTTTTTTTCTTTTTTTTTTTTGCTTTGATCTTTTTTCTGTCTGTCTATCTTTCTTGGTCTCTCTTTTTTTTTTATTCCTTGATTGAGTCACTGGTTCCTAGTACCAAATCTAAGAAAACTGAAGCGGCCAGTGAGTCCTTCCTACAAGGACAGGATTTCATTAAACACTTCAGTCTGGCTGAAGCTCCTAAAAGCAATACTGGTAAGGTTTGTTACCTTTATTTTAGGAGTCTAGAAGCCAGCACAATCCTCTCCAAAATGTATTTTCTCCCTACTTATGCAGCCTTTGAAGGATATGCTTTTGCATTTTTACTTGGAAACCACAGAAAAAAATGAAATGCTCAAGGCATTCTAGATTTAGATGAGTTCAAGTAAGCACTTAAAAATAACTCTTGGATGCTGTGCTTCATCCTACTATCACTGATTCTGTACTAGAAGTACTCTTGAGGGGGGCACAGGTTTTGTTTAAAGACCGAATGCAGATAAGAGAAAAAGCCAGATAAGGGTGTGGTTTTGGATTCTCCCTGGTAGAAATCAATGTTTCTGTAACAGATTTTTGCCTTTCAATGCTGCTTTTTTCCTGTGGCATCTCATCCCCAGCCACTTTTGTACCTGTGCCAGCTCACTGAGGCTTTGATTCAGCTCACAGTGCTGAGAGTAGGTGTTGAGAGCATGGCCTTGGGTGCTGCCTTTTTAGTGCTGAGATTTCTGTACCGTCATTCTCTGGGTCTGTAAGAGAAGTGCCAAAGCCTTCAATGGAGGGAAAGCAAAGCAGCTAAGATGCAACAAGCCATTATATGAAGGCGAAACATTGAAGGACATTCACCTTAAACTTGACTTTAGTTCAGAATGTTCCAGGAAAGTGGTGCTTTTGGGGTTGTTTTGATGATTTTTTGTAATCAACTGAAAAGGTGTCATGTAACTGTCTCAGTCAAACTACACATCTTCTACTGCTGTATTGCCATTATTCTTTTATATATTACTTATGCTGTTGTCTAGCTTTTCCTGCTTATCCCGTTAAAGAGAAAAAAAAGGTATCATTTATGAAGAATTTTTACTGGCCTGTTAATATTCTTGCTTCTATTCTGCTCAGCCTTTCTCCTTCTTTAGAGACAGCAAATCCTCCACCTCAACTCCCAATAAACTAGTTCATTAACTAGTATTTCGTTGGTTTAGACTGTATCCTATCACCTTTCATGGCAGCTAATCTCAATTTGGAGGTTCAATTCCATGTGAGATGCTTTGAGAGTTGTTTTAAAGTCGTCTGGGGAATTCACTGCATCATTTTCTCGACAGGCTCCAGTGCCATCTCTGAGCTCAGCAAGACTGCATTGTCATGAGCAGCAGTGCCTCATTTTCTTTGGGGGCAGGGAACTTGGAAAATCCTTATCTGCAAATTATAGTTAATGTTCTAGTATGAAAGTTAAGTGAAATGATAGTTAATATCTCGTGTACACATTAAATTTTAAGGGATATATTCACCATTCATTTAATGTGTGATTACTCCTCTTTGACATTAATTGGAATTCTGTGTAAAGACTGAAGAGAGACCATCAGTGGAAATGTAACTTGAAACAAGTCTCTGATATAATACAGCTTTTAAAGAAAGAGTCATTCAAGTAACACTGCTGCAGTATACAGCAGTTCTGTGTCAGTAACAACTGAAGGATCCTCTGGACAGTTAATAATTCTGTATGGTATCATCTATTGCAGCTACACCAAGGTATTAAATAAATATTATGAGGTAACAGTTTTCTGCACCAAAAATTTGAAATTGGCTACATAAAGGGACTGAGCTCTGTTCCAGACTCACAGCCCACCACAGTGAACTGAGAAGGAATAGCTTCAGTGGAGTTTACAGCACCTATAAAAAGTGACTGCAAAATTGATAAGAAAGATGTTCCTTTCCTGACTTGTACATCTTAGTCAGCTGAGCTGGAGACAAATTACAAGAACAGCAAGGTCTGACTGCTTCCTTATGCAGCTGGGAGGAAAAAGATCCCTCTTTCTGTTGACAGGCAGCTCGGAGCTCTGTCGCTGCAGTTCAGCTGGAAAAGGCAGGAGGAGGATGCGGGAGCAGCGCTCTGGCCCCGCCGCGCCCGGACGCTCCCTGAGCGCCGCTGCTGCTCGGCAGCCGGGGCCCCAGTGGGTCCTGCCTCTGGGGATGCACAGCCTGAAGCCTCCCTCACGGTAAGGCCTTCCCAGATCTATCTTTAGGGGGAAAAAAAAGACATTTATAATGCATTCTCCTCTCTCCAGGTCCTTCCTTTACAATAGTGCTTATAGTGGTTATTGTCTTTAAGTTTTCCTAAATAGGATCGCTGCCCTGATTTCATTCACCCTGCAGCCACAGCACCAGACAGAAGAGCATGGAGTTAAGAAGGGCACAGGGGATGCATAAGTTGACATTACTGCTGACAGAAATACTCATTTGTTTCAGCTTTGATAAACTTTGCTCCTTGAAAGCACTCCTTCCAAACTCACTGTAGGACCTCGAGTGCCGGTGGTCCTTTGTTACACAGTGTGTTAACCAGTGCAAAGACAGCCATAGACACCCTCAAAGTGAGAAATACAGCACCTGGCACTTCTGATATGCTCTTTTGTTCTACTTGAGTTTAATTCTCTTAGTGGTAAGTCTTCACTTTCCTTCTACCTGATAAAATGCACCCATAGAAGTTAACTCCAGTTTCTTAAGCACACACATACACAGACCAGGATTTATTTGGACTAAACATTTTCCTTTTTAAATGGAGTTAATTGCTAATTAGCTTGATCTAGTTAATGGCAGTGAATGCAAATTTACATCCTCCCTAAAAATTTATTGCAGGAAACAAACAGTTCTTTCTAGTCTCTGCTTGTTCTAGGACCAGCCAGGATGAGGCACAGGCATTTGTGTCTCAAAAGAAACGCTTGCAAAGGGGGTAGATTTGCTTTTGTCACCGTGTGTTTCATGTTAAATGACAACCAATTAAAGAAATGCAAAAGACAAGCAAAGCATCTGGCCTAGGCAGTTTTCACTGGAAGATAAGCAGCACGTTTGAAACAGAATGTTTGCACATGCTGGAAAGCCTCAGTCAAGTATCAGCGTGAGGAGGTGGTGGGATGGGAGGGAGGGACTGTGGTATGCTGTACTCTGAAGTGTATACTGCAGTCAGATTGGGACTTATTTTAACTATGACAACATTTTTTTTCTTGTACAGAAGTAAGAAATTGTGTATTTTCAGAGTTCATTTTAAAAAAGAAGAAAGCAAACCTAGTTCTGCTATTAGAATATAGCATGGTTTGATGTTTCTACAATACATTTTAATCAGATTGCTGTAGCATTTAATACCTCAGTTCATAGTAAAGCTGTGATGCAGAGCTAAGTTTTCCAATCTAGAATAAGTAAATTTTGTATTTTTAGTTGTTGTGGAATAGTACTGAGGGGCAGAAGCAGAGGGAGCTAAATGTTTCTGATGTTTTGCAGGCAAGCATAACTGATAAACCCATAAATTAAGAGATTTATTCTTATTTTTAAAAGCTAAAGCTTTTTGACAGACCAAGTTAATTCCCTTAACTATATAAAAATGTGGGGAGGAGAAGGGAAGGGGTTCTTTGCAGCAGGACTATGAAGATCAGCCACAGTATTGCTGAGGTGAAGATCAGAGAAAATAAATCTGGGGCAAGTCAAGAGACTCCCTGGTAAAAAAGGGAAACAATCTGTATTGCTCTGTAGATTCTGAAGATAAGTACAGAGGGAAAAGTGGGGGGATATTTTCTGGGGTTTTGCCTGAGTTGAGAGGAGAGCAGCTATGACTCTCTACATTTTTTTCCCCACTTTATATTCTCACATCTCTTTCCTCCTCCCAGAACAGCATCTTATTTCCACTCATTTGTTTCCCCCTTAATTGTGCTTCGAAACTGCTGTGAGTAGCCTCATATGATAAATTATATCACTGAATTGATCCAATTTACCACATTGATTCCACAAGAATACTTAAGTTTCTGAGAAAAAGCATGGAAACCTTTGTGAAGGTCAACCTGTGCATGTTATGTGTTAAATTAGAAACCCTCAGCACACAAACCTTAGAGTTCTGGAAAATGGTGTGTTTAAGCCCTGGAATGTCCCCTGGAGAGGGAGAGAGAGCATCACTGCCTGGGCATGTGCCAGAGCCCTCCAAAACCCAGCCCAGGCACTGCAGGCTCAACGTGAGAGCATGATAGTGAAAGCCAGGTAAGATGTAAACCCACACCTATCCCAAAAGCTGGAGTTTGGGCAAGTCTGACGCTGGATACAACTGACTCTGTGGAAAAAAATTCCTGGAGTCACTGACTTTTCATCACAAAAGCCTCAAATGGTACCAATGCATTGCTGAAGTTTAATATGTTGACATTATTCATGAAAGGAAATTTATATCCTCTTACACCAGTGTGGTAATTTATACAGTGCTTAAATGACTGTAAACTAGGGAATAGTCCTTTAAGTGAAGGGGGAACCTTTGCACCTGTTGTACTAGAACTAAATTCTTTCTGAGAATGCTGTTTATTAAAATGTATGTTTATTTTTAAAAAGCTTATAGTGAAAAAAAACCCTCTTTTTGACAACCTTATTTTTCAACATTCACTGAGTAACTCCTAATATATATCTCTTCTTATCTTGTGCTTTGTCTTGGAATACATTGCTGTTTTGTCAGCACCTTAATATGCATGGAAAACCCTCAGTATGTGAAGCTGCAAGAAAGCAAATTGTGTATTTTCAAATACTTGCTGAAACTCAGGTCCTTGCTTTGGGCTTCCTGAGGCATTATTCTCTTCTGATTATCATTCCTGCTGGTTTTACATGCTGCCTCTGCATTTTAAACCTAGTGAAAATGATGCAACATTGTGCATTTTTCCTTTCTTAGCCTGTAAAAAGAACTGGATAGGTACAGAAGTACTTGCTGTGATTTTTCCTCTGTGTTTCTGGCAGTTTGGGAGTGCAAAGCAGCTTGGCTTTGGCAGGCTTTTCAGGTGAAATGTAGCTACATCTGAATTTGGATTCCCAGCTCAGTAGATCATATTCTCATAAGGTGATTCAGTAAGGGTACTCTGGGGTATGCATGCTCTGAGTGTGCATATTTGTCTTCCTTCACTGCTATTTGTATAGCTTCTTTCAAATTTTTGCCAGGATGACAGTGTTTGCATATGGCCTACTTTGGTTATTATTAGATTCTTCCTGTGCCCCATAATTGACTCGTTTCTGAGTTGCCATGTAAGATGCCTGAGGTCTTTTACATGTGTTATTTAAATATTTGATCTCTTCCATTCTTTTGTCTGCATGCCCTGTCCTGCTCTTGAGCAATAACCCCAAATGTTTTCAAGCCCTGTACCATTCTGTAAATCTCCCAAAACACCAGCAGTACCTAGTGAGGAGCTAACTGGGAAATTTCAGCTGGGCATAATGGTGCTAAAGTCAAGAGACAGCATCTTGCAAAGGGCTAAGGCCCCCCTGCCACAGGGTGATGATGGGAGAAGATCACAGTCCTGAGCTATTTTGTCAGCTGGTGGTTTTGCAAATGATGAGGCATCAGTGTTCTGACCAGTGTTGTCAGCTGAGTATTTTCTTCTAATGTAGCTATGATTTATTATTAGCCAAAATCTGCTGTATCCTCACCAAGTTTAAAGATCTCTTTTGAACATTATTTTGTATTATTCAATAAATTCCTTTCTCAATCAACATCCAGACCTCTGGACTAAAGTAAAATGTGGGGAAATTGTTTAACTATTATAGAAGCACTTGAAGAATTGGGATGGGAATCCAACATCATCACTGTTTGGATGCAGAGATATTTTTGGAATTTGGGGGAAAGGTGGGTGGTGGAGAAGAGAGGAAGAATCCAGGTTATTGATTTCCTAATTATGAGCAGGTCATGTCAGACACTAAAATCAATAAGCTGTTCACTCACATTTCTGCATGACTGGAGCACACTGTGAGTTCTCATGGTGTGTATTTTTATTTAAACAGCTGTGTAGATGACCTTACATAAGGGTCACAGCCAGTGAGCTAAAGCATGTTGCAAGGGAAATTTCAATGGGATATCTGCTAGCTAGTGAAATTACACTCTCACATGACTAAGCAATTTAAGGTAAGTATTGTAGCCAAGAATCAAAATTCTTCACACTGTAAAAATATTCCTCTGAGTTCATTCAAGCATCTAACTATTGACTGGATCATTGCCAGAAGCTAAGTGAACAAACCTGTGCTTGTACAGGCTGGAAGCAATGAAAGAGCTATTGCTAGAGTGTGTAGTTTTGTAGTCTAATTCAGCTCTTTAAACACAGATTGTTGGACTCTGCCTCTTTTAATACTTTAACCAAAGTCACAGAACAGCTTCCAACAACAGGGAGGCAAAAGCATAAAACCCAACATGTATTCTGGAATGCCTTTTATGGAGGAAAAAACCCCAAACAACAAACCAAAAAAACTCACCCCTTTAGCAGGCTCTTGCTCATTCATTAGGTTATGAAAAGACTAAAATATGTCTATGAATGTTGCACCCTTCCTTCCTCTGCTGGACACCAAACAGACATTGTATTCACAGGGAATTGAAGCTTTACAAATTCTAGTGTATCAGTCAGGGCCAGATATTTTTGTGCTTGACAAGCCAATATTTCATTGTGGTGTGGATTTTTTTTCTCTCTTACTTTTTTTTTTTTTTCTTTTTAATTGCTCATTAAAATTTTTGCAAACAAGAACAGGAAGGACACTAACAGTCTTAGGAATTATCTTAGTAATCTGAAAAACTGAACACAGCACTAAAAATATCTTATCCACTTTTTTCAAATTTGCTAGCAGTATCCTGCTTGGGAATGGTTTAGGTGGTGACATATCACTTTAATCTCAGCCAGTAGAATTAAAACCTGCTTCAGTTCAGATAATGGCATTAAAATGTTGCTATTCCTAGGCTAATAAATCCTGTGTCCTCGGGCTCTTGTGATGAGGGGCAACACTTAAGCCTATTCTTTTCATTAGACCTTCATTATATATTAAAATTTTCAAAGCGCTGAGGTCGGTATTTATCCCAAAACTTTGCTCAGCAAATTTAACTGCTCTGCAATAATTCTACAAGTTTTGGTTTAACGAGTTTTTTGCAGGAGAATTTGTTTTGGATCCTTAAGAAAATGTGGAATAATGCAGGTATAGGTGTGTCATGTAACAGACCAGGCCTGCTCTCTCCAAGCCAACCAGCACGACAGCCACGGTTGTAGGGAGAATTCAGCTGGCCCCACAATAACTGAAGGTGGCAGCCAGTGTGGAGCTGAAGAACATCTGCCTCATTCAAGGAAGAGAACTTTTCAGGAAATTAATAATGCTGTGTACTGTATTTTAGGAATTAACCCTCTGTGACAGAGAAAACCTGGCTATAGGATGGCAGTTGCAAAGCACATAGGTGCAAAGCTAAATGGAAGCAGGCTTTCCAGAAACAAGCAGTTTACTGGTGGTGTTTGTTCTTTGCAGCTTGGCTTGCATCATCTAACATTTGAGTTGTTTTGTTCACTGGCTGTATTGCTTGTGAATTTAGGAAAACAGAATTTAGCTCTTTTAGGCACTGAGTATTATAGCTTAAATAAAGGATTTTCTCCTATGCTTGAAGTGAAATAATATGTGCTGAAATATTCTGTTGAGCTGAATCCAGAATGTTCAGCATCTCCTGGGATTCATCCCCTGACAAATAACTCCTTTGCTGCATGTATCTGGAGACTAGTTTTAGCTAGTTACTGTACAAGAACTTTATTACTGCCCAAGTTTTTGAACTTACCAAAATCACCATACTAAGAAGTAAAGTCTGGTCACCCAGCACACAATGAGAGTCATGTTTCCCTTCCCTTGCTGTTTGCTTGTGTACAGATTATGGCAAATTGTTTTGCATGGCTTTGTGATAGAAAGTTTGACAATTGTTCAGCCTGGAGAGGAAAAGGCTCCAGGGAGAGAGACCTTAGAGCACCTTCCAGCACCTGAAGAAACCTACAAGGGAGCTGGAGAGGGGCTTTTACAATGGGTTGTAGTGACAGGACAAGGGATAATGATTCCATACTGCAAGAAGGTAGGCTTAGATGAGATATTACAAAGAGATTCTTATCTATGAGGGTGGTAAGACACTGGAACAGTTTCCCAGGGAGTCTGTGGATGCCCCATCCCTGAAAGTGTTCAAGGCTGGGTCAGATGGGGCATCTTTGAGCAAGCTGGTCTAGTGGAATGTTCCCTGCCCATGGCAGGAGAGTTGGGACTAGATGATCTTTAAGGTCCCTTTCAACCCAAGCTATTCCATGATTCTATGAAAATATTGTTATTATGTAGTGATTATGGTGCAGACCAGATTGATTCTGAAGAATATCAATTAATGTAATGGCCTGTGGTGATCAAAGAATGGCTCCCCTTTCCTTACCAGTGTTTGTAGCAATCTGATTCCTGTTTTAGTAGCTTTTCCTTTGGAAGTTCCAGGAAGCTATCCTCTGATGTTGCTGCCTTGGAAGGGTTCAGGTGTCTGAAGCTGAAGTAGATGTCTGCTGTGCTGGAAGTCTGAGCAGAGACTTGCTGAGCAAAGAAGATCAAACTGTGGGCCAGGGTCTCAATCTTGCTGAAGGTCTAATTGTACCCACAGCTGGCACTGAAGTGATCACAAGCTCTAAAGAAGCCATTGAGAACACACTGTCAGGATTTAGGCCACCTCTCTTTACAGCCTTCCCTTCTTCCTTTCTCTCTTTTCCCAGGTTTCCTTTTATCTGGCAATTGGATCATGCTAAAAGTCAGGGAAGATGGGCCTAGAGCCAGGAGAGGTCTGCTTTAGGCACTACCAAATTCTAGCAGGCAAAATGAGCATTAGGAACCAGCGCTGTGAGGGTGAATTCCAGGCTGATCTGTGACCATGCCCAAAAAGAGCAGTAGAAAGGCCTCATGAGGTTCAGCTGGCCTCAAACTGTTGCCTAAGTCAAAGTTCTAATCCAACAAAGCCCAGCACTGGAGATTATCTAGTGCTCTTTATTTACAGTTCATTTCATTAGGTGATATATTTTTTTGTCAGACAATGATCAAGGAAGAATTAATTATTTTCTTCTTGCAAAATTATCTATCTCCCACTTCTCCATCTAGGTATATGCATCTATGGTGATGCCTATCTGTCACATTTCTGATTTCTAGGGTGTCTATTTCAAAAATGCTGATCACATTCTTAAGCCAGAATTCCATTAATCCAAAACTCCTTAGATTTCAAGGGGTGTATGGGGGTTAGTAGGAACTTTGCTTTGCTGGTATTTTTTAAAAGCAAGCTTCTTCTAAAAGGTTATCTGTTTTCCTACTTATTGTCTATTGATTATACTACTATATTTCAAGTAATTCTTCACCTGATTATCTCTAAGCACTGCAATTATGGCCAATTATCATAATACATATGTTGTGTAATTTCATTATATCCACTGGTGACTCAAAATCCAAGCAGATGCAACTGAAAGCAGAGTCTAAACCGTTGTGTTTTGTTCTACTCCTTTAGAAGTCTGATATAAGGCAGTCTCCCTGATCTCATGTGAAAGAAAGTTCACTTCTATGAAATAGCTTTTCTCATAGGAGATGAAAGATGCAGTGGGTAATAAAGCAGCTAGGGAACCAAAGCAGGCTTCATAGTAAAAAAAACCTTAAAGTTTTTATTGCTTGACTATCAAGAATGATATTGGATTATCTGACCTTGAAATCTCATCCCTAACCATAAGCTTTCCAGGTAGCACCTGAGTAAAGCTTGACTTGGGCTCTTTCAGATGGGAATTCAGAGCACCCACCTCTGCTGACAGGAAAAGGGTTTCAGGGGGAACTAGATTTCTTGGGAAAATCAGGTAACTAAATTCAGATGGGAAGAACACTCCTCTTCTCCTAAGGGTTAAGCAGACAGACAAATCTCTGTTGATGGAGCTTTCCAGGATTGAGGAATACAGTTACTTCAGACAAGGTATGCAGTCCTGTGGCTTTCATGTGCTTTTCCCCCTGTGATTTCCCCCAAGAAGGTGCTCTGGTTTTGTTGTCTAGTTTGCAAGCATGGCATTATCTTGTTAGGGATCTGGGCAAGGCCCATGAGTAAGCTGTCTCTGTCAAGGTATGTCTGTCAGAAGCAAAACATGGATTTCATAGCTCCTTCTCTCCTAATTCAAGAGAAAATGTTCATCCCAGGGTCTGGTAGGATTAATGATATAATGTTACATGTTTTATAGAAACAATTCAAACACCCAAAAAGCAGATGCCAAATGCTATTTTAGATGAGTGGGCTGCCCTGTCCAGCCTTTGCCTGCTGCCTCAGGGCAACTTGGGTGTCTTCAATGTACTGTAGTCCATTGCCAGCCCTGCAAATGTCTCAGATGTCCCTAGACAAACACAGCTGAGCAACTGAATCTCACCTTCTCTATCTAGAATACAAATATTTCATTTTAACAATACAAACTGGTGTGAGATATTGTCACAGAGATGTTCCAACCTTAACAAAAGTAGTTTCCAAGCTGTTGTCATATCTGATGGAAACCCCTAAGCCAATCTCTTAAATTGTTTTTCTTTGCTTTTGGGGTATTTTTGCAATCCAGAACTGAAATAGGGATTCTTTAGCAAATGTGGTCATTGCTTCAGGAAGCAAAATTAAATTGCCATGAAGCAATTAAATGCCTAAAGCAAAACAGCAGTTATTTGGAAACCAGATTAATTTTGGTACCATTATGAGATATTGTGCATCATAGAATTTTGATACTTTTGCATTAAATTTCAACTGGAGCTTATGGGATGTGACAATTAACACCAAATCCACTTTTGACCTGTAATGGAGTATCTCAGCTGGAAGGTTTGACAGTCTATAAAGCTGCCATACCCAGAACTTCAATAATAACTTAGAGTGTTCACACAAAACATCTTGAACTGAAAAGCAGTGCTCTTCAAGTTTAGTTAGAACAATGAACTTCAGTCATTAATTTTCACATTGGATTTTATGCTCCTTGCACAGCAAGTGCAATAAAATCTCTGTCCTCTGTCCAATCCCTGCAGAGGATACCACTCCTGTAATGCACTACCAAGTTTTAATTTAGTGCAGTACAACAGATGTAGAGCAGAAAAGTGAGGTTTTGTGAAAAAAGGGGGGTTGGTTGTTTTATTGTGTAAACTATTTAAAAATAAAGAGTCCATAACCTGAAATCTTTCGAGGAAAAGGCTTATCCTCTGTAGAAATGATTGATTAATCAAAAGCAATTCTCCTTTGGAAAAACATTCCAGTGAAAAATTTGCAATTACTTCCATTTTGTGATGCTTTTTTAGTATATTTTCTTTGCCATATTACTCTGCTAACTTCAACAACACTCAATTCTGTTGCAATCAGGGACAATAAATCACATTTGGAAAGGAATGTGCAAAGCAAATGTTCCTCCCAAGTTAAAGAGTCAAACATCTAGAGGGCAGCTGCAGTAGTTACAAGTTTCTCGTTGCTTACTATGCCTTCAGTATAAACTACAGGCTTCTTCAAAAGAAGACAGGCAAAACTCTTTCACCCTTGCAAGCTCATCTTTTGGAAATGTGCTCTACAGAGAATTGTTTATAAAAATTAATAAAGATGTTATAATTTTTGTCATAGCACTTAATCATTGAAAATAAAATATTGCCATTTCACTCCATGAAACCAGAACTAGGATGCCAGGCTGGCTGCTTTTTATTAAATGAAGTCTGGAGTTTCTTGCAGATTGTTCAGAACCAACTTTAAACGAAATCTCTGATCTGCTACATGTTACTGGCAAGAAAGTGAGGTGCTAATGAAAATATTTAACTTCATGTTTTTAAACACAAAAGCGAGTATGTAAACATATGCAAAACAGTAATTTTCTTTTTCTGTTCAGACATTGAAATTCAAAATCATATTTCATATCACTTACCACAGTGTTTCTCCACTAACAGTTAAAAGCTCCCATAAATACAAATAAATGTACCAAAATTTTACAGTCTGTTCTGAAATTTTCTGCCTTTTCCATAATTTTTTAAATGCATACATATATAGACATGTCAAAAAATCTTATAATGGTTACAAATACTCTTGGCCTAATCCAAAGTTTATTTTTTTTGCCTGTAAGTGGCTCCTGCTGATGTCAGGGGCCCTGAACCTGCTCTGTTCCCCTAACCTGACAAAGCACTTAAACGAGTGCTTAACTTCAAGCCCAGCAATAGATGGCTGAAGGCTAAATAGAAGGCTAACCTTGTGTGTAAATAATATCTAGGTTATCTACCAGCTCTTCACAGGAAAGCAATGAGCTTCAGATTGTGCTTAGGCTTCCACAGCTTCAGGGGCAAAAGCCACGTGGATCAATAAGACCCAGTGCACAGCAGAAAAGGGGTGAAATGCTCAGATCAAGAAAATTTCAGAACACAAAATTTATTGCAAATTTGACCTTGTAAAATGCTACCAAAAGAACAGATACTGCTGAAAATATTGCAGCTATCAGGTGTGATTATAGCCAATAAATTCAGGAAATAGTTGATAGTTTTATTTTGTTTAGGTGCAGGGGAGGTTTATTCAATAACTTAGAGGGTTTTTTCTCAGCTACATTATTGACTAGGCTGATGTGACCAAACTCAGCCATCAGAGAATTGTTTAAAATATGTCATGACTAAGTACTATATAGATTCTGGATTTTAGTGAGCAGCACAGAGACAAACAGGTTTAGCAAACCCAACATAACCAGGAGGAAACCAGGGAAGAGCATGTGTGAGGTGTTGACTCCAGTAAATACAGCAGTAAAAAGGACCATGTGGATGCTGGGCAGCAAGTCATTGATGAAAGCTGGTCTGAGAGCTATTGTTATCCCATAGAAATAGGTGGGAAAAGTGCAGTACAGGCAGCCAAGATCTCTGCCCAGAAGGCACTCAAATGAGAGGTGACAATGTTAATGGAAATGGACAGGTCTGATTCTTCTTTAGGTCATCTGTGTCCTCAGCAATTCCAGTCACTTCCACTTTCCTTCACTAGGATTTAACATCATTTTCCAGCAGCCTGAGTTAGCTTTCAGTCCAGCATTAGGAGCCTTGCAGAGCTTTAGCTGGATCTGCACAACCCCATTCTATTCACTGCAACTCAGCAAAAAGTTTTCATTTTAATTGTTGAGTTCATACAAATTTGTTTGTTTGTTTGTTTGTTTTTCTAAATAAGTTAAATATATTTTCATAATTTCAAGAGTAAATATCTGTTAAATTTTAGCTCTTTGGCATATCTGTCTTGTAAGTTCAAACTCAATCATAAAAAGATGGTGAATTCCCAATACAGTAAGAGTTTGCCCAGAAAAATCAATGTTGAAGAATGACAGCAAAGAGAGTCCTATAAGTAGTATGACTTTGCCATGTACTCAAGTATATTTGGATCCCAGACAGTACATTAAGAAGTGACAGATTCATGTAGTTTAGCTGGTGATTTATAAAGTTTGCTAGCTGATTTAATAGGGTGCTAGAAAGCGTTGTTGTTCAACCAAGTAAAGAGAATCATAAAATGGTAATGAATGTTATGACAGTTCATGAATATTTCATTTGGGGTCTCTTTCAGATGCCTGTTAGTTTATCTCAAGATCTGGGAGTATATTGCAAATAAATCTGATAGAGAGTAGAACTACACAGTGTGCCAAGAGACAGACAGGAGAGGTTTGGGGAGAGCAACTAAGCTAAGTCCTCTACAAAGTGGTCAGGAAATTTAAAGTATCCAAGGTATCAAGCAGGGCTCTCACATTTCTTTATTTGCTGTTTGTGCAGTTAGAACCATCAGGTGGTGTCTTTCCAGCTCACCACCTTTGCTGTGACTTCTGAGAGGACTGGTTCACTGTAACCTCAGAGGAAAGCTTTCGTTGGAACGGCCAAAGGGATTCCCAGCTCATTAAGTGTTTCTTAAGAGCAACTTTCAATGTGGATAGACATCTTTAGTAAGGTAAATCTGGAAAAGAGACCTCCAACTTTTCACCTTTAACATCCCAAAGTGAGGAATGTACTCTTTATGCTACTTTAAGTCTTGAACATATATACAGGGTATATTTACCCTGTAGTCAGTTATGAATTCCACCATTAATTTTGTAATAGGTCTTGAATATTTAAAACTAAATCATTTGTGTGATCCAATGCCAAATATTAATGAAAGAAAAAAAGAAAAGGTTTTTGCCAGATAAGCTGTATTTCAATATCTTTTGATCCACATAAGCAAGATGGACCTGCCTCTTCACAGCAGTCCTGTCCTCATAAGGTGGAAATTCTCCTCTTTCCATTTCCTTGGCTGTTTCTTAGTGATAAACCCCTTTAAAACAATGGATTTATAACTTTATGCATTCTGAAGGCTTGAACCAAATGAAGAGCAACATCTGAGGACAGGTCAACAACAGCACCATGCCAGAAGTTCTGTTTAATTACACACTCAGAAGGGGTGAAAACAAACATGAAGGTCTTGAAGGGGCTTACACAGGTGGTTTATAGGTTTTCTGCCAGTGTTTGCATATAAAACTAGATTGAATCCCATCCAACAGACTGAGAGCTGTGTGATGAAGGGTTTTCTTTTAGCTAATAAATCCTTTCAGCGTTAGCCCACGGAATCCAATATTCTGCTTCAGTTTTGTGTCTGTGGGAAAGACAGGTTTGTGCTGAGGAGGAAAAGGCTCTATTTACACTGACTGCAAAGGAAGATGTTAGCACAGATTCTCTGCCACTGACTCTGCACTGGCTCAGCTTTGTACCAGTTGGCATCATCTGAAAGACAGGCCAGGAAGGGCATTGCATGAAAGCTGTGGGCCCTTGCAGTTTGCTTAAATTAACATTCGCAGGGGGACTCAATTTAGTATTAAAATCTCTGTAGGATAAATCATTATTTAATTTCAGTAGAAAACCTAGAAGTTCATAAATAAGTTTGGTTTTACCAAATGATTTTGGTGCTGCAATACAAACGAAAATGTGTGGCCTCCCTAGTTTATCACATTTCATTACAACCAGCTATGGTGCAGTCTCATTTACGTAAGGCCAAATAAATATTTTTTCTATTATTATTGCATTTGGGACAGTAAAGTACACTGAGAAAAAACAATGTTCACAATTTTTCAGTGACTTCTTCAGAGATAGCTTGATCTATATTTCCAAGATGGATAAAGAAGTCGGAAATAATTTATGAAAAATTGCTTGTTCAGTTCTGGTTTGTGTCAAGGGCTTTTCTGCAAACTGGAAGGAGAGATGTGCTGTCCTAGCAGATTTGACTTATGCTTACAGTAATTTGTTTGGCCACTGTTTATTACTTAATAATCAATCTTTATTATTACATTAATTCTAATTGGGATATGTGAAACATGCAGTGCATTGACCACATGACATCAGTTTGCTTGCTGAATAATTTAAGCTATTTCCTTCTAATGCCTTAGGCTGTAATATCATTACTTTTTGGCTGTCCTAATATTCAAGTTATATTGATGTTATTTCACTTGTTATTACCTTCTTGACATGAAATTGTTTTTCAAATATGGAAATCTTGCTCAAATACTTCTACATGACAGAATCCTGCATTAGTCTATAATGTATCATAATAATAAAACAGCGCAGCATAAAGCACTTGATTTGTTTTCTAACCTGTGCCAGCCTTCACAGTACAGGGACAAGAGATGCCAGAAGGAGAATTTTGGTCTGCATATTTTTTATATATTCTTATCCATTTTTACAGAAGGTAGGGAATAATCTTGCTGATAAAACAGAGGCAACAAATGCACAAGCAGTAAATGGACAGGGTGATTTATCCCACTCCACACTGCTTTATAAGCAGTATGTATCATGCCTGTAAGTCGTCTTCTGCTTAAAGAATTGTAAGAAATATATCTTACTATTACTTTTATTGATAAAACAGACAAACCACCTTAATTCATTCTTCATCCAGAGCCTTTTATCACAGCATGCTTGTGATTAGGATTCTGATCACCGTGTGCCACTCTGAGATTGAGAGGCTCTATCTACTCATCTATTATTCTTCACGAAGCAAAGCTCCAGTGTACCATCTGTTTTCTTACTGAATCTTGCATGTAGCTGCAAAGAGCTGGCCACCAGAGATTAAGGCTGGCAAGCAAGCTCTTGGTTTGCATGGGGATAGCTGAGCATTCACTGCTATTGGCCTCTTTAAGTTTTAGATGAAATAAACTACTGTTCTCTGCTGTATTTCAATTTCTATTTTATCTGGTATTTATTTATATATGACTTTTATCTAATTTTTATCTGATCATAAATGATTTTGTATTTTTCTTGCTTTTTTTTCCAACAAAAATCACTTTGGGAAAACCCCAAAGGGCCATAAATAACCACGTTATAGAGCTTTAGTTGAGGACTTCTTATATATGTCTTATATGTCTTATATGTCTTGCATCTTATAAAATCTGGATTAACAAAGGCTGTTTTGTGCTGGTGGCACTGCCCCTTTTGACACAAGGAACAGAAATGGTTCCTGGTATGAACATGCTCAGATTAAACAGGGATTCAGCAACCCACTGGCTATACCTGAACATCACCATCATCCCACGATTCCTCTTCTTCACCCAGCTGTGTGGACACCTTTGCTTTGTTTTAAGAGTGTAGGATTGGCAGGAAGCAGCAGAATCACCCAGGCACTGCGAGCTTACATTGTGCTGTACACAGCTGAGGGCCAAGGGGCTGAATGTTGGGATGTGTCCATTTGCTGTGCCTCCCAACAGCCCTGCCCTGGTCTCCTCCTGCACAGAGCTCAGCTCCACCAGATCACTGCCACCGAGCTTTCCCCATCTTCCTTGAGGCATTTTTCCTTTAAACTACACGATTCTATTGGAGCTTCACAACCTGCAGTATTTTATAATAGTCTGTGCTATTCCCCAAAGAGCAATAAAAAGTAGCTTTTGAGGCTCCTCTTTTTGATCCATTATTTAGAGCCTAATTTGTGCTGTCTGCAATCCCCACATCAGTGCCAGTGGTCCTGCAGTTCTGCAAATTCCCTTCAGGACTAGACTAAAATCATAAATCTTTTTTTAGGAGGTATTTAGATATCATCATAAGCACAATTTTTTTTCAATCTGCTCCTCTTACCACAGATTTGATTTTCATAGCAGAGAAGGACTGTCTGAGGAAACAACTCTATTTCTTACTGACTCAGCTTCCAGATTAAATTTTTACTTGGCAACAAAACTTCCTTTCCCAAGATGATGGTTAGACTGTATTGGTCCTGGGCTCAACTCAGGCAAACATTTGTGTTTGTACAAAACCTGGCTGTTTTCCTCATATGCTCAGCAGGACACTGGGAACTGAGCCATACAGAGTCAGCAAGACCTGGAGTCATGAGCTCTAGGCAGGTTCTACACCAAGAAATGCGGGTTATTAGACTATGTCAGTAGTAGCAAGTGAGTTTATTTTTGCTTCATTCCTGTAAATGACAGCTTTATTATATGTGCACGCTTGAGCAGTCAATCTTTTTTTTTTCTTCTTTTTTTTCTTTTTCTTTTGGTCTCCTTCTCCAGCAGGAGTGAAACCATTCTCCTCTTTCGACATGCCAAGGCCTTTTTTCACTCCGATTTAATTCGCTTGTGCTACCCAATGTTTTGCCTGACGCAGCAGGCCGGCGATGCCACATGGCAGTCTGATCCTGCCTTATGATTCATTCAGAGGCTGTAGCTGCACACACCAATGGGCAAAACTCGTCACTGACAGAGTCTTTAGCCCCAGCACCTCGCAGTCTAAGTGCTAATGATGCTGCGTGGTGCAAATCCGCAGAGACATGGGCACGCTGCTGGCACCACTTGAGCAGAGGTTTTGCAGGCTTCATCTTTGCATCAGCATCACCAAGGAGTTTTGTGTGGGCTTTAAGGCAGCCTAGAAGGCAAATTTGTTGAGGGAGAGGATGAGGATGCATGTGAGAGTGTAAGTTACACAAGAGGCTGCCTAACTCCCCTTCCTGCTGGGTGATGGGCTCTTGAGGGGGGCTCAAAAGGCACACAGAGGTTTGATTCCTGCTTCAAAGACTACAGGCATGTCTTAGATTAAGTAGTCCTTGGAAAGTTCATCCAGAATGCTGCTCCAGGGAACACCCCAGAGATATAAGCTGTAATGCTCTATTATCTTGTTTCACCACAGAGTTCCTCTCTGAAATAATTTTTCCCCCTCCCTCAGCCTTTTCT
The DNA here is from genome assembly GCA_013398075.1 of Notiomystis cincta. Taxonomy (NCBI): domain Eukaryota; kingdom Metazoa; phylum Chordata; class Aves; order Passeriformes; family Notiomystidae; genus Notiomystis; species Notiomystis cincta. The sequence goes on from VZRX01023799.1 coordinate 63,478, forward strand.
TTTCTTTCCTTCATTTTTCTTTTCTGTTATTTTTGATGTTGAGTAGCTTCAGAAACAGGAAGTACAAGGTTTCTCAAAACACCCAGAAGAAGGTTTCTCTAAGTCTTCAAGCAGGAGCTAAGAATCTCATTGTGTGCATTATATAAGTAGCTGGACAGAACAAAACCCTTTAAATAGAGCAACGTCTGAAAATTAAAAATGGCATGTCAGGAATTAGTCAACAAAAAAGTGAGATTTGTTCATCCATCGTTCTGGGGACTGTATAAATTGGTATCAGTGCTGAAAGTGCAGCAGTCTGCTGTTATCTTTGACTCTTGCCCATGACGCTGTGAACTGGTTATCAAAAAATCAGCTTCAGTTTAAGACTAGAAGTTATTCACGGTATCTGGAGGGACAGACAAGGCAGTGAGAGAGCCTTTCTTCTTTGACCTCTGGTCTCCAAAGCAGCAACAGTCCCAGAGACATGAGCTCCTGCTTCTGCCAGTGCTGTTGCTCCTCTTTGTGGGCGTTTCACTTTGTCATCGCTCCAAAGAGCTGTTGTCTTCAGCACCAGCTGAAAAAACCTGGCATGATCTGATGCAACAGGCTAAAACAATCACTAACAGGGGTGGTTTGCCACAGAAACCATCACTTACATTTCTTTGCTCAGAACCTCAAACCTTGGGATGTTGTGGGATGACAAGGTCATGTTGGAGTTTTGACCAGCTGAAGCCATTCATGCCTCTGAAATGATCCACATGGCAGTGTAGTGGTTGAGTAATAATTCCCCTGTAACTGGCTGCACTCTCACAACCCTCAGGCTGCAAGAGGCTGTATGCAAGGAATTTTGTCATCTGAATTTCTGTAACTCCACCCCCATTCACACCAGCTCTGACTCCTGCCTACATTGTTGTTTGTTTGTCTCTTGGGTTTTTTTTTTTAATAACCATTCTTCCATTATTGAAATTGTTGTTGCAAAATGTATTATCTAACCAAATCTAACATGTCTGAAGTAGTAAGTGAGAAATGAATTAAAGGGGATACCTGCTGCTTTCAATTCTGATATCAAAACCATGTGTGACATAACCCCACTGGTCAGAAGCAGCAGAGTGAGCTGCTAATGGATGTGTTATCTGTGAAATACAGCTATTGCCTTTCCACAGATTGCTTGGGGGGAAAGTGCAGAACAGCGAATTCTCACATTTCAGGCTCCTTCTTGATAAAAATAAATATGTTTGATTATTCAAATATATGCTGATTGAAAAACAACATTCAAAATAGATATTAAAAATTGAAATGGTGAGATGTTTTCATGCTTAGAGCCTAGAGCATGCAAGGTTCATATTCATGATCATTTCTGCACTAAAGATGCTCTCCATGGCACTGAACAGCTCTGTCAGCTCAGATGCTCAGAGTGGCCACAAAATCATGGTAAGCAGCTCTTGAGGGCGTGGATTTGGTCCCCAGGGTCAGTTTCCTGCCTCTAAAACAGCAGAAGTTTTCTGTTTTGAACTATGCTTTGTAGGTACATTGTGAGAAAATGCAATACTTTTGTAGTGGGCACCATAGCAGAACATCATGGATGTAACAATCATATTTTTAACTTGGCTGTGCTCAACACCCAGGTCTGAAATCCATATGGAAATTGAAAAATTGAAATCAAAAATTTAAAGAAAAGAAAACAGTACAAATACAGGAAGTACAGATTTTTATTTAATAAAAAGTAAAAATAATTGCAATTCTAAAAATACTGTGTTGAATTTCATTCCCTTTGAAGGGAATTAAATTTTGATATAATTGTTTAAAAGCACTGACTATATAAATACATGGACTTTATGCATGCAACATAGCTGACTTAAGCTACTGTAACACACCTAGTGATGGCAACTGGAAGTTGTCTTGTTTTGGAGGGAAACACTAAGTTAGAAAAGCAAAGTTGAAACTTCCCTTTCTGTGGTGAAAACTAATCAGTGTCTCTTAACCTATGGCTTTTATCAAGCAATGGGGATGAGGGAGTCTAAGGAAGTAAGGCAGTGGGTACATACTTCATTTTATTTATTTAATGTCTTGAATTATTAAAAAGACAGGTGCTGCTTGGAAGATCGTTTCCATTGTTGTATGGAACTATCATGTTGTATGAACTACCAGGGATTGAACCACTGAAGGATTAAAAAAGAAGGGATTTTGTTATATTTATACCTAGAGTGAACAGAAGACTACAAATACAAGATAACAATTTGAATAGGCATTAATTATTTAAGGATTAATTTCTTTTTAAGCATTAAATGTAGAAGATTGCAAGGTAGAGGATCTCTGCTAAATGACACTTCACTCTAGGGCAGACTCTCCTGGCAGGCTGGTAGCAAGCTATAGTGCTTTTATTCCATAGGTCACTCACTTGAAACTCAAAATGCTAATGATTGGTAGAGGATCGAGGATCTCTTCACTGATCTAGAGATTTATGTTCAGAAAAGGGCAAGAAAAATACAAGAATAAAATGAGAGTAAAGAAAAATTTTTAAAAAGAGAGAGAGAGAAATGCAGTGATCTTCTACAACATGGCAAGGATCAGGGACAAAATACCAAAAGAATTCTTCCTTAATGAAATTGCCTGTCTTTGCTTAGAAATGTAGCTTTGAAAGAAAAGTATTATATTTACTTTTCAGATAGCATATAGTATATGAATAGATTAAAAAATAACATTATAGTGCAGTGTATGCCCCTAATTAATGAGTGAAAGATCATGACCTTACTATCCACCTTGGACAAGGACTTTTGATTCTAATCTTTTCATCTAATGACACTATCTTTATACATTATATTAGGGGGGGTTTATTGCTTTGTGGTTTGGGTTTTTTCCTGGGCATGGACTACTGAACTAGAACTAACAAAGATTTGATTAAGCTGCCTCTATCCTCAGCCGTGTTTGACTCAGAATAGAATCAATTCTAGAGCAATTGCTCTGCACAGAATTCCAAGCTGAAGAAAAATAGAGCCTTATTTAGTCCAGCCTCACATTGTGCTCCACTTTCAAATATTGACTATGAGACCTCCACAAGGGGATTTAAGTGTACTCTGCATTTCCAGCATAGATTTCTCTGCACAGCATCCTCACATGATACAGTTTCAGGCCTCAAAATACACCTGCTCACAGGCTACTCCTGCAGCTCCTGTGGCATCTCCCTGCTGGACAGTCACTCTCTTGCAGTCAGTGGGTTTTACATTCTTCCAGCTCTCAGCAGAGAAATGATGCCAGTCACAACTTTGTCTGCAACTCTAGAGTAGGGAGGCNGCTCACAGGCTACTCCTGCAGCTCCTGTGGCATCTCCCTGCTGGACAGTCACTCTCTTGCAGTCAGTGGGTTTTACATTCTTCCAGCTCTCAGCAGAGAAATGATGCCAGTCACAACTTTGTCTGCAACTCTAGAGTAGGGAGGGCTCCTCATTTTTTGAGATGGGAGTTGTCTGAGAAAATTAATGAAGTTTTGCTTGTTAATTTATTCAGCCTCTTACTAGCACTGCCCTTGCCCAAGTTGTACCTGGAAGGCCCTTTTGTATTCATCAGACTCCATTCAGAGCCACCTCACAGCCTTTCTTCGTGCCACCTCTGCAGGGACACCTGGTGTGGCCATGCTGAGCCAAGCTGTGATTGATCAGGCAATCCCTTTTCACTGCCCTCAGTGGGCCAGAGGCTGAGCTCCCATCCAGGTCCTGCTTCTGCCAAGCCCACACCCACCTGCCAGCCCTGCCTGGGGCCTGGGACATGCCCAGGAGCTGGGTCTATGCTGAGTGGCCCCTTCGTGCCCCCGCTCCTCAGAGGTCCTTTCTCCAGGGCTGCACTCATTTTTTAAGGTGACATTGTTTGAGGTCATCTAACAGGTCAGGTTACAGCAAACTTTGAACTAGAATTTCTTAAACATGCAGCTGGATAGCAGGTGAAATTTTTGTAATTAATGTAGTCTATTAATTCAGCTCCTGAAAACAATTCAGGACATCATGATGTCAAAGACACCAGCTTCTTTGGGTGTTTTTCAGATAAGTTGCTGCTTCTACTTTCCCTTTTTGCACCAGCAGTTTCCTGTCACAGTAAGGATACTATTTTCACAGTAAAAACATGATATTTTCATATTCATACTTCTGTTTTTAATACACCCTCTTTCTCTACTCAGATCTCACTGTTTCTGACAGGGTGTGACTAAGAGTCAGTGGCTTTCTTTTTCTGCAGCCCAGTTTCCCAACAGGTTGCTGGACCCGTTTCAGCATTCCTGCTTGCCCCTCCACTTCTGCAGTGGAACAGACCTTGTTATCCACAGTGGCAATGGCAGACAAAAAAATAAACATAGGCAAACTGGCCTACAGATGTTGATTACACTGCCACAATTATGCTGTTACATATACTTCTGGAAATTGGAGAACCTGCATTATTTTCAGGTTGTTAACAATATTTTGTGACATTTTGACTACTGAAGCATGGTAAATTTGAGTACTGTCAATAATTAAATTTACACCATAATTCCTGACTATTTCATAAAATAAATTTCTCTTTAACAAGTAAAATAACAAAACGATGGCTGTGGGCAGTCAAAGATTTTCATTTAAATAGTATTTATTGATCTGCCTGTGGTCCAGGATGTGAAGTCAGCTATACATAACATACAAAAATCATATCTGCTTCCTTCTGCCAAAGTTTACAAACACTCTCTTTGCTTCTTTGTTGCAATAACTCCGGTCTTCAACAGGCTCACTAAGGACCATGTGAAATCAGAGGTACACTCTCTCTTGAATGATCTTGACTTTCTTAAGTAGTCTTGAATGTATCACTTTTTGTTAATTAAGCTCTGGACAGATGCTTTTATTCAGCAAAGGGCTTCAAGATGCTGGCGTGTGCAGCTTCTGGGATGATTAGAAGATTATCTTTCAGGAGAGCATAGCTAGGCCATTCTGCTTTATAGCTCATCACCATTATCTCTCATTAAGAGTCCTGCCTGCACAGAGAACAAGGAAGGTTTTCTCATCCTCATTTTTTGCCAAACCACTAATTCCCTGGCAAGAATATTTGTAAATCCAAGTTGTTCATTACAATAGCTATGTGAAAATGTGACCTAAAACTATTGCTATATAAAACAAAATACAGATTCGGACATAAGGGTCATGTTTTTCATAAAGTGGAGAAAACATTCGTGTATTTATAGCTTAGAAAACACCTTTTAGGTCATAGGTATTTATGTACCTAAATGTAGAAGTTACTAATACTTTAATTCAAATGTAATCTGTTATCTCTTTGTCACTTCTTTAATCCTAAAAAATTTAGAGACCATTAATTTATAAAACTTTGGTTTAGATGCAGTAAAGTGGGGGAAATATTTGGCAAGCCTCACAGAGAAGGAAGTAATATGAATCAATTGAAAACTCTGTACATCTTAACTGAAAAGAGATCAATTACAGGCTAAAAAATCTCCTTGGGCTGTATTCTTTTTTTTTTTTTAATAAGTGATGTAATTTGAGTGTGCTGCTTTCAGACTGTCAATAGGGTAAATAAGCCATACCTAAATTTTCACATTGCTATTCTGGTTAATATTTATATTGACAAGTATCTGGCAGGAACAGGCATGAAACGCTTCACTCTACATAATATAGCACCCTGGTGGTGTGCACTTGTAAAAGGAAAACTGGACATTATGCAAACAGACTCAGAATGAGTAATTCACACCTCCTCTCTGAAGCACTTACAGTAAATACAGTAAATCAGGAGGCTGTCTGGGTCTACATGTCACAACACAAACATCCAGGGCGAGACTGAAGAGGCTGATCTGCACCCTCTAGTGACCCAAACTGGTTGAAACATTGGCAGCTACAAATTACCAAATGGATTGGAACCTTAGTCAAGACCTTTATGGTTCTATTACTGCTTTAGGGCAAATGATCCAAAAATCTCAATAGAACTGAGGAAACTAGTCTGTACCAGGACACACAGAAGCCTCCATGGACCTCAGGTGTTAACTTCTCCCAGGTGCCAGCCCAGCTGTGAGCAGCTGTGCAAGGTGCCAGTCGGGGCCGGAACGTCCAGCCAGCGGTCCCCAAAACCGGCACTCCCGCATCGTGCCCCAGGGGGTCTGGGGCTCCAGGCAATCCCTGAAGAGAGGGATGTGCCATTCCCAGCTGCCTGCAGCCGTGCAGCAGGACTGCTGGGCAGATTAGCCCGGGGCTGCCCTGAGTGCATGTTCCAAAAATAAAGGCGGCTGTGGTAATCTGCTGCGGCAAGCATGCGCGTGTATGATACGCGTTTACTGCAAGCCTAGTGATTTAATAGGATTAAATCCTGATCAGCAGAGGGAAGATTGATCATAGTAATGAGAAGATGGGTAAAGCACATCTGGCTCAGTGGCAAACTGGCTTGAGGAAGAAAGTGATACAGTTCAGTGTACATTATGAAGAAATCATATTGGACCTCAGGCTTATTCGCTATATTAAGTGAGCAATATACTGTAGGAAAATTGGATAGGCTTGCATACTCCTTTTTAGGTAAGCATCTAATGCTCTGCTGTGATACTTTACTTGCTTTTCTAGTTCTAGGCATGAAATGAAGTGTTCAAAATAATATGGTCAAAAAAGCAGATTTACAAAGAGGGAAGAATTCCCAGCCCAGTAGCAAATGTAGAACCACATAACACAGTGTTGGGTGAAGATTATCACGAAGCGATTTTCATGGCTGGATTCAAAATGTGTGTGTCAGTAGTCCTGTTTTCAGCAGCAGTGAACCTGACAGGGAAATCATCTGAGAAAGAATAGACTCCCAGTGTTGCCAAACTCCAAGGCAACTCTCCAAAGGGGACAGCTCACAGCATACAGATGAAGTAAAGGAAACTACAGGGGGTTAGACTCCAGTAAAGTATAGCATAGGTGGTCTTTACTTAGAGGTAAAGCAAGCAGAGAAAGTTCATGCAGCGGGCTCCAGGGAATCACCAGGGAGAATAATTAAAAATTTGGAGGAATGCTAATGTGCTGAACTAAGAAAAAGAGAAAATGTAAAGATTAGGGGGAAAAAAGTAGGTCAAGGGAGTAGAAAAGGCAGTGAAACCTGACGACTGCAAATGTGCTTTCCTGCCCTCCTGGCATCCTCAAAAGTGATAAGGAGAGATTGGCAGAAAGCAGGCGGTGCATCCAGCATATCGAAGTGCAACCAGGAGACACTTTTAATGAAAAACAGTAATTGGAAAGTGTTCTTTTCAAAACTACTTTTGCCAGAGGTGTTTTGTCTGGTTTCATTCCTGTTCTATTTTGTGTTTCTAGAACTTAATTTTTTTGAGGGGTTGCTGTGGTTTGATGGGTTTTTTTTTTTTGCAACAGGTTTTGTTTTAATGTGGCCATTCTGTCATCTTTGCATTGCTGTGTTTCAGTTTTGATTTGCTTCTTTGAGAGTGTAGTAGAACTTTAGTTAAACCTGGAAGCTTATCAGATATTGAATGTGCAATTTTTAAACTTAGGAAAAATCTCATCAGGAAATCAATACAGGAGTTCAGGAAGTGTAAAAAACCACTTAACAAAAGGGCAATGAAGATATTTCTCAAAAGTTGCAAACATCTTTTTTATGCAGTTTTATATTATTTTTAACCTTGTTTAGTAGTAAGTCTCTACAAAGATTCCATGGGTCCCTCTTTGTTTAGTTCAAGTCCTGAAGCAGAAGCAGTAAATAACAACTTCCCTAATGTCCATTATCTGATTAAAGAAATTGAGGCATGTAACAGTGCAGAGGTTAAAAGACAGGGAGGATTAAAGGATGAGTGTAGCTAATTAAGGAAACAGCCCTGCAAGCAATTACATACATGGTTAACTTTAAGCACTTCAGCATTAATAGGACTACTCACATGCTTAAGTTCAGCACATGTGCTTGTGAACTGGAGCTTGAAGACCACATCCTGTGAGATGTTGAGGACGTGTTAAACATTGAAGGCACAGGACTGCCCTATTCCAGTGGGAGCTGTGGATACTGTGCACTTCCCAGTACCAGGCCTCAGGAGAGGGTAGCACAGGCTAATTGGGAAGAGGTTGCTCACAGAGGTTTCATGCTAAGGCTCCCTAGGTAAATACTGGAGAGCATTTCTTTTCAGAAAAATTTTGAATCAAGCCTTCATTGATAAGCATTTATTTTTAATAAGCACCCCAAGACTGATATGGAAATTAAGAAAGTTTTCTGCTCTCTCATTCAGTAATATAGGGTAAAAAAAACAACCTGAAAGGGATTCATTCCAATGGGCTAGGTTGGCACAAAGTATGGTGCCTGCAAGAAGTGGGTTGTGACAAGGTGAAGTTTACTTTTCAAGCTCCATTTTAAGCAGCAGCATAAAGTGAGCTACCTTGATCCCTCACTTGTGCTCTTGTCAAGGTCACAGTACAGCCCCACACAGCTCAAACCTTGTGCCCAAAGGACATTTAGCAAGTGAGTCAACATATGATCCAGACATCTGTTGTTCTCTAGATTAAAGTCAGTCCTTTGTCTCTCCTCTAGTGATGATCTTTTTTTGATTCAGAAAAGGCACATCGTTGATATTGTAGGATTTTTTCAGTTCACCAGTTTAAATTTTAGAAGCACAAGTATTTATAACCTAAGCAAAGGAATTAAATGTAACTTGGTCACATCTTCTGATGTTCTTAACTGCCCATGCTAGCTGGGAAAATATTTCCTGCACTGTGTTTGGTTTGCTCTTTCCAAGAAGAAGAAATGCCTGTGGATATCTTTTCTTGCATTTGTTTGATTTGTTTTTTACTACTCCTGGTGTGCCAAAAGAAAAGGGCTTGTTTGGCATCATGTTCTGTGTGGTTTATGGTCTTTCTGTATCATTTCCAGAGAAAGAAATAGTTGTTGACACTGATTTGGAAATTAAGATTAAACTGTTAGCATCATAACTGCCAACCAGTTGAGCTAAGTGTAAAATAAAGAAAAGTGAGAAGACAACCTTATCTTAGAGTATATCTCAGTGTCCTATAGTTTCCTCAGCTGGAATCCATTAAAATGTCTGATTTGTATTTATTTATTTGTTTTTCAGTTCAAAGGAGATGACCTTTTTTAAACTAGGCATTGTAAAAACTGTAGTACTGGTGTTTTCTCAGCTGCTGTCCTCACCAATGAGACTCCATTAGTAGTGCCAATTGTGCAAATCCAAAGGCAGGGAGGGGAAGGCATGGAGAAGAGGAGGAAATGATTGATTGGGCTATCAGGGAAAAAATCCTCTGACATGAAACTCTTCATTATTGTTGATTTTACTGTCTGAGGCAGTCTCTGAAGAGAGATGGATGGGATGTAAAGGGATTCTCTCATCTCCTGGTTGTTGTTCCCCTTTGGGGTGCAAATTCTGGAGCAAACAAACTGGGAGATTTTAGATGCCAGCAGCAATATATGGCTGCTTGGTGTTAAATTCCTACTCACCACAAAGATCTCTCATTTCATACAAACACCATTCTCCTCACTATTAGCAAGTTTTTCATACCCTGCATGAACTAGCTTCACGCTAAGTCCTCCCAGAAGAAGGTGAGATTCTCCTGCCTTCCGCCTCTCATATTAGTCAGGTAATGCTGGTAATTATTCCTTTTCTGCCTTTTCTGAGAGAGTGTCCCCATTGTGTTCTGCTGCTCCACTCACATGATCCCCTGCACATTTTGAAAAAAAAATAGATCTCCTTAAAAAGCAAAAGTCACATATAACATTTTCAGCAGTACCTCTTACACCCTGGTAAGTCTTACATTGCTACTGTGGATGTCCCTGTTGATATGAGAAGGGCCAGGTGACATCCTTCTCTTCTGCAGCCATTTTGTCATGGTTCTGCTGCTGCTGCTGCTGCCATCATATCAATGTACTGCTTTTTGGCAAGTTTTAGTTACATTTGAATGTGTACTGCCACGACTCTGTGTCCCTGCAGAGAGGGGAGGACAGTTTTGCAGAGGGTGGCAGCTCCCCTGCCCCTCTGTGTGTCAGCACCTGCACATCTGTCCATCCCCACTCCCCCTTAAAGTCCTCCTGGCAGGCAGGCCGTGCCCAGGGCGAGGCAGGACTCTCTCAGAGCTGCTCCCTGTGCTCCTGTGCACCACTGCTGGCTCCTCCACCTTTGGGGTGCCAGCATTTTGACCCCTGGGAGCGCCTGCACAGGCCTCTCCAGAGCAGCCTGCCAGCTGGGGCCTGTGGGGCACACAGCAAAATTCCGCCTTTGCTCTGCCCTGGAGTTACCCCGCAGAATTTCCAAAGACTGTATCTTCTAAAGGCCCTAATTCTTCTTAAACCTTGTGTAATTCAACATCAAAGATCATATCCAGCTGTGCTCACTATTGCTTTTTTCCCTCCTCAGATCCAAATCTGTCGCTAACTGCATTTTCAACTTTTTCAAGTTCCTGTGTCTTTTGAAGTGTCACTATGCCTGTGTTCCCCACAGCCTATTCCCCAACCTGCTTTGCACTCTTATCAAGGACTGAGTGATCCTTTGTCCCAAATCCTCAAAGGAATATTTCAGTTCTTTCTTTATCCATTTCTGAGACTGCTCTGTACCTTGGCCTGTGCACTTCTTAATTTACTCTTAACATTCAATGCATTTTTCTATGGGCACTTAAAATTCACTCTTAACTTTCCCCATTTCAATCAACATTCACACAGGGGCACTTACATGTGTCTTGAATTGTCATTTTATTAAAACCTTTTGCTCCTTTACCATTTCAATTACCATTCTGTATAATATCATTTGCATTTGCATGGTACCTTCACCCATAAAAGACAAAAGTTTTTATTCTCCCTTAACAGATGAGTAAAATGGAATCAGAGAGACTAGAAAGATGTCTTTGCAGCTCAGTACAACTATATGGTCTCCAATTCGAGAGCTTAATTACATTAGAGGAAAATACTGTAAGCACAATGGATTGACATGTAAATCAAAGTGATATAAATTACAGATCTGAATCATGGAATCTTGATTTGAATAACTGCTTTTGATCTTGGTTTGCATTTGCACTTTTCCTTTTTATTCTAAAAATTGTGTGCATAATCATTCAAAATTGCAACTCAACATAGCCTTTACTCCAGGTGGAGATTTCTTACTACATACCATTCATATATGTTTATTTAAGCAGAAATTTAATATATATTTACTCAAATTCTATCATAGAAACCTTAACTTACATTAGTTCTCTATGTCTTCAGTTTTAGTAGACAAGTTGGTTTTTAGCTTGTATCAGGCTGAATGTACAATTACAGCACACAAAATGTATGAATTGATATTTGGAAAGTATGCTGTTAGTAACCCCTTTTTTTCCTTAAGTATCACTAGCACCATTTATTAAAATATATCTTAGCTTTACATTTGTATTAACGACACTTAGTGAATGGGAATCTGGTTTCTTGTCACTCTAAACAACATATTAGGGCTCCAAATCTGCAGCAGGGGTGTAATGGGATTTTCAAAACTGCACTGACAATCAGGTTCCTGCTTCCAAAGGAATCAATGGATACAAGGTGACCTGTAGGTAGCCTTGAAAATTCCCAGGGGCATCTGTTTGCAAATGTTCTCAAAAACCCGTGCTGGGGACCTTCAGTTTTCTGAAATTAGTCGAGTTCATCCTCGCTTGCTGTGTCTATTCATGGATTTTGAAATAACAAAATAGGCTGTTCTTTTCAACTCAAAATTGATCTCATTACTGCCTGTGACTTATTTGGAAAAGAAGCACATATTCTCTCTGCTCCTGCAGATCTGCAGCACAAAGTCATTTGGCCAAAAGCTTTTCTGCAGTCCTGAAAATACTTACACCTACAAAAGTAAACAGAACCTATCATCTGTGCTGTTGCAAAGATAAATATAGAAGGTATCAGTAGCACATTACATATGTTGTTAATAAAGTGGTTGAGATAAAGTAAAAATAGAATAATGTTTTGGTGATACTGCATATAATTTGAAAAGCAACATTTTTCCACTCATTATTGAGTGGGGTACTTATTAATTAAACAGGATTTTGTTTAGCAGTATATGAAGTCCAAATCTTAACACTTGTTTAGTGGACATATAATTTCCCATTAAATTTTAAATAGTTTAAAAAATATACATATTTATATATATATATATATAGTATGACTTCACTGAAGAAATATTTTTGTCATTTGTTCTTCCCTTGAGCTAGCAGTGCACTTCAGGAAACTTTTCAGATTTTCTCAGAACCCTGGTTTCTGTTCATGGTCATCAAAACCCCCTTGAAGTCCCTGAGAGCTGCACTCTTGCTGTGTGACTCCTCATCCCTCTCCTGTGCAGGAGGTTCTGCTATTGCTTATCCTCTAAGTGGCTTTTACTAGAAAATGATGAGCAGGTTTTTCAGAGTATTAGCTCTTTGCCCAACTAACATAA